>CM049851.1:23937963-24255463 GCA_027422415.1 Schizothorax lantsangensis
GAGACTTAAGCCAGGTGTTGCATCTCTCCTTGGCACTATAAATAGCGCCGGTGTGGAATGTGAGAAAGCATGCCGGTCTGACTGCCATCATGGATGCTTTGTGCTACAATTACATAACACACAAGCATCACACAGAACGCACACTCAAAGTACGCCGCATAATGCCGTCACCCAGGCATCTCATAAAGTCCATGGGAAAAGAATAGAAGGCGAAAGAGGAAAAGAAGAGGAGGAGGAGGGGCCGGTTGCCTCCCGATACCTGTCCCGACACGAAAGATCAGGGAGAGGCAGATGGCGTTTGATTAGGTCTTCTACACCCCATTCTTTCTCTGACATACAGGTCATTCAGGTAAACATAAAGGCCTGTTGTAATCAGGGATGTTGGTTAAATGGTTGTATGGAATGCCATGCAGGAACCTGACCGATGGTTTTGTTATGGAACTTCAAAGCGGCGAACCAGAAACAGGCTTGCAGCAGTCGTTTCAGACAGGGGGTCAAACCGGTTTCGCTACTCTTCACAGAGCCTCTGACTTCCTCCCCAGCTGTTCTTGATTTCCTCTACACCACTGCTGCTCCCTCGGCCTCTTCCCCCTCGAGCTCCTCATATAAACGTCCCATGGATGCCACCTGACTCTTCTGACGCGTTCAGGGCTTTCTGGCACGTCACTGCTGAACATTCGGAGTTTAGTGCAGCATTCATTATGACGTGAGCATAAATGCAATTAGTTTTGTGCTGTCGGCTCTTTTTTTAATTGAAACCAAAACAAAAGGGAAAATTAAAGAAACTCAGCAGAAAGCCTTGTAGTTTTCTCCTGAATTTGAACAGCTGTTCCACTCAGGTCACGCACCTCACATGATGGGCTATTAAATATTTAGGCAAATTTGTTTTGTGCTCTTAACTACCAATAAGAACGTTGTCCTATTTTGTGATCCACTCCACAAAATTCTTAGGATTTTTTCCCAAAGTCGGCATGGAAACGTCATGTGGGACTGTTTTAGAAGACCTCAGAGTCTGCATTTTTCTGTAATGAACACCAATGATGTTTCTTTGATTTATTAAGAATGTTGCTGTATGGAGAATTTTAATATATATGGGGGAAAGTGGGGTAAGTTGAGACATTTTTAGCTAAGCTGTCTTTATTCAAGCAGAAATGACAGAGTATTAAAATTACCTCGATCATATTTGAGGACATCGGTTAGTAGCTGATATGAGAAGAAAACATCTACAGTATAAGGCCACAGAATGTCATAGTCTTAAATTTATGGGCAATACATAATGTTAATTTTAAATAAAAAATATGAACAACAAAAGGAAAAATGCACTAATGCACAACCTACAAAGTCTTATTTTTATTATAAAAGCCTGACATATGAAATAATTGGAACAGTTCACTGAACCTGTAGACAAAACTTGATTATCATATTTGATACATCATGCTTTTATATAGTATGACATGATGAGAATGTGAAGCTCAAACTCCAGGAATGTATTTTTTGTATCATATTTGACAATCACATTTTAACATGATTTTTCTAAAAAATGATGTATAATCAAATAAACCAAGATGTAGCTTCAGTCCAGTAGCATTCATCTTAAAACATTATTAAGAATGTAAAAGTTAGGCTATTTATGCATTTACTAAATAAAATAAAAAAAATCAAGAAAAAGGTACATTTTACAATTAGACTAAAAAGGCCTTTTACTTTCTAAAATGCATTAGATATCAATGAGAAGACAGAAGGCATATAATAGATTGTGTGCAAAAGGTTTTTCAGCTAAATTTTGATCATGTTGATGATTAGAGGCCATAGAAATTTGCTTATCAAATATGATACACTAGGCTTTATAGGGTTAATATTTTCATAAACCAACCTGGAAGAGTTCAAAATTAAGCTCAAAATTACTATTAGTTGAGCCACTGGCACAGCTTACCCCAAAGCATCTGGCACACTTTACTTCACAGCTTCCAAAAAACGTATAATTATTATTATTATTATTATTATCTTTTAAGTTTTTAGCATTAATGCTTGTCATTTTTCTCATGTGCAGCTCTGCATGACCAGGCTGTTCTAAATATATATAGCAGGAAATATTCACAGTAAGCTAGATTAAGAAGAATTTCCTCTATACACTATTAAATTTGAGGTTATTCAAATCATTCATCAATAGGACACACTGTTTATTGGTTCACACAATGCAATATGCAAAGCATGGCATGCACTCGTGGCTTGTAGCATGCAAAGCAGAATTTCAGACAAATAAAGATATATTCTACCAGTTCTCTGGCCTAAAATGACCGCATGGTGCACGACTAATGGAGTAAATCATAATGTTCCCACTTTTACCTCCATAAGGCAAACGGCAAAAATGCTGCTGATGAACACACACAGGGTGACGCATGGTATTTTTTTACAGCCAGTCCAAATCGAGACTAAATATTTCACAGTTGGCTCTTCTCTCACACTCACATAAACACAAGCAGGCTCTCATGGAGAGTGAGTGGGCTGAAGGCGAGGTTCAGACTTCATGAAGATGGACCTTGCCTTCCATTAGAGTCTCTCCACTCAGAAGAGCTTTTAAAACTTTACTGCATTACGTCACACGAAAAAGCAAGAGACTGCATTTGAGGACGAGCAATAAAGCCTGTAAAATCTTTAGAGGAAAATGTGGCAGATGAAAGTGAAAGAAACCTCCCCTGCACTTCAGCAGGACAGAATGTGGTTAAAAGTTCAGCTGCTCCGACGCGAGCTTCATGTCAATGCCCTCAGTGATGATGATGCAACCGCTGAGCTGCTCTTCATGGGGGAACGTCAGCTATGAGCACCCATAACCTGTTGCCACATGCTTCGGTTTTATCAAACGTTGTTCATTCTGGACTGTTGTGGTAAAAAGCAAAATGGAACTCTGTTTTGATATGGGTATTGGGTAACTGAAGAAAAAAGTCCAAATTCCCTTCAATGTAACACTTTTACAGGAAACATTATTTAGCTTTTCTGTACAAAATCAGGCAAATAACAGGTGATCCTCAAATATGTATTGTTATATTTAAAAATGCATACTTAATGTACGTTCATTAACATTATAGACAACAGTTTGATATCAGATTATTTTCCCTTTAAGGTGGCACTTCAGTCCAGTATTTCTAGGGCTGTCAAAATCCAGCACATGCCAACAATTATCTAATCATCCAGCTGTGTATTCCAAGAGTACAGGACAGCTGAAGGTCACACTATCTTGACCTTTCCTTTTCCTTACGCTGGAACTCTGTTCTAGCACCTCTTCACCACTTACAATATCAGTGAGCAGCTCTTAAAGAGAGAGTTAATACAAAAATCAAGATTCTATCTTTATTTACTCACATTGACATGGCTTATTTCTACACAATGAAAGTTTGTAATAAAAATTGCCAATTAATATCCAAAATGCACCATTAAAAGACTGCTAAGCACTATATTCTGACTCTTTTGAAGCCATATGTTAGTCATATGCAAAGCCAGAGCCATGTCTTGAATATTGTCCAGATTCACAGTATTTATAAAACAGTAGACAAAAAGTCTCCGGATCACCTACTATTTCTGGCGAGATTTGTCCCATGGATACTTTACTATGCCATTAGGCCATGGGAAAGGATTCGTGATTGGCAGCGAAGCGATGCAACTGGCTGGTACTGTAGGTCACATGACAATGACAACATGACGAATGTAGTACATCTGGATTACATTCATATGACACACATTCATACTACATAGAAAATACTTTAAAGGGACTTAAGGGAATAAAGAAAAAGAAAGAAAAAACATAAAAGAACTAGAATTGATTGTGCAGTAATCCATTAGAACTGTTTGCAATTGATATTTTTCTTTTATAATTAGCCCACATTCACTCTAAATCGAATGCCTCATACGTCACAAATGCCTGTTAATGTTTCTTGTCTTTTCATATCACATTCAATAATAAATTACATGAATCATTTAAAGATAGACTACATTTTAGATTCGAAATGGCATAATTCTTAATTAAAAAAGGCAAAAATGTACAAAAAAAGTTTGCCTCACTGTAAATTACTGTCAGTCATTTAACATTAAATTAAATGTTAAACATAAAAAAACTGAAATGTTTAGCATCTTGCATCATGCTGAAATTCATGTTTGGTTTCTGTAAACAGTAAAGCCTGCCTTCAAACATTTTGACACTGACAAACTCCAAACTCCAAACTCCAACTCAAAGACCTTTGAAATAGACCTCCCAAAAATTAACTTAAAAATAAAAGTACTTTGTGTCATTCTAAAAACATATAAAGTGGTGCATAAGAGAGCAGCATTAAGAATATTAAACAATATGGGGGGGACAATTAAGCCAATATCTGATTATTGGAGGAGGACACGTCTTAGACAGCAAAGTCATAGGTCATGTAAAAAAACAGACCGCTCAATCTTTACACCTTAGCGACAATTTTTTTCCAGATTTTAAGTAGGGATGCAACGATACCATTTTTTCAGATCCGATCCGATCCAGAAAATTCTGAGTATCGCCGATTCCGATCCGATCCGATCCTAGCGCAGTTTTTTTTTTTTTTTTTTTATCAATGTAGAGTTTCTATACTTCTGTGTCACTCTTTTGTGTGTTAAACACAATCTACTAGACAACTTCATTTTAATGAAAAATAACATGAAAATATATATAGGGGCTGTTTACACCTGGTCACTGGTCATGCGTTTTGTAATATAAATCCGATCGCTCAAAACACTTCAGGAGGAGGTCTGGGCCGCATTCCAGACGAACTGGACATGTGTAAATGCATCTGGTTGTTGAAACCACATATGTGAATTTTACTCCTCCCAAAATGTAAAAATAATAAACGTGTGAGACCGTGTTATAGGCTATATGACATTTTAGTCAGATATGACTGCGCTAATGCAACAAGCCTCACCGCGGATGAGTAGCTGAGCATCGCAGACGCACAAACTGCCGCGAATGAAACTGAAAGAAAGACGCAGACGCTCAACACACAATCATCTTCATTAAAAGTATAAGACAAACTTATCTTTCCCGTGCTGATGCCGCGCGCTCTCCTATTGCGGTCTTTGATCTGGAAATGAGCTGATAATTAATAAAATGCAGCGCTTTTGATTTCGTTGACGTGAACTTCGTTAAATTTATATACAGCGCGGGAATTGAAGATCGGATTTATATCCATTTTGTGAAGATTTATGTGGCCAAGTGTAAATGGAAACGTTTTAATAAATCAGATAGATATCAGATCAGAGAAAACGCATGACGTGCAGGTGTAAACAGGCCCATTCATAATCTGACAAAAATAATATTATAAACTAGGTTAGTGGATAATTTAGCAGCAAGTTATTCTAGAAAAATCATGAGTGCACAATTTTATAAAATCTAAACATTTAGTGAAATAACATTATTTAGTGGAACAAATAGAAGTGAATATGTGAAGGACTAAATCTGGTAAAATGTTACACATTGCTCTTTGCATTGTTGTAAAATACATTCATGAAAACAAGTAAATGTATTTATTTATAAATATAAACTACAAAATTAAAAGACATTTCTTTTAAATATATAGCACAGTAATGAAGGCAGCAACATATGATAGAGGAGTCCTGCCTCCATTACTGTGCTATACATTAGATTATTAATAGCCTTGATAGGACAGTACAAGAAACGCTATAAATAATTTCATTGCGCAAAAGTATCATAATACGAGAAGCTCCAATAGAGAGCGGTACAAAGCGCTTATGCGCATCCCGTGCGCAGAATGATGCGCTTGAAGCAGCACGGAGTCACAGCGCGCAGCTCCGGTCAGAGAAGTTCAAAGCACAGAGGAAAGAGATATTGATGCGTAGTTTATTAAATCTGCGCGATAGTTTATTGAGCCTTTTCTTTTAACGGTTTTAAATCTCAGTTATTGAGTGCTCTTGAAGAGAGTTTCATTGTTTTGACTGTAGTAAACGAACGCAACACGCAGTTTGAACGCTGAACGGAGGATGACAGACAGCCGCAGCAGAGAGAAGAGTTTACCTGAACTTGAATTTAACGACTTAAATATTAATCTGTAACGTTACCTCACATTAAACTATGAAACGGCTTCAGAACACTTGGACTTTGACTTTATGGTGCTTTATAATGCTTTTGTGCTTTCGTGGGGCTTAACAATAACACAGAATATTATACACACAATATCGGATTTGGATCGGTCTGGTCTCTCCGATACCCGATCCGCGGAAAATGACCGGATCGGAGCCGATACTGATCCTGAGTATCGGATCGATGCATCCCTAATTTTAAGACGCACATACAATTTCCAAACACCCTGCCATCTTCTCTTAATACATGCGCATTTGACTGAAAAACATTAAATTCTGACTCCAAACACAACCCAGACACAACTTTCCCTTGACCACCTCTAAATGTACCCAACGCCACAAGTCAGTCAACAAGTTAGTATGGATATTGACCGTGTGGAATTAGATCAGACAGAAATGACATGAGCCAAGGCAACTGATGTCCGCTCACAAGCCAACCGGCCATTTACAACGAGTCAAATTCAATTTTCACGCCTATCAGTCTCGGCCCAACACAAGCTTCAGCACTTCTGCTACATATTTGTGTTGCTGGTGCCACAGCACATCCATCCAATGTGGCAGTCACTGCTAGACTGGGTGTGGATAAACAATGGTTTAACAAGATGTCATTTGAGAAATATGTATGCCCGGCCTATTGGAGCAATAATAATGAATTTGCTGGGCGACATAAAAAATTTTTAGGCTTTAAAAGACATTCAATAAAATATATCAATATGATGTTCATACTGTATGATATTGCAATGAACCAATTTAAAACTTTTTTTAAATAAGAAAAATGATGTTGATAATTTTAATTTATGCTATATGCATGAATATTTCAATACATTGTACTTGGTGCTATTTTTTTTAACTAAAACATATCAAAGGTTGTCATACTGAGTGTTCTGGGAATGTCCTGAGTGATAATGCAAATGAGTGTCTGAATCAGTCTTTTAAACCGATTAATTCAAATGAATAACGGATTCACAGGGAAAAAAAAAAATCAACCATCCCGTTTCTTAATCTTAGTAATAGAGTTTAATTTAGATATTTGCAACCACATTTGACAGACAGCTTTGTCCAAAGCAATGAACAAGGCATCCTTGAGAATCAAACCCATGACCTTGGTGTTGCTAGCACATGCTCTACTGTTTCAGATACAGGAATTTCTTTTAAATATATCTATTATAAATACTATTATATTATCTGTTTTAACATTAGAAGTTAGAACACCAATGTTAGGAAAACAGGCAATAAAAACTGTATTTAGCCAGCATATTTATTGCAAATTTTCCACAAATATTCAGCCCCAACTGATAAAAATGCTTACTTTAGCAAACGTCACCTATGATACAACAACTACATTTCTGTAAGGAACCGATTCTGTGTCAACAGTATGCATTTTAGCTGTGTATTAACAACACAAGAATGTAACACCTCAATGCAGTGATGTAACTTTTTAGCATCTGGCTGAAGCAGCAACTCAAATTTTCCTTGTTTTATATGTGACACAGTATTTCTTTTTCTCTCAGTTCTTTCTCCCTGCTTTCACTGGCTTGCATTCACTATCAGTCTTTTATTGCTCTCTGTACTTTAGCCTCCTCCTTTGCCCCGGTCTTCATTTAGATGGGTCTGAATGATGTTTATTCTTCAGGATTTCACATGGCACAGTTTCCAGCGAAGCGGAGCAGTCTGCCAGCTCCAGACTTCTTGAATGGGAAGGAGAGCCCCTCATCCACCGTCGTCATGGGTTACGACGTGCACTCCACATCGCCTAAGTTGTCAGAGGAGGCTAGGGTCGGATTACAGCCTTGCTTAGGAATTCACCCCCTACCATTTCTCAGACATAGTCAGTCACTCATTCTTTGAAAAGACACCAACACAATGCTACTTCCATGAGAGGTTGCCAAAGTAAAAAAACTACCTAAGATCCTGGTTAACAGGCCCGTTCTTGGTTATTGTTCCATGGTACATTTGATGCTGTCGACTTAATGCAACAATCAACAAATTCAGGATGGGTCAAAATAATTGAATAGTTATCTAACAATCAACTAGTTTCTGAAGATTTTGTTCTCAACTATTTGAATCTCAGTTATTCAAATGGCACATCAAGTTCAACTTTTAAATAATTATATAGCCTACACAATAAGAAATGCATGTGATTGGAGTATACTGGACACATAAAAAAAATGGAAAAATTGATCATTATATAATTCCTCAAGACTGACTAGTTGTCCAGAAAAATGCACTAACAATCAACTGTCCAAGTCAATTACAAAAACATGCTGTTTATTCCACCCCCAAACTATAATTATTCCAAGTGAAATGAGATGTTCATGAGAAAAACGTAGGGAAGGAATAGGTTGGATGGTGAAAAGTGGGTAATCCATAACAGAATGAAGCCAAATTGAAAGAAAGTTTGCAAAAATTCCCAGCCTCAGTAACATCAGTTGAAATGGAATGTTGTTTCAGAGGAAGTTAATACGTTTTGATTAAAGATTATAAAGAAAAATATTAATTTGGAATAACACCCACCGATAAACCATTCAAGAAACTTAAGAAGGTTGGATTTGATTTCATATTGACTCTACATCCTACTCTGAGCTGACCCTGGACTGAAGACAACGAACAAGGCTATTTTTTTATCTCCTATCTGCCTATATTGTCTGTCTGTGATAATGACACCAGATATCTGAGGTTTTGAACTCAACTGATATGTTTGCCTTATGTCATCTTCATATTTCTCCTCGAATGCGAATGAACTTCCCTCATAAATCTAAACAATTCTCACAGCTCATGCTTGTGGAAATTTACTAGGCTTGTAGAACTGCATAATGCATGTGCATTGGGACTTACTGTAACATTGGATCACTTCACCTGATGCAGCAGCTTACAGTAGGAAATGATGTCACTAGTGGTGGAAGGAAAGGGTAAGCATGCTTGAAACTTGTGTGTCAGAGCGCTGCCACAGGGGGCGCTACAATATGGAAACCTCCCACATTTACAACTTTACATCTGGCAATTGTGAGTATATTTCTTGCAGTAACAGTTGCATTTGCAAGAACTTTATATCTCATAATTGCGACTTCGTATCTCATAGCTGCTTTTTTGTATCTCATAGCTTCATAGTTTATTTTTTGTAAACTTTCTCACAATTACACTTTTTTATTTGAGATGGAAGCAGGCTTCAATATTATAGTGTGCATTACTGTATTTCTCACAGTAACAGGAAATATAGCTGCATTTGTGAGAAACTTACATCTTCATATCTCATAATTGCGACTACGTATCTCACAGTTGTGAGTTTGTTTCTTTTCATAAACTTCAAAAACTATTTCTCACAGTAACAAGAAACAAAGTTGCATTTGCAAGAAACTCAAATCTTTAAATCTCAAAATTGCGACTTTATGTCAAAGCTGCAACTATTTCTTTTAGTAAACTTCGTCACAATTACCCATTTAATATTCTACTCTGAGGTGGAACGGCCTTCTGTATTATAGTTTGCATTAGTGTATTTCTCACAGTAACAAGAAAAAGTTGCATTTGCAAGAAACTCAGATCTTTATCTCTCATACTTGTGACTTTGTATGCCACAGTTGCGACTACTTCTTTTGGTAAACTCTCAAAATTACCAATTTTATATTTCACTCTGAGGCGGAAACAGGCTTCCAAATTGTAGTGTGCTTTAGTGTATCATGTCTTCTAAGCTCAAGTTAGCTGATCTATCACTAGCTTTATAGCAGGCTACATGAATAACTGAAAATACTCCAAGAAATCAAAATTCAAATCGGTACGCATTAAGACTACACTCAAGGGCCTATACCTTCTCAGTGCCAATGTGATGTCTACGCCTGAAAATATTCAGTCTCCGAGCAGACTATCATAACAGACGTAGATGGGTTTTCTGTTTAGTTTGGGGCTGCCTGGCTCTGGCCGGACTCTCTAATGATTTCGGAAGCGTGGCTTCAGCCATGTAAACAGACTGTGTGGCCTGTAAACTCTGCTTTTCCTGTTATCTGCTGCTAGTCGAACATTTGGACAAGAGTCTGCGTGCCTCGCGCCTCATTTTCTGCTCCAAACACAGCGCGATATACAAATGGGGGGACAGTCACACACACATGACGAAGAAAAAAAACAAAGCAGACCCTCACCGAGCAAGTGCTCTCTCACACACATAGGCCTGCACACATCAATAAACACAAGAGCACTTTAAAAAGACAGATTTCCTGATGTTCACTCTATGTACAAGACTTGAAATGCATAGACAAGAAACATGTTTGTAGTAGTAGTAGTATAGTTTTTAATGACATGTCAGCAACTGAAACTATTTTCATAGCAAGAACCGAGTTAGGTAAAAATAAAACCAAACAAAAATTCAAAAACTTTTTCTGGTAAAACTTTACTAAACAAGTCCATAAGTGAGCTTATTGAATAAAAAAATATATTCTACTTGTATTAAAAGCAGGACGGTCCAATCAAATGTTGAAACATGTTTGTAAAAATGCTTTTTTCAATATTTGTACAAAGCGTTGTGAAACGTCCCTTCAACAACTATGCACACTTGTACCTGCTGTCCTTTTGAGAGAAACTCTATTGGAAGTGTGGAAAATAAAAATAAACCAAGCTTCTTTGATGAATTCTCATTTAAAAAATTATTCAGTTACATCAGCGACCAGGAAGGCAGCAGAGAAAACGCATAATGTTACTCTAAACATTTAGGAAATAACATTATTTAGTGGAGAACTAGCCTAGCGCTCATTGTTGTAAAATACTCTTCAACAACATAGTGAGGTAGACTGTAAATCTTACACTTAAATAATATTTCATTGCGCAAAAGTATTATAATACAGAACCACAAAGCTCTTATGGTCATTTAAGCAGCACGGAGTGGCGCAGCTAAACTCCAGGGAAAGAGATATTGATGCTAATTAAATCTGGGATAGTTTATTGAGCAACAAAGAGCACAGGAACCGAACGCAGCACGCAGTGAATACATGAGCCGCAGCAGAGAGAAGAGTTGTGAATTTAACCTTAAATATTAATCTGTAACACCTCACATTAAACTATGGCCACAGGAGAATTTGGGCTTTCGTGGGGCTTAATAACACAGAATAACGGACACAACGGTGCAAAACATTTGTGGAAGCTATGCACACTTGCTGTCCTTTTGAACCAAGTTGGAAAATAAAAATAAACGCTTCTTTGGCTCATTTAAAAAATTCATATTTTGCAATAATGTTACATTCACTCTTCAACAGAAGTGAGGTAGACAATCTTACACTTGTCAAGATTTATGGTAAACTGAACAACAAAGAGCACAGGAACTCTGAGCTTGTGCCTCCAGGATCAATTAACGAGAAAACATTTGTGGAAGCAAGCGCCGGCTCCATATTTTGAATGATGCATTGAGATGAAGAATAGCTGGAGATCAAGATCATGACAAACTGCAAGAAGCAAAATCTGAATGACTCAATGCAGAGTCAATCTGAATGCAGATCAAAAAAGATTCAAGTAAGTGATTATTCACTTTCGAAGCAAGTGTGAATTGTGAATAGAATATGGTTACTTTTGAAATGTACAGACAGAAAATAGGCCACCATCTCTAAAAGAGGTTTGTTGAAATCAAAACAGAACTGTAGTACAACTAACCTTAATAAGAAGAATATACCATGTCTCGCCTTTCCTTCTCAACACCACCAGGACTCCATTATAATTTTCCATGATGTAAGAGAACAGCTTTACACTTACAGCTAAATGTACTTTCACACTGATTATGTCACAGTGGGGAAAATGTCCAATTAAAACCTTTGCTTTATTGTATGCAATATCATCTCTGTCCTATGATAATGCCATTCAATATCTGACAAAAAGACAACACGAACTACAATCTATCTACGCTAGTATTGTGGTTCTGGTTTACATCTGGCTCAATCTGAATCTAAATCAATCAAGCTTCAGACGACACTTCAGGATAGCGGAATAATGGTCGTCTTAGAGGTCTTATGTTTCAAAACACCAGCAAAAGGAAGTAGCGGTTATAGTGGTATCGGTGGTAACGAAGACAAGCGTCGTTCACATCGCCTTACAGACTGTTTGACCTGGTTCCTATCGCGTTTATGGTAACTAGCAGCGCGTGTTTGTGTGGAAGAACGTTAAAAAGGTGGCAGCTGTAACATATCTACCCTTTCCTCACACACAGCACACGTTATGTAGCCTACCTCAAGCATGCAGCGAATATAGCTTGTATTTAAAAAAATCACGACGCGTTAAACGGATGTAGGAGGCTGATGTTTTCCTTCGTTTGACCCTGTAACACGTACCAACTGTCAAACGATACAATGTAACGGCGTTATGACGCTGGCGTGCTGAGGTCGGTTACAGATGAAAGCACCGCTGGAGGTGTTTGAAACAATGTTACAGGAGAAATACACACAGCATCTGCTCGACATTACATCATCATAGGTGCACGAGCAGCGGTAAAATCTAGCAAAGTACGTGAGATTCAAGCACGATCAATCACATTTTCCGTACTCACCCTCTCTTGCCTTCAGGAGTACCGTGTTTGCAACAATATTCTCCAGCTCCATCAAAATAACCCTCCGTGATATTGCCGTGGAAGAGTAGATAAGAGCTCGTTATTGCTCCTCCCAGCCGAATACGCTATTTTCCGTCCGTACAAAAGTGTTTAAATCAAAAACCTAGACATTTTAAACTATCAACGCACGTATAGACAAGTAAAACAACGAATTGTTGGCGTACGCGTGCGGTTGTTGTAATTTGCGCCACAAAACGCGTAAGGAAGGCATTGCCTGTTCAAAGAGCCACTGGCGACAAGTCCCGTTAAAACGAACATGCCAAAGACAGCAGGCCGAGGTCTACATCCTTTGAGGCTGCACGGCAGAAAACGGATCAAGTATCGTACGGTCGATCGCAGATGAGTTGTTGAAGTGCCGCTGTCACTATCAGCGTGCTCCCTCTCTCGGTGCGTAATCGAAGCAGGGCTGGGTTTCTGCTTTCAGTTGTAATTTTTGGCTGGGTCCCAAGCGGCTTTCCCCGTGGCTCCGTTCAGATTTACAGCGGCATTCAAATGGCGAAGGGATGCGAGCGGTTATAACAGTATATGAGATTCATCTTTAGCGCTTGTCATGTTTCCTTGTCATTCAACAAGCGTTTGGAAGGGGCGTGTTCAAATGCAGCTGTGACGCACGGGACTGAGAACAAGCACGCATGGCTGTCAAAGGAGATTTGATAGCAGCACATTCATGCCGCTCCTGCTCATTCAGTCGGTGCTGGGCGCAAAAATGGGATAGCCCGGGATTAAAAGTCAAGGCCAATAAATAGCAAAGGAGAAGAATTACACCCTTTTTTGATTCAAACGGTGGCCATTTTTACTCAACATTACATTTACATGGTATTTAGAGCTAATTGAGCAACTTTTGATTAGGACTTTGAATGTACAGATCCATTCGCGCGCAGTCCAAAAGACATACGCAGAAACTATAAACAGGATAAGTATATAAACTAAGATTAAGCAATATGCCTTTTAACACAGCTGTGACTTCGGCAATAAATGCCAAGTTAATCACTGATGATATTCAGATAAACACAAATGCGATTTGTGGTATCGCTTTTATAAATCAATTCAATAAAACACGTCAAAAAAAAAGTTTCATGTAAAAATTTGACTGGTTAGTTAATATTTGTCAGCGAAAATAGTGCCAAAACCAATGCATCAAGGTTTGTGTCAGCGCACATACTGAAATCAGGACTGGAATAGTGGAGTGGACAGAAATTTCACCTCACCCGGTTCGAATGCCACTCCGAGTTTTCTCTGAAACTTTAGCTACTACCACTAATAATGGACTCTTTTAAATCCAATAAAGTGAAATTTGGGGAATTTACCCCTTAACAGGGGGAAGTCGTGGCCTAACTATTAATAAGGGGGAAGTTGTGGCCTAATGGTTAGAGAATCGGACTCATAACCCAAAGGTTGCGGCTTCGAGTCTCAGGTCCAGCAGGAATTGTAGGTGGGGGGAGTGAATGTACAGCGCTCTCTTCACCCTCAATACCACGACTGAGGTGTCCTTGAGCAAGGCACCGGACCCCCAACTGCTCCCCGGGCGCTGTAACATGGCTGCCCACTGCTCCGGGTGTGTGTTCACTACTGTGTGTGTGCACTTTGGCTGGGTTAAATGCAGAGCACTAATTCTGAGTATGGGTTACCATACTTGGCCACCACGTCACTTTCAACAACAATGCTCTACATGTTACATATTCTCAAGAAACTGTATGATCTACACTACAAACATGATGACAAACAAGTTGAAAATATATATTTTACAAGCAATTTCTAAGTGACAACTGTAACACATACCAAATTTTGTGTAGGCAAAATTATTAGACTCGCTGTAATAAATCTGCAATTTAGTGTAATATATTCACTGTAGCAATGGCCCTCTTCTAAGTATGTGAAAACACTGCTGTGCCATTTTAGCTTGTGTCTAACAGAAGCTTTAATCTGTGATGTCCTTCTCTCTGAGAACTATTGCCTCAAAACAGAACAAAGGCAAAATCACCCCCTAGCTACAGATCAATGCAAGGACATGCTTCACATGAAAATCCTAATTGGGCCACTGTTCAAGAAGATTACAACATAATAATTATATCCTTTTTAATAATATTGTCCTATTCAAACATCTAATGTTAATACACTAATTTTAAAACCTTGTTGATTGGCTTCTAAAAACACTTTTGGAGATTAATCATCAAAAATAATTTTACATCAAGATTAAATGTGGTTTCTCAGAGGCAAATAGAGTGAAACAAATTAATAAAAAGTAGATTTTCATTGGTATAAAATAGGTTTAATAGAACAAAAATATTTTCAGTGTTGTTTCATGTGTTTAACATAATATACCAACTTAATAACCATAGCGTCATATCCATAACATAGTGAACACTGACATAAACTTCTTTTCATGTATACCATTATTGTTGTTTAAACAAAGCCAACAGGCCAAGTGCTTCAGTTTGGTGCTCCATCCTTCATTTCACTATGGCATCTGCCATAAAAGAAACAAAGATGGTGGGCGATTCTCGAAACATGACTTTACAGCAACTAGTGAAACAAAATCTAGAAGTCACAATCTTGTGAGACTCACTCCTCTATCATCGGACAGAATGATTTCAGGACAGAATGTTGTCTCAAATCAAACAAAACCATCCAATAAAACAAATAAAACCATCCAAAAAGAACTAAATAAAGTTGTTTCAGAAATCATCTAATGTGTCAGCTTTAGGGATCGATAAGCCTCGCTCTTTCACCGCCTGTAGCTTCAGTCTCTCTGATTCTTGCTTGGCTTGCTGTTCTGTCCGCTGTTCCTCCAGGATTTCCTCAATGGAAACTCTCTGGAGGATCTGATCACACTCTTTATCCAGATCCTGGAAGGAAAAAAATAGCACAAGGTTAAATTTCAGTGAGTAGTGGCAAGATTTAGGATTGGTTACCTTCATGAAATGTTGCTTCATCATACACAAAGTCATAAAATCCTTCCAAGGGCAGAATGAACATGTACTTACTACTTCTCCAAGCAAGACGACATTTTCTCCTCTGACAACAAATATCCCACGAGGTATGTCACCAAATTTCTTACCAACGTGGATACGTTCAACAGTTTGATGCAAAACTAAATTAGCTGTGGAAAAACAAAATTAATGTAACAAGTTCACTGTTGAAACATAATGGTAAATTTTAACAGTACTGAATATTGTCAATTTCCTTTGGGACATTATTACTGGTCTAAAAGGGCTTAATTCACCCAAAAACAACATTTCTTTTTCTCATTTACTCTCCCTCATGTGGTTACAAATGTGTGTGACTTTCTTTTCGTGAAACACAAAAGATATTTTGAAGAACATTGGGGTCCAAACATCATTGGACCCCATTGACTTTTACTGTACAGGCAAAATAATAATATATATATATTTATTTATTAATCCCTTTGGGATTAATAAAGTTAATCAAATCAAATATATATATTTCACTGTTTTGCATACGGGTATGGACTGACATGAGAGTTAGTAAATTACACATCACATTATTATTACACATCAAATTATATTTTATTTATTGAGACCTTCATCCCAACACCAAACAGTGGAATATCTTGCATTAAAATGAAAATATTTCCTTGCAAATTAACGTCAGTCTTCTATACATACCAAACTGATCTATGCTTCTAAGGATCCCAATCAATGTTCTTCCATCGCGAAGCAGAACAAGGTGTTTCTCTAACAAGGGGGGAATCAAAGCATCGTCAGTCACATGAATACTGTTGAACTTGAATATTTCCCCATGAATTAATTATATATGATCATACGAACATCTGCAACGAGGCGATTATTATTCATGCGAACTAGTTCATCTTGCGGAACAAAAGCCATCAGGACAGATTTCTATTTTTATCTTAAATATGTAACGTTCCCACCAACGTGACTTTTATAAATGCTCAAAGATGCTAGGCGAACATCATTACACAACTGTGTCTCAGCGGGTGAATTCACTCAAATACTTTTAATTCATTTGCCGTTAACTTACTATCAATGTCCTCGATGAGGCTCGCAGTCCCTGGCATGTAATTCATTTTGCTGACATTTGGGAGATTTTTTTTAAACGTAAAGTATCAAGCCATGGACCATTTCAAATGTGTATCCTTATTTCACAGGATGTAACACTGTGAATGTGCTTCCGGTTCATTTTAACCCTTTAAACTCTCGCTTGCTTGTTCCTAATGTCCCAAGCTTAACTTTAAATTATTTTTAAACTATACTATACCGGCTGACGGCTAAATAGCGCCATTTCTCTGTGTTTTAGTTTGACTCGCTGATAATCAGTGGTTTGATTATATAATGCGAACGCGAGCGAATCGTTCATTTGAGTCGGATCTTTTCAATGAACCGGTTGAACTGGTTCACAAAAACCGCCCTCACTGGATCGTAAAACTTTTTTCAGCCAATAGATGTAAATGGATTTTACTCTCTAGGAAAAGTCCGTAAATATACAGCATAATATACCGCGTTGATTTTTCGCAGGTGTTTTACCCGTATTTTGAATTATGCCTTGCATTGTTTTGTGTTGAAGGAAATGTCTGTAAACTTCACACAAATTGTACTCATAATTTTATATCCGTTTTTATACAGATTTTTCTAACAGTGAAGCAACTAAAATTATATTAACGGTATAAATTGTTTATTTACAATCAAAACTCTATTATCAATTATTAAATTAATTACGTACATGACGATTACAATAATCACTGAAACGAATCTCTTGAAAAGAGTCGATTCGCAGCAATGGACTTCCCATTACAAGAAACTTTACCGTTGTCACATGAGAGTGACGTCACCGCAGTGCTCGTCTCCTATTGGTCGGTTAAGCTGTCAGTCCAGTGGCGTCGGCTGGCGAGTTGAGCTGAATGACAGCGCCGTGCCTCAGCAGTGTATATACCAGACAAAATGGGAAATATATCCAGTTGACGCACTGTAGCTACAGCATTTTGTGAAACGTGGCGGCAGACCATTAAAGGCTGGTTTTAAGAAGACCTCTTTCATTCTAAACCAAGCTGTGATTGACAGAAGTGAACTTAGGACGGAAAGAGTAGTGGTTCAATCACGAATGGCTTTCGACTCAGTTGGCAGCGACAGAGGCGGAGGTGAGGCTGCTTGGATCATGCATCAGCAGATGCAATCTGATCCCAAGTCATCCTGGCCTTCCAGCTACAACTCAGACAACAATAACTGGAACAACGGCATGGTGAGTCTTTTGTCCTATGATACTGAAAGAGGCTGTGAGGAAAAATTAGCAACAACGAGCTGTACGCCACTGACTCAACAGTATGGCCCGCGGGGTTTGTTAGTAAATCATCAGGCAAAACCACATGCTTTCTGTCTAGCGCGCTCGGGTTTGCATGGACAGTATTGTTTACTAGCGCAATTAAGTATGACTGTTATTGAAACACTCATTTAACGTAAAAACAACGCAACGCGTCATTGATATTACTCATACGGAGTTACACACGGATTTTATTTACAGCTTGTGCAGTCCCACCTCCAGTAACCTGGGTTTAAATGCCTTAAAAAAAGGACACAGGGTCGATAAACCTCGACTGTGTTCTTCTCAGTAAGTCTTATTCCTTGAATAACTTCCACTTGAGCCTGAGCATGAACAGTTAGCACTCACTCATTAAGACAAAGGATCAAATGTGCGTTTTTATATCACTGAGCATTAGTCAACATCATCAGATAATAAAATAACGTGTCAAATATGTATTTGGACCCATCTGAAGATAATGAATGAATTTACCTTGCAGCATGGTTTTGAAATGATTTTCAATTCTATTTTCTGTCATAAAAGTTCACATCACGCGTGTTAAATGTAGCCATTTGTTTTCTAGTGTTGCCATAGTTACTACTAGGGCCTACTTATAATGAGGCAAATTATCAAAAAAAATCCCATATAATTTCTAAAAAATGTATATGAGGGAGTTAACATGGTTGTGATTGCACTCATAGCACACAAAATATGGAATAATATCCTTGGAATTACCTGATATTATTAATATTTTAATAAATATCTGACAACAAGGAAGGAAAACAGGTTGTGACACATTTGTGATAAATACGTAATATAATATTTAAATATGTAGGTAATTAACCATTTACTTAAATTTGATGTGAGTCTAATATATATATATTTATATCAATATGCAGTATTGTGTTATGATTTGGGAACATGGTTTAAGTGGAATGAGTGACCATGTTTAGGCTATATTATTTTATTGTAGTATGTTTTATTAAGATTATGACATTATTGCTCTTACTATCCCTAAAAGCCCTCAGTCACACCATAACTATATATAACACATCATATACAGGTGTTGACAGGCAAAACACACATTTTAGGGGAAATAAATAAATTGGACCAAAACATAACTAATACCTCTGAACATATTTGTCAGATTAAAAAGCAAAAAAGAAGAAAAAATCCATTGTTTTCTATCTATCTATCTAGTGAGGGAATTTTTTGGAACCCCTGCTGATTTTGTACGTTTGACCAAAGAGCTGTCCAAGGATGTCAGGGACAAGATTGTAGACCTACACAAGGTTGAAATGGGCTACAAGACCATCGACAAGCAGCTTGGTGAGAAGGTGACAACAGTTGGTGCGATTATTCTCAAATGGAAGAAACACAAAATAACTGTCAATCTCCCTCGGACTGGGGCTCCATGCAAGATCTCACCTCGTGAAGTTTCAATGATCATGAGAACGGTGAGGAATCAGCCCAGAACTACACGGGAGGATCTTGTCAATGATCTCAAGGCATCTGGGACCATAGTCACCAAGAAAACAATTGGTAACACACTACGGCGTGAAGGACTGAAATTCTGCAGCACCTGCAAGGTCCCCCTGCTCAAGAAAGCACATGCACAGGCCTGTCTGAAGTTTGCCAATGATTCAGAGGAGAACTGGGTGAAAGTGTTGTGGCCAAGAAGAAGCACATGGCCAAGGCAACAACGGAGTGGCTCAAGAAGAAGCACATTAAGGTCCTGGAGTGGCCTAGCCAGTCTCCAGACCTTAATCCCATAGAAAATCTGTGGAGGAAGCTGAAGGTTCGAGTTGCCAAACATCAGCCTCGAAACCTTAATGACTTGAAGAGGATCTGCAAAGAGGAGTGGGACAAAATCCCTCCTGAGATGCGTGCAAACCTGGTGGCCAACTACAAGAAACGTCTGACCTCTGTGATTGCCAACAAGGGTTTTGCCACCAAGTATAAGTCATATTTTACGAAGGGGTCAAATACTTATTTCACTCATTAAAATGCAAATTAATTTATAACTTTTTTGAAATGCGTTTTTCTGGATGTATTTGTTGTTATTCTGTCTCTCACTGTTCAAATAAACCTACCATTAAAATTATAGACTGATCATTTCTTTGTCAGTGGGCAAACGTACAAAATCAGCAGGAGATCAAATAATTTTTTTCCTCACTGTATCTATCTATCTACTTATATAGTTAGATAGTTCTGTATCTATATTTATAGACTGTAACCATCTCTGCATGGACCCATTTTTATTTCAGGAATCTCAGTATCCCGGCTACTCAAATTATTGGTATCCCCATTCGCACACGGCAGGACCTTACGGCAGCACGTACCCCCCTGGAACAGAGGTCAACGGACAGGCGTCATACAATCCCCAGGTACTGCCGACATTTCAGGCTTATGTAACGCCCTCTGTCAGTCAAATACACAGCAGACTTACCCCGCTTCACTCTGCTGTGCCCTTTTCAGGCAATGTCAGCCTATCCCAATGGGGTGTACAATCCAGGACAGTACTCCACGAGTATGCTACATCCCTCCAACCCCTTCTACTGCAGTGACCAAGTTCCTTCAAGACAACCTCAGTATCACAGCCAGACCTGCCCTGAGCAAAATGCGGGGGTTCGGCTCCTCCCCCCTACCCTGTATCTCACTGCCAGGGGGTAAATTCAGTTACATGTAAACATAATTCAAGAATGTTACATTTTTGGTTCAATGGCGAATAAGAGTGTCCATAGTAAAGTAAAGGAAAAATCAATTAAAAATCTACTTTAAAACACATGTGCCAAGTACTTAGTAATGTATTCTTTGTATTCATGTTGGTTTCATGTGCTTCTAAAAAAATATTTTCAAAAAAATAAAAAAAATCAATTTAACTGTTACGTGGTGTAACAATCAAGTAAAAAGTAGTAACATATTTTAATTAAACTTTGAATACATGTGTAACAGCTTTGCTATTGTTAACTTTTTCATAATTAAAATAAAGCTCAAAAAATGAAATGGAAAAACTCTTGGAAACTAAAATAGAAATAAATGAAAGATAAATAAGAATATTAAAAAAGTAATAGAAATGAAAGCACAACAAAATTAGTAAACTGAAAATATAAAATTCAATGTGTGTGTGTGTGTGTGTATATATATATATATATATATATATATATATATATATATATATATATATATATATATTATATAAATATATAATGGGGTATCCACATTGTGATCAGTATTTTCTAAAGTATTTAGTTAAGTTATATTTTTAACAAAGGTTTTTGGGAGTTGCACCACATGATATTTTGACATCACGACATCTGAACTAACATTGTCATATTGTCTGATATTTTAAGAGACTTGTTAACTTCCACAGGATTCTTCTTCTTTTTTATCGCTTCCTCCTTTTCTCCTGTTAGGCCCCTGGCTACCCAGCAGGATCGTACCCACACTATGGAGAAGGATGCCCTCCGAATGCTCCCTACCCCAACCAGCAGCCCATGCTCTCGAGAGCCCAGCATGAGGCCTGGTCCCACTCTGGAGGGTACGGGCACACAGCGCCCCAACAGCAATGGCCGTCCAATACCCAGACACCCCATGGCCACTATAACCATGTACGACCACCTCACCCTCCACCGTGGCAAGGACCCGCACCACCTCCATATGAGCACAAGGTATTTGTGATATTTTACAAGCTTGTAATAATGTTCATTGTGTAAGTGGTATAAAAGTTAAGTTTTATTGCTTTTTCTTTAAGTTGATTTGGATTGGGAAAATACAAATAAGTAAAATAAAACAGAGCACCATCATCTGACCTTTGGAGAAAATCTTCCCTTTGTTGTTTCTAAGCAACTATATACTGTTACTAGGGGTGTGACGAGACACTTATCCTACGAGACGAGACACGAGACTGGGTTCACGAGAACGAGACGAGATTTTTAGACTTTTAAAAAAAAAATCCTCGATGATGAAATATATAGGGAAAAATAGTATTTTATTCAACTGAAAAACACAAAATGCAAAAAATGTAGGTGCATTTTGAAATTAACTTATACTTTATGAAATTAAACTTCTTTTTTAATGAATTATATGCAGTAATAAACATGTAACCTAGAGCTGCACGATTCTGGATAAATTGAGAATCACAATTTTTCTCACGATTCTCTCACAAAATAATGAAATTTACTAATGGTTCTGAAAAAAAATGTTCATTGCTTATGTCTTTTAAATATATATATATATATATATATATATATATATATATATATATATATATATATATATAAATATATATATTCATATTCATATTCATTTGAACAAAAAAAATTCAATGAAGAAACAAAAAATTCAATGAAGGAGTCCGTGATTCACTTCATAAAGACTTCATTATTGGAATGATGAAATCTCCTGAATGAATGATTCAATGTCAAATACATTTTTTTAAACGGGTTGTCGCCACCTCCTGGCGGAAGAGGATAAGCGTTACAATACAAGTGTTAAAGGGGTCATATAATGCTATATCCACTTTTACAAGTTGATTGTACTGAGATGTGTGTTGGCAGTGCCTGTACACAACCATCCTATAATGATAAAAATCCATCCAGTGTTTTTTTTTTTTAATCTCCTAATATGTTTTCCCCTGTCTCAAATTGAGCTGTTCGTCTTGTGACGTCACAAGATCGGAGGCCCCTCCCACGATTGTTTGATTGACAGCAGTGTTTTAGCACAGACTGCACTGGTGTCTTACCTCAGACCCGCCCTGAGTGAGCTGTCGTCAGTTGTTTCACCGCCAGAGCAGATGTATACAAGAATGACTCCTAAGCGATTGAGGTGTTTTGTTGTTGGATGTAATAATGAACATAGCAGTCGTCATTTACTCCCGTCATCTGAGCAGCTGAAGAGGATTAGGTTTGTTTCTGAAGGGAATTCGCCCTCGGAACTACCTAAATGCGTCTATGTTCGCGCGAATCATTTGTGATCCAGCTTCACCTCCAGAAAAAGTGAGTACAAGGTTTTTTAAATGAATCTTTGCAAATCGCCTTTCCTAATAAAGTGCTAATTAGCAAGTTTCACGAATGAATGCGCTAAAGTAAACAGTCAGAAGAGAGGGGCGGAGTCAGCAGAGCTCATTGACATTTAAAGGAGAATGACACAAAACCGCTTGCTCTGACAAGAGCTGTTTTTGAGAGGGTAAAAAAGGTGTTTTTTACACTACCAATGAAAAATTTTAACCAAACTATGTTACAGACTTTTCATTAAGACCCTAAAGAATAATATCAACTTGTGGAAAATGGGCATTATATGACCCCTTTAAGATACTTTCGTTTTGTATCGCTACTGTAGACAATAAGTGTTTATACCCAAACTATAAACTTTTATCCCAGTACTTCTGTTATTTAAATGTCTGTAACACAGAAATAATGATGTGTGGTTGAAAAGACTATTTGTGTTGCTCTTTCTGGATCAGCAGCAGCATGAATGTAGATTTGAATGTCTTTAACACCTGTTTCACATCGCGATTGTCAGTGGAGCTTGAGCAGTGCATGTTTTGTCGCCGCCCATATCAGTGAATGACAGCGTTTACATCGAAAGTGTGATGATGGCCGACCCTCTGATTCATTTACAGGGGCAGAGACAACGTGCTTCTCACGCTCCACTGACACTCACGATGTGAAACAGTCTTAATAGACATTGCTGAATCGTTGTCATTCAGGAATAAGATCGCGTGGGTGTTTGAATCAAGATCGCAAGCGCAATTTTTAACGATTAATGGTGCAGCTCTAATGTAAACATTGTAAAAATATTTTGCGAGGATATAGTCACGTTCTCGCGAGACCAGTCGGATCTCGCGAGATCTCGTGCCACGGGATCTCGTCACATCCCTAACTGTTACTATATATCGCATAATAAAGCAAATTGGACAATGTAATTTCATAACGTAATCTGATAAACTGTTAATTAATAGTAAGCGAATAATCAAACATCATTACATGGTTCTTATTTGCAACTGTAATATTTTAATATTTGAAACTTAATTTAGCACACAATTACATTATAGATTACTGTGAACGTAATGTATAAACTAAGCTATCAGGCTAATCAGGTTTCTGTATGCTTTGCTAGTTCATAAACTAAAACAGAAATTAATGGTTGTTGTAAGAGGTTAAACAACATTGATTTTCATAACATGATTTGGTAGGAACTGGAATCAGGCGCTAAAGAGAGTAACCATTAAAAGTAATTTAAGCCAATGTGATAAATTGGGGTCCTAATGGAGACCTGATTTTGAGGGAAGACTTAATTTGTCACCATACTGGACTTCTCCATGTAAATAATGACTGATAATTTATAATGAGTAATCATTTTTGATTAACTATTACTTTAAAGTTTATGGTAGGTCATCGAAATTATCATTATAGGTTTCAATTTTAGATTGAAATGTTTTATAATCAAGCTAAAGTGAGCTTTTATGTTGTCGAGTTGCCATCTTGATCCATCTGTCCTAGTGTACATGACAGTGTATTTGAATACTGAAGGATTAATACTCGTTGCGTGTCACCCATGTATTTCAGAGCAAGCATACAACACCGAGGCCATGGTGAGGCCAAAATAAATCTGGATTTGTTACTTCAATTTTAGAGTAAAACATTTACATGACATTTTATGAAGACAAATTATTGCATCAATCCGCCAGATATTGAACTTTTAAAGTGCAAGTAAACGTTCTGACTGGCACTTTGGCAAACATGCAGTGGGAAGGCTTATTTAACAGTTAAGAGTCTGCTGGGTTCACCTCATGTAACCCTCCCAAAGCTGATTACATAAGACAGCTCAACTCTCCCACTATCAGAACATGTTACTGTACATCACAATGCTCGGATTTCCTGTTTTCAACTCTCAAACATGGACAGTTGCATATTCATCATTTTAAAAGTGTTTGTCCGGTTCTTGCAAGGAATCAAAGTTCATCAAAATCAATAGAATCTTAGTCTCATACTTCAGTTCTTGAAAAAAATCCAATTGAATTATCTAATTATAAAGCCCAAAGTATAGCCTACTTCAGTTTTGACGTGAACACTAGCATATGCATGCAGCTGAACGCATAGCCTTTTAAAGTATACAGGTGCATCTCAATAAATTAGAATGACGTGAAAAAGTTCATTTTTTCTTGTAAGTTATTTCAAAAAGTGAAACTTTCATATATTTTAGATTCATTATTGCATGTAAAGTAAAACATTTCAAAAGTTTTTTTTGTTTTAATTTTGATGATTAGATCTTACAGCTCATGAAAGTCAAAAATCAGTATCTCAAAATATTAGAATATTTACATTTGAGTTTCAATTAATGACCATCCCTACAGTATAAATTCTGGGTATCTCTTGTTCGTTGAAACCACAATAATGGAGAAGACTGCTGACTTGGCAATGATCCAGAAGACGAACATTGACGCCCTCCACAAAGAGGGTAAGTCACAGAGGGTCATTACTGAAAGGTGTGGCTGTTTACAGAGTGCTGTATCAAAGCATATTAAATGCAAAGTTGACTGGAAGGAAGAATTTTGGTAGGAAATGGTGCACAAGCAACAGGAATGACTGCAAGCTTGAGAATACTGTCAAGCAAAGCTGATTCAAACACTTGGGAGAGCTTCACAAGGAGTGGACTGAAGCTGGAGTCAGTGCATCAAGAGTCACCACGCTCAGACGTCTTCAGGAAAAGGGCTACCAAGCCACTTCTGAAGCAGAGACAACGTCAGAAGCATCTTACCTGGGCTGTGGAGAGAAAGAACTGGACTGTTGCTCAGTGGTCCAAAGTCCTCTTTTCAGATGAAAGTAAATTTTGCATTTCATTTGGAAATCAAGGTCCCAGAGTCTGGAGGAAGAGTGGAGAGGCACAGAATCCATGTTGCTTGAAGTCCAGTGTGAAGTTTCCACAGTCAATGATGATTTGGGCTGCCATGTCATCTGCTGGTGTTGGTCCACTGTGTTTTCTGAAGTCCACAGTCAACGCAGCCATCTACCAGGAAATTTTAGAGCACTTCATGCTTCCCTCTGCTGACAAGCTTTATGGAGATGCTGATTTCATTTTCCAGCAGGACTTGGCACCTGCCCACACTGCCAAAGGTACCAAAAGCTGGTTCAATGACCATGGTGTTACTGTGCTTGATTGGCCAGCAAACTCGCCTGACCTGAACCCATAGAGAATCTATGGGATATTGTCAAGAGGAAGATGAGAGACACCAGACCCAACAATGCAGATGACCTGAAGGCCACTATCAAAGCAACCTGGGCTTCCATACCACCTCAGCAGTGCCACAAACTGATCACCTCCATGCCACACCGAATTGAGGCAATAATTAAAGCAAAAGGAGCCCCTACCAAGTATTGAGTACATATACAGTAAATGAACATACTTTCCAGAAGGCCAACAATTCACTAAAAATGTTTTTTATTGGTCTTATGAAGTATTCTAATTTGTTGAGATAGTGAATTGGTGGGTTTTTGTTAAATGTGAGCCTAAATCATCACAATTAAAAGAACCAAAGACTTAAACTACTTCAGTCTGTGTGCATTGAATTTATTTAATACACGAGTTTCACAATTTGAGTTGAATTACTGAAATAAATTAACTTTTCCACGACATTCTAATTTATTGAGATGCACCTGTACTTCATTTGATAGCATGCGCAAACAGGCACTCGACACATGCGCTCTAGAAAGTTTCATCTTTGTTCACTGTCTGTATTATTTCTCTCCAGTTGTCATGAGTGATTAAAAATGTCTTTCTGCTCATTTAATGAGGCTTTGTTATATCATACTTGAACCGTGGTTTCAAAAATCATAGGATTTGCCACCAGATGCAGTTGATTTGGTGAACCCATGAACGAGTGTATTCGGGTCAGTTTTATACATTTTAAAGGGATACTCCACCCCAAAATGAAATGTTTGTGGTTTTTCACTTACCCCCATGTCGTTCCGAACCCGTAAAAGCTTTGTTAGTCTTCAGAACACAATTTAAGATATTTTGGATGAAAACCAGGAGGCTTGTGACTGTCCCATTGACTGCCAAGTAAATTGCACTGTCAAGGTCCATAAAAGTATGAAAAGCATCGCCAGAATACTTCATCTGCCATCAGTGGTTCAATCATAATGTTATGACGCGTCGAGAATACTTTTTGAACGGAAATAAAACAAAAATAACGACTTTATTCAACAATTAGGCAACCGTAACGTCTCCTCTGTGTCAGTGTAGCGCCATTTTGGAGATTATCCCCTGGACACAAAATGCATACAATCTTCTGTATCAGCCGCGCCACAAGGGTGCGCTGTTTGCGTTCAAATCAGAGCGTAAATCGACGAAGAAGATGCATCCCTGTGTTGAGGCTGATACAGAAGACTGAGACACAGAGGAGACGTTACTGTGCCTAATTGTTAAATAAAGTCGTTATTTTTGTTTTATTTCCGTACAAAAATATTCTCGTCGCTTCATAACATTATGATTGAACCACTGATGGCAGATGAAGTATTCTGGCGATGCTTTTCATACTTTTATGGACCTTGACAGTGCAATTTACTTGGCAGTCAATGGGACTGTCACAAGCCTCCCGGTTTTCATCCAAAATATCTTAAATTGTGTTCTGAAGACTAACGAAGCTTTTACGGGTTCGGAACGACATGGGGTAAGTGGAAAAACTACTACATTTTCATTTTGGGGTGGAGTATCCCTTTAATGAATGAATTTGAATATTTATGCATGTATAATGCAAAAAGGAAAACGCTACTTTTTTTTCTGATTGACTTTGTCAAGCTCTGCTTAATAACACTCTCAAAAAAACTACAAATGAATAAATCACCAATTTTACAGAACCTTCATATTTAGGCAACATCCACACGAAGCCAGAGCTTTCCCTATCCAATCTTTTCTAATGATCTTGAAGACTCTGATTAGCATGCTCAGGTGTGTTTGATTAGGGTTAGAGCTAAACTCTGCAGGAATGGTCCAGATTTGAGAATCCCTGATATAGAGTATGCACAGCTATGAAAAATGGGGTTACACACATAGGCCTATAGTTTGCGCGTAATGAAAATTGTCACATGCACTATACATATACTTTAGCTTACGTGTAAAAACCAAGTATACTTTGGATTTAACACATGCAAAACTGGAATTGGTATATTGTGTAATATTTAGAGCTTTTTTATTATCTAAATGAATATCTCTCTCTTAGGATCCACCATATCACAGTCAGCCTCATATGCACCCTCGAAACCAGCCTCCAGGCTCCAAACCACGAGCCAGCACTCCAAACCCAACTCCACCTCCGCCCAAAGCCGCCCAGTTCAGCGCTCCGCCTCAAATCTACAACAAGGCTCCCTCCGGATGTGGAGGACCCGAGCCCAAACCAGCCCAGAATGAACAACCTCCAACGTCTTCCCGCCAAGGGTCGTCCACTCCAGCCCCATTAAGCGATAATCCCAGCCTGGCTCGAGTTCAGCAGGTTCTGGCCAGAGTTCAGCTCTTCCAAGAGGATGTGGATGAGTTTGTAGGGAAAAAGACGGACAAGAGCTACCGGTACCTGGAGGAACTTTTGACAAAAGAGCTGCTGGAATTGGACTCGGTGGAGACCGGTGGGCAGGACGTCGTTCGACAGGCTCGCAAAGTGGCCGTCCAGAGGATCCAGGCCATCTTGGACCGCCTTGAGAAAAAGGCTTTCTAATAACAGAGTGGATTGATTACGATGGTTCTGGTTGTTCTTTTTTTTATTTTTAATGATATCTTCTCATCCTTCCGATTAGGATTTTCACCGTTGCCAGTTAGTTTGCCAGCATTAACTTTGTGGTGTTTTGGGGTCGTGTACCCTACTGATGGTAATGTATTAGTTGAAATACAGGCGCAAAATGTCCTAATCAATTGCAGTGCCATACTCAAACCAGCCTCCTGCCATCCAGCAAAAAAAGCAGCGGCAGTCTGACATCTGCTCAGAATTAAACATAAATCTCATTGCATAACACCATCTTAAGACTTTAGTTTTTTTTCTTGAGTTTAGGCAGACTGAAAGGATAAAACAGAGCTAATTCAACCACATTGTAATACTTCCATGGGTTTTTGGTAGCACATCTTTTCAAGATCGGAGCTTTTTGCACTTGGAATGTTGTTTAGCATTGCTATTACACCAATACATTCTTGATTTTATTGTAAAATATCTTGATGTATAAATAAAAGAAGGTCAGTTTTTTGTAACTCACTCCATTTAATTTCACCCATTTTCTGTTGTATTGTGTATTAGTTTTATCACCAGTTTCATTCAGTCACCTTCCTCATGGAAATTAGCCAAATTTCAGCATCAAGAAGGTCCATTCTCCAATGCATGCAATGAACGAAACACTGCTTACACAAGTCACTTTCAAACCAAGCAGCTTTCTGTTGATTAATGTGACAAATTGCCATTACAGAAAATTCCCAATCTTGGAGATTCCTATTGAAATTATTGGATTTCACTGGCAAAATTTCATAACAGTAAATGTGACTGGACCTTAACTGATTACACACGCCAGTTTTTGATTCAGATCATGGTTCTGTCTTGTCCAAACTGATTGTTACAAACCCACATCTTAGACGGATCTCAGACCAACTCTCACGCTACAATTGGATCCATAGTTCATGTCTCGTTACTCTTTTTCCAGGCCTCCTCTGGATTTTAAAGACCCCTTAAATTAAGAAATGGCATTTTGTGGATTTTAGACCATATTTGTTAGCTTTTGAGACCATCTTCATGCCAGTATACTATTAAAAGTTGCCGAACCTTCAGTACCACTTGCCTCTAACAAGCAATAGTGAGTAGCAAATCATGGTTTTCCAAGGCTGCGATGTATACTAGGCTTTATAAAAAGACAAACTCTTTGATATGATTTGCCCCAACTTCGTTATTAAAAAATTGCATTCATCAAATCATTGGACGTGGTCTTTAATGATCAGTGAAACCTACACTTCATCTGCTGGGGTCACTTCCTTGGATTGTGCACCTGCATCTCGGTTCATTTTTTAGTACAGGCCTTAGTGTTAACATGATTGTTTACATCCTACAGTTCGGAGGACTTTTGGCTATTGTTTGTTTCCTTACCTTTGTTTGTGTGACTATTGATCTGTAGCTGATTCAATGCATCTGCGTCAGTGTTCAGGTGGCGGTAGCCATCTGCGGGCCTGTATACAGTCAAACAGGAGGCCTTTTTTAAAAAAAAGACATTAAGAAATAATGTACAGTTTATATCTGAAGGACTGGAATAGGAATGTGGATTATGGACAGAACATCAGCACTTCTCCATGGAATAAAAGTTCCCTTTAACTTAACTACATTTAATACTTTGCACCAAAGTCACTGACATCATGGACCGTTCAACAGGTCTTCCTCCTACCACACAGATTTTATGTCTGTTTTGTAACCAGGAAAACAGTGCCATAATATCAGCAGGTGCTTCTTCATACCACAACAGAGAAGGATCTCAAATACAAAAAAACTGCAAATCAACTGAGCTCTGCATGAAGTCTCGGATTCCATGTTTATCTTTACTGTATGTGTTTTCTCTCTCTTTCTGTACATTTTCTCTTATGTATACCTGAAATTGTTTATTAGATTAATCTTTACAGAAAAAAGAAAAGTATATTTGTATAACGAATATATTGAAAACACAAATCCCAAGTAAGGACCAAAAGCCCGCCTGCTGAAGTCTCCATGTAATGCATGTTTTTGAACACAAGCGGGGACTGTTTCTCTATCATACTGTAGGACTGAATAAAGGTCAACTAACTGTAGGGTCTCATATTAAAAATCAAGACATTCAATTCAAAAGATTGTGTCATCGGCTCATGACATAATATTTCTGTAGACAATATATGAATTTATTTACATTTATTAATAGCTTCACTGTAATAGCCCATTTGAAAACTTAAAGGGATACTTTCTGTCATCAGTAGTTCCAAACCTCAGTTCTGCTGAATATTTTGAAGAACCAACCATTGACTTCCAAGTAACAAAGTAAATGGTAGAACACATTCTTCAGAATAAGCAGAACAATATACAGGTTTGGAACTTTGATGAGCAGAATTTTCAAAATAAGATACTCCAATTTATGGCAAAATATATAATTTATCAATTAAGTTTTCATTGTTGAATCCTAATATGCTCAAAACAAACAATTAGACTTGCAATTTATGAAAGAAATAGAAAATTATAAAAGATTTATGCTTTGGTTTTGTGTAAATGACATTTAGCTATACGGTCACATTTGGTATTGTAAGGTGAATTTTCGCGGGCAAAAGATTCAAGTTTCAAACATATTTGTAGGATGACCAGCAGAAAGCTGCTTTGTTTTAAAGTGATTTTTTTTTCTGTGTGAGTTGGTATACATCAATAGATAGTGGACCTTTTAGCCCACAAAATGTCGCTAACGTGACCGGATCTTTACCGTTTCACCGAGTTCGACTTGCTGATTGTATAATGTACCGGAGCCGTTAAAAACGGCTCCAGTGCTTACGGAACTGGAAGGCCAATCACAATGCAGTATGTAAATAAGAAGTCCAATCACAATTCAGTATTTAAATAAATGTATGTAATGACCAATAACAATCCAGTATACATCACTGATAAGTGGTATAGATTCAAATATTACAAAAACGCCATAATTTTGAAAGGTGAACGTTTTAAAAATGTAAGTCAATGAGAATTTTCACAATTTTACTTTATATTACTGACATGAAGTATAATATATATATTTTTTTACAGTGGCCAATACCTAACTGACAACCTAGAAACAATCATAATTCACTAATTCATGTCACTTTATGTTAAATTTACAGTTATAGCTTTCCTGCATCGTGTTATTTATGTTGTATTATCAACAAAAGGATAAGCCGGTGAGAAATGAGCTGTAGATTAAAGCGAACTGTCTGTAAATCATCGAGCAGATCACAGTATATTACATTGCATGTGTAACTGATCTGCTGTGAACGAGCACAGCCAAGAGACTCCCTATTCCTAAAATAACCCCTGCACTGGCATCCAAAACACGGCTTTTATTCACGCACACTATGAATTGACAGTCTGAATAACTTTAACAGATATGGTGTCGTGCACTTAAATCAATCGAAACAACTTCGTGAGACTAATATTACCAAAAGCAGTGGACACCAAATGCCCATTTACAACTTAAAATGTGTTACAGGTCGAAGTATTCAGACGGTACCTCACGTTCAGCTCAACCGGTGGTTGACTTCACTTCTCCCGGTTTAGCGGTGATGGAGGTTGAACGTCTTCTGATCTCTGGAAAAGCCATCAGCACTAACGCAGATGAAGTCTGGACCAATCTTTACATTGGCAACATGTAAGCACACTGCAGTTTTTCCTAATTCATTCATAATTATAGCTTACATATGCGTAAAAATTACATTTTATTTGTACAAAACGTATTTTTAATGCTTATCAGTAAAGTTGCGTAGTTATTTGCTAAACGAGTTGCTGCTGTTAAGGTAGTGCATATTGTTGAACACAAGAGGGAACTGTTTCTCTACTAGTAACAAAGACTATAGAAATATAATATATTGAAAGGGACTAATAATAACTAACAAGTCTTTTCCACCCAAAGAATATTTTAGATTATCAATTATATGTAAACAACGCAGTCAATTCTACTAACAAGAACAGAGCATCTAGACCTGAAATGCCTGCAAAACAAGTGTTCTGCTGACATTTCATAACCTGTATGTTCAATAATAATGCTGTGTGATGCATTTTCTCTTTGTTTAGGGATATAGCTGAAAACTGTTCAGAGATAAGAAGGCATCGCTTCACTCATGTGCTGAACTGCGCCCACAGCTCCAGACGTGGCGGTGAGATCTATGATGGCATGGGCATCACATACATGGGCATAGACGCACATGATTCACCCACATATGACATGACTGTCAACTTTAACAAAGCTGCTGAATTTATACATACAGCGGTGAAAGAGAGAGGTACGCTAAGCATGTGTCCAAAAACTAACCCAGTCTTCCTTCCTGCAGCTGAGAGTCATTAAACTCTATCTTCTAATTGCAGGCAAAATCCTGGTTCACTGTCATGTTGGAGTGAGTCGATCAGCAACTATAGTTTTGGCATATCTGATGCTGAAACAAAACATGACGCTGGTGGAGGCAATCCAGAAAGTAAAAGAGGGAAGAGGTGTCTTTCCCAACCGAGGCTTCCTCAGACAACTCATTGACCTTCATGTTAAATTATACGGCTACAGAAACTAGACACACAACAGCCATGAGAGACCATGAAAATTGAGCAGACAGGAGAAATATGGATCAATGTGGGTTTTAATATTTTTGGAGCAGAAACTGTGTGCAGCTTGTTCATTTGAAATGTATTTGATCCATCTTACTGATTTGTATGGTTTTATTCAATTCAAATAAATTTTAAATGAACATATTAAAATGAACATACCTGATGAAGTATTATCTCTCTTGCTTTTATTAATTGAGTAAACATTAACATACATGGCCTTTCATTCAAATGCAAATATTCGCCAATATACAATTATATGCATATAAAAATAAAACAGAAAAAGGGGGGAAAGGAGAGAAAATAGGAGAGGAGGATAAACAAATAAATAAATACAAATGTTTAAAGGCTTCATAGCTTTTTATAGCTATTTTAAATAGCCTTTATAACTTTTTTTATATATAATTTCTAATACTGTCTATGTACAGCCTTGCTTCAGTCCAAAAAAAAAAATAATATATAAAAATGGGGGCTTTATTAGTAAATTTGCATTTATAAATGTGAAATTTAGTCAAAATAAGTACATTAATTAAAAGCAACTTTCATCTTCTTTAGAATGTTCAGTGAAGCCAAAAGGTGCCTTTTTCCATAAAAGTGAGAGAGGTCTTGAACACTGAATATTTTCTCTGATTCATTTCTGTATTATCTGTCCTGCTGTTGAAGGAATTACGGAGTTTACGTCACTGCCTGAGAACCGCGTTGCGTTAGTTCCGTAGTTACCATAACAACCGAACTATATACAAGCAGCGGACGGTACAAACCAGCGGATAAGGTATTATTGTCTTTAACAATTTGTAGGTCTGCAAATTCTGATTTTAAATGCTCATGCAAATGTATTAGGAATACTTATTCACATTTATAATATAAAATGTCAAGTTGAACCCTCAAAAATCCCACAAACTTGAGACTCGGTCAGAAAAATAACTAACTTTTCAATATGTAAATAACGTTACATAATGGAATCACATCTGAAGCACTTTAACGAAGAAGATGGCAAGTCCGCAAACATCCGAGCAGCCCCCGCCGCATATTGACCCCACTCAGGCGCCGGTGGCTTTCGGTAGCTGGGCGATCCCGAAGCTGATGCTGGAGCTGCAGGACGCGGAGCTGTTTACCCGGCAGAGGGCGCTCGCGGCACTCTGCGAGCTCGTCCACGACCATGAGCGGGCCTATGAAGCCATTCTCAGTGGTAAACTCATTCTTAAAGGGATAGTTCACCCAAAAATTGAAATTCCGCCATTAAGTACTCACCCTCATATCGATCCAAACCTGTAAGACCATTGTTCATCTTCGGAAAACAAATGAAGATATTTTTTGATGAAATCTGCAATGCGCCGCCATTGTTGAGAGAGTATCACAACGCATGCGCTTGCTTCCGGTTCATGTAAACAATGTGTCAGAGATTGTCTTACTATAGGGAGATGAGAGGGTCTGTATTACTTACTATTGGAGAAAGCGTAAAGGCTAACTTGGATCACGTGTGCCGTAATAACCATACATTACAGCTTTGACGTCATTGAATTTCAGTCAGAGTTGTACGACACTCAGTCGCCGTTTACGGATACCATAGGAATGAATGAGAAGTGCTGTAAGCTGAATCCCACCTGTCGCAAAAAGCCAGTGACTTCTCTTATAAAACACCCTTTTTTTTCGTGGTAAACTCTAAAAATAGTTCTCTCCTCCATTGACATCCATTCAAAAAAAAAAAAACAGCCCCTGGTCTCCTTTCCCACATACTGCCAGACCGGAAGTGTTAGCTTTAGCTGTTACGCTTTTTCAGCTAATGGTTGCAGGCTTGTTTTCTAGTGGCTTTGAACGCGTTGTTTACATGAACCGAAAGCAAGCGCATGCGTTGTGATACTCTCTCCACAATGGTGGCACGTTGCAGGAGGAGATTAGATGAGGAGGAGAAGAATTGTTGAATAAAGTTGTTAATTTTGTTTTCTTTGCACACAGTATTCTCGTAGCTTTGTAAAATTACGGTTGAACCCCTAATATCACATGGACTATTTTACCAATGTCCTTGATATATGTTTCTGTGCCTTGATCGTGGTAGTCCCCTTGCTGTCTATGGGAGGGTTTCATCAAAATTTCATCAAAAATATCTTAATTTGTGTCCTGAAGATGAACGAAGTTCTTACAGGTTTGGGAAGACATGAGGGTGAGTAATTAATGACAGAATTTTCATTTTTGGGTGAACTATCCCTTTAAGAATCCCTATTGTCCATCCTAAGAAACAAAATAAATGCTGATTTTTTTTTTACATTCTTTGTTTCTACAATCAAACTGTTTCTTTCTATTCCTCAAAGGGTGTATGGAAAGACTTAAAGTTTTGCTGCAAGATAAAGATGACTTAGTCAGGGTCAAAACCACTGAAGTGCTTTATGTGCTTGCTTCACACAGCTTGGGAAGGTGAGTCATGCAAGAAATCAAGGGCTGACAGTTTTAGTTTGTGTAAGCGTTTGGCATGTGAATGTGCTTGGCCCCGCATAATAGACTATGTGTTATTTATGTCAAATTATGTCAGTATATTTCACATATTGAGTATACTGACAGTATGTGGAGTTAGTTAAACCTTAACAATGCTCAACAAAAAGGAATATATTGATCTAGGTATATTTACATTATATTTTTCATGATTGTTTTATAAATATAAAAATATATTTATAAAATACACTTGCAATATTTATATGTATATATTTTTAATATATATATTTTTTTTAATAAAAAGAAAATATGCAAGCTGAAAATATAATTACACTAAAGTTTAAGTTTTTTTTAAAGATGAATACTTTTATCCAACAAGGATGCATTAAAATTATATTATATAATGTGAAAAAGTGTGTTATATTTTCCACAAAAATATTGAGCAGCGAACACTGTTTTCAACATTGATCATAATAAGAATTTTTTCTTGAGCTCAAATCAGTATATTAGAATGATTTCTGAAGAATCATGTGACACTAAAGACTGGGGTAATGATACTGAAAACTCAGCTTTATCATTGCAGGAATAAACTAAATGTAACATTTTTAAAAAGGAAAACAGTGCTTTTAAATTGCAAAAACATTTCACAGTATTACTGTTTTTACTGTATTTTTGTGTTTTTTTAACACTCTCTTGATGCTTTCAAAAATCTAAAGTAAAATATTGTTATTTCCAGTAAGAAAAATAGTATTTTTTATTTTAGATACTTTGAAAATTTAATATTTAATATCACAAAGATGGAGGGGATATTTTTAAACAACACTGAAATACCTGCAACACATGTGATTTTTGCCATTTTGACGTTTGGTTTCCAAAAATATTCAGTATATATTAATGTTTGTTCACACAGAGATGCCTTTTTGAAATTTGACATTGTGGGTCCCCTCGCAAACCTGATCGAGGACCCTTTGAATGCCTGTCGTAAAAACATGCACCAAGCACTCAACAGGATCGCTGAATTTCCTTCAGGTGACTATTCTTATACTTCATATACAGAAAATGTGTTTCAGAAGCTTTTCTTCTGACGAGTCCTCTGTCATGTCCCTACAGGAGCAGTGTTCATGGTGTCTATGGGGCTGGTGCCCAAACTGGTGCTGAAGGTCTCAGATGAAGAAGAGAGCATCCGTGCTTTAATTCTCTCCACATTAAGCTGCTGTGTGAGTGTGAACGCCCTTCCTGCGCTGGAGAGTGATGCGGTTCCTGTCCTGAGAGATCAGCTCTCTCACCCCTCCCCTGCCATCCGCCAGGCAGCCACATCTGCTTTAGTGGGAATCAGGTAGGTAACATGGCACACAACCGTCTAGATCAGGTTAACTTCACTAGAGTGAGAGATCAGATCAGATATTCCTGTAAAATAAAAAGCATGCATTTTTCTCCTTTCCTCTCTTAGTGTGCCTGCAGATGGGAAGATGAAGGTGTGTGAGGAGAATCTTCTGCCCATATTAGTCAAGCTGCTGTCGGATGATGACCAAGGAGTTGTCGCTAATGCTGCAGGAACCATTATGAACACAGCCGTTATCACTAAGGGTCAGCACAAAATCAAATTTCAGCTGTGCATTTTTGTCATTTACGAGTCGATGGTGAAGTTAAGAACTTTTCAGCGTCTATTATAGTGCTGTATGTAAACATTAAAGGGATAGTTCACCCAAAAATTATAATTGAATCATTCAATCATTTATTCCCTCTCATGTCGCTCCAAACCTGTATGACTTTATTTTGTGGAACATAAATGTAGATGTTTTCGTTACCAATGGTTGCCCACATTCTTCAAAATATTGTCTTTTCTGTTCTGAAGAAGAAAGAAAGTCATAAAGAGTCTTGAGGGTGAATAAACGATGAGAGTTGGGGTGAACTAACCCTTTAAAACCTCTAGATGGGCTTGATGTTAGTTATATGCACATACATTAGATCAGGGGTTTTCAGACTTTTTGATGCCATGGACCTACAAATATGATGGTCACCTCGCAAGGGACCCCCTAAAGGCAGCTAGATATTTTCAAGTATAACGACAAAAATTAAAAACAGAAATTAAAACTTAGGTGCTCATCCTGAACAGTAGAGAAAATTCAGCTCAAAAAATTAAAAAATTAGAAAATGTAGAAAAACTAGCAACACTCACTCTACAACAGTGTTATTTTAGTTTCATATTTTAGTTTTAGATACTATTATAGTTTTTATTAATAATTTGAATTCATTTTTATTTTTATTTATTTATTTTGTAAAGTTTTAGTTAAAAAATTTTTTTTTCATGTTTATACATTTTTGAAATATGTCTGTATAGTTTTTATTCTTTTTTCAGTTTTAATTATTTTAGTACATTGAGTTGAACTAAATGAAAATAACCTGTTGCCTTGGCAACTAGCTGAAATAATACAAATTTAGCATTTTTTTATATTTCATTTTATTTTAGTTAAAGTTTAGGTTAAAGTTAATTTTTAAAACTATAATAACCCTGGTCTACTTAATTTCTTTAAAACAGTGATGTTTTGACCAGCATCAAGCCCATCATCAGACATTGAAGTGTTTCTTAGGTGTTTTAAAAGAACCTTTACAACAGGCAACATTATATCAGAATCTGTAGATTTTATTTGATAATTTTTTATTTCTTATCAGTAATCAATTAATTATTATCACATATTATATAATTAAGTATTATTTAAATACAATTTGTTTTTTAACTATTTTTTTCTCTGAACTTTCCCTCTCACCCCTTAGCACTCCCTCGTGGCCCTTTGGGGGTCCTGGAGCCCACTTTGAATACCTCTATATTAGATTAGACAAGATCTCATTGTCTCTCTGTTTCCAGGTAAGACCGAGGCTCTGAACGCAGGTGCCATCGCCCCTCTGCTGCAGCTGGTGGTGAGTGAGAATACAGCGGTGTGTGCCAATGCCCTCCGTGCCCTTACAGTCCTGGCAGAGGTTCCTAGTGCCCGGGCACAGCTGCTGGAGCATGTGCCTCTGCTGAATACCAGACTCACCCACCCCAACACCATCATCCAGAGAGCTGCATCCACTGCCATTGAAGTCATCTCCTGGAAACCATGAGAGAAACTAGAGTTCTCCTGATACCAGACCTGGTGGTGTGGCCTAAAAGAATTATCCACATAAAAAACACTAATTTTATATATATAAAAATAAAGTTAAAAGAACAGGATAATATTAAGAATTCTGATGGATGTGACGTTGTTTGTTTAGAATGCAAAATCTGTTATAGATAAGCTGCGTAGCAACTATTCCAACTTGTGTACGTGACTGAAACGTTTCATAAATGTTAATTAATACAGTATAAACGCGATAAACGTATACTGAAAGGCAACCTACGTGGTTTTCTTTTGGTGTGGTTTTAATCCCGGTGTAGTGTAAATGTGCAGTGTCATGTTTTCGGAAAACCCCTCGGTGCGTCGAATGGATTGAACCAGCGGTCAACGGCTGCGAGCACGTTCTCGCTATCTGTCACACGACATGCGGAGTCACGACAGATAAATATTTGTGGCTGGTATTTGGCAACCAGTCCGAGCGAATACAGGACACGCGCGGAGTTTGCTTTGCCCGCTCCATTCTATAAAGTCATATTTATTTTTGTGGAATTAAGCTGGAGGATTATATCGCAGGGAGGAGTGCGGGTGGAGGCTGTGTATTTTGGGATCATATTTGCTGGAGAGGTAAGTTTATACTTCACATACAGTATCTGTTTGAATAAATTCAAGTGAAATTATTTTAGTCAGCGCAAGAAATGCTCCAGGATTCAACCGCAACGAGTGCCTGGTCTGTTACTCAAACATCTATAACATATAGTATAGATTACTTATTTAAGTCGAATGGTAATATTAAAGTAATCAAAGCAAGTGCACGTTATGGCATAAGAAGATGTGTCTTGCTCTTCGTCAAGCTAAAATCACATTGATGTAGTCTGCGAGATTATGGCAGTGGATGATGCGATGCTTTTACATAACACAAGGCGACAGAACCGAAGAACAGGTGCCTATGGCAAGCCGTTTCAACACTTAATAGTATCCGTCTCATATGTGACAAGTACTTGCATGTTAACGTTACTAGTAAATAAAAATAAAGCAATCTATTTTAGTTTGACTAGCTGTTGACTAAAACTTGATTTTCTGCTATTCATCATCCCTGTATATTGGCTAGTAACTTTTCCATTGTAACCGGTGACAAATTGCACATATGCAGTTGGGCAAAGATAGAAATGACTAGCACATATTTGCTGGTGCCTATTTCAGTTTTATTCATTAGATGCTAACTATTTCAATTGTTGCTAGTGTCTATTCTAGCTTTACTTTATTAGCACTAGATACCCCTCCTATTTATTAGATACTAGTCTCCCTGGCCTGGCCTCTGATGGCTTGGCAATAGGTCAGATGTCCAGATGTGGCTCAGAAGGATGCAAAAAATCGATCTCGTGCAGAATTTTGTGTTTGCATGTGTGCAACAATATCTGATTTGAGTCACATGTGAGTAAAAAAAATATTTATTTATTAGTAACAATAGAAATACACAGTAGTCTCTAATAAATATGTACTAATGCGTATTTAATTACTTCTAGAAAAATTGGAATAGGTATTAGTTACTAGTTTACAAGTATGTTACTAATAAATAGCTGCCAGTTAAGTTAACTAGTTAACTAGTCACTGTTGGATTTAAAAATAATAATAATCACTAGTAGTAACATAATAGTAAAGCAATAAATGATAAAAATGGATTGCCATAGATGTGTGACGCTGATGGCCACAGAGAAAATACTTTTGTCTGAAATATAAATAGAATATTCTCAACCATTTTACATCCTGCTCTTTTAAAACGGTGTATTCTTTAGTTGCGTCATATTATATAACACAAACAATGTTGAGGCAAATCCTACAGGCTATATCTTATATGCTAAGTTGTAGCTTTGTTTTAAGTGTTTCGCCTGAAATCTCAGAGGAATATAGAGTGTGTTAATTACTGAGACCATCAATCCCCTGATCATAAGAGACCTTAATTATCAGTAGCTGATGTGCAATAAATTCTCTTTGTACGACAGGTTTCTGAATCCAATTAACCGGTGGCCGTTAATACTAACAACTACTCAAAGTCTGCCTGAGCTCATGAGCAGACATCTGCTTGAGCAATTCAATCAATTATCTATTTATATTATATCTTTAAACCAAACACCCACATTTCATGCTGTCTCTTCAAGCAGGGCCAGATTATGTAATGCACCTGACATCCATATACCTTTGAGAGGATGAAGGTATGTGGCCGATATAATTGAGATCTGTGGATCAATTAACCACATGTAGCAGGCCATCTGCTTGCTCAAAAGCATCCATCTGCTGTGATGACTCATCAGCCAGCGTCTTACTGCTTATTAAAGACGTCTCTGAAACCCACTATCAATCACAGACAATAAGCCCTTTACGTACTATGAAGCTGCCTGATTTTGGTAGGTGTTGAAAAATAGGCTGTTTTTATATAAAAATACATATTCTTGTATGTATGATTGGAGTGCATTTGCAACACAATTATACTCTGCAGGGAGTGGGACACGTTTTTGTCATCTCTCAATAAAAGAAGGACCACTAGTGCATGACAACAGGTTGTCGTGACAGTAGGACCAACCCTATACTCATCAACAAACATTATTCTTATGCATAAACATAAAATCCGTGATCTGGGATCAGGATGTTGCATGGATGTGTATTTAGTGAAAACAGTGTTTGGATGAAGTCTGAGATTTGTTTGAAGAGCATAAGCCTGCTTGACAAGTTCATTCACCGGATGGATTTGATTACAGCCTTAGGACAGAATAAAGCAAAGATTTATGTTTGAGTCCTTTGTACTCACGCTTCAAGCTTCTTAACTGGGGAGGGATTACATAGGACCCTTCTATAGGATTTTTAATTAAAATGTGATCGACCCCTTTGCAATCTGATAGACCCACGCAGGGTTGAATGGATAGGAACAGGAGAGGGGGAACAAGGGTATGTTGATGGATATGAGAAGGCAAAATATTGCATAGTTGATTTTTCCATTCATATTAGTTTTCAGTTACTGTATTTACAAGAATTGATTTGAGCTTGTATTGATTAAATCATTGGCTGCCTGATTCAGCTTTGATTGAGCGTTTGTAAGGAGTGCCAAGCTTTAGCCTGGTGTAATGGCTTGAGATTGATCTCTGAATAGGGGGAAGATGGTTCCTGCTTGTAGAAAGCGGAGGACTGATGGCAAACGCCTGAGTTTTAGGGACAGCAGATGGGATGGGAATGGGGGCTAAAGAGAGAAAGAGTGTGTCTAGAAAAGTGAGTCTTGTAATGTTTCACAGGAAGAAAAACCAGACCAAAGCAAAAGAGAGTTTTAAGTTAAGTTAGCTCATTCCTTCAGCACTAAAAACCTGTATGACTTTCTTATGTGGAATGAAGAATGTCCTTTTGTCAGTGCAATGAAATTTAGTGGATTCTGGTGTTGTTTTGGCCTCTGTTGACTCATTGTATGATCATTGTGAGGACATGATAGACATGATAAAAGTTTTTCAGGTTCACCCAGAAATGAAAATTCTGTCATAATTTACTCACTCTCATATCATTTTAAAACCTGTGGAACACAAAATAATATATTTTAAGTCAGTGGGGTCTGAATATTGGACCCCAATGAATTTCATTGTATCAACAAAAAACAAAAGTCATTCCTCATAATACCTTCTGTTCCACAGAAGAAAGAAACTCATACACGTTTGGAATGCCACGAGGGTGAATAAATGATGACAATATTTTCATTTTGGGGGGAACTATCCCTTTAAATTCGTGGCCTAATGTTTAGAGAGTCGGACTTGTAACCCGAAGGTTGAGGGTTTGAGTCTCAGGTCCGGCAGGGATTGTAGGTGAGGGAGTGAATGTCCAGAGCTCTCTCCACCCTGAGGTGAGAGAGTAATAATAATACTCTCTCACTAATACCACGACTGAGGTGAGACCCTTGAGCAAGGCACTGAACCCCCAACTGCTCCCCCAACTTGGCTGCCCACTGCTCCGGGTATGTGTTCACGGTGTGTGTGTGTGTGTGTGTTTGTTCACTTCTCACTACTGTGTGTGTGCACTTGGATGGGTTAAATGCAGAGCACAAATTCCAGGTATGGGACACCGTACTTGGCCACATGTCACATCCTTTCCTTAAAGCATCCTATTGAAAATGTGGTTAATTATGTGATATATTTCTCTTTTTATTACACTGAGGGAACAACAAGGGCAATAAACATTAATTTAACAAAATAAGATAAGATACCCTATACTAAGAAAAATATCAAATGTGAAGTGTCAGAGGAAATGTCAATGTGCATTAAACAGTATTTTACTGTAAAGTTACATCCTATTAGATCAATTACAGTTTTTCAATGTATATAGTAAGAAAACTCACTGTTAACCAATTAACAGGATTTTTTACACCGTTAAAATTACAAACATTAGATTTTACAGTGAAGTCACAGTGACATTCTACTTCATAATTACATCTTAATCAGTTTGTTATTTGCCATTTCTTTGTAATTATTTGTGAAATTTATTAGCAGCGAGTGAAGACCTTTTTTTTCACATCTTTGACTCTCCATAGTGATTGGAGCAGCCGTTGTGGGTTCACTTTGCACAACCTCTGACTGCAAATACTATGATGAATCAGGAGACTACTGTGTACGCTTACAGACAGTGTATATGCTATACAGTGTGTAGTTACAAACAGGTTTTTGGGAAAGTGATGGTTTTGTTGTTGAGAATACATGTTTTTTGCCTCTAAAAAACATGCAGGTGAGAAAATATATATGTCATACAGGTGAAAGGTCACAGGAGAGCACTCACCACGGATTGATTAAAGCTACACCTCTGTGCCTGTAAACATAACCTGCTCTGTTTAGAGGATTTGTTGACCAGTGGTCCAACAAAACTGTGATATTCAAATAATAGCCAAGCAAAAGGTCATGAGTTTTCGTATAAAATTAAGATCAAGGTAAACATATGTGGCATTTGTTTGTTTTGTTCTATGAAACTGGCTTGCAGCATGTCTCCTGACTGTGTGTGTGTGTGTGTGTGTGTGTGTGTGTGTGTGTGTGAGAGAGAGAGAGAGAGCAGGTCACACTGTACCCTCACTTATCTCTCACAGCAGCTTGCCGGTCATATGTTTTTGCTGAACTGAGATAAGTATGTTTCCCTCTGAGACGAGACACAAGGATCTGTTTTGGGGGATGGACTGTCTATGACAGACAGCAAATAGAGACAAACACATTATGAAACCTCATGTGAAAGCAGGATTTATTGTATAACAATCGTATACAGCTATCTCAACTGGTGTAACTAGCCTGATTTTGGGCTTAAAATATTTATTATCATTATTTTGGTTCATGATAATTCCTTGACTGGTTGTTAAGTAGAAATTGTTGGGCAACTGACTGAATTTTTTAATAGGCTAAGTGATGCTTGATGTGAGAATCCACAAAGTAGATTGCTGAAAGAAAACAATTATTTAGTTAATTTTATTTTATTAATGTAACTTAAATTTTGTAGTTTGCTGGTTCCAAACTGTCTGGTATTAGAGATTTTCAATGGGTCTTTCTGCAGGTAACTTAGTAGTTGGCGACAAATTACTGTCTTTATGAGTCATTGGATTATTCACTCAACCAATTCATTAAAAATAATAATTATTTATTCATTATTGTTTATTCCACTACCTTGCAGCTTGCATTCTACAAAATTAAAAAGGGTCCGTTCACACAGAATGCGTTTTTGTATTTCACTGCACTACTTTTCCATGACTTTTTGTTTGTAAGCATTCACTAGGGGTGGGAGAAAAAATTGATGCATCGATGGATGCATCGCGATTCTCTCTCCAACAATTCTGTATCGATTCGGAGAATTTCAGAATCGATTATGAGCTTAGTTTTTAACCAGATGTGTGATGATGCTGAGTTTGCTTTAGAAACACCCGTATTCTGCTCGCTTCCAATTCCTCACACACACACACCACTCGAACCTTCTGTAAAATAATCTTTCAAAGTTCGGAAAGGTTGAAGCGAATTACAAGGACATTAACGGGCTTCATTGCACAGGATGTGCTGTGAGAGATGCGCGCTTTGTTTGATGTTACACTTGAAGTGTGCGGTCTCGCCCGTCGGTATTTACCTTACAAATGCTCTACGAAGTCATCATTTATGTGGTTTGGAATGCAGTGGACTTATATATTTAAAATATGAACCTCACTAACAGAATGCTTCTTTCAATTTCATATGCTGACGCGCGCTTTGTTTGTGTAGACTGCTCGCACATGCGGCTGTGTGTGCGCGACTCCGTGTAAGTGGTTTAATGTACTTGCGTCTCAAAATGATGCAAAATTAATGTAAACACAGCCAGTTATGTCGTAAGGGATTAAACGGACAGGACAAACCACATTACTTCTTATATTTCAAAAGAGATCCGTGCTTGAATGCAGCTTAATAGATCTCCCGCTGTCAATGATGTCATAGTAAAAAAACAACAGTAGGGGAGGTGGACGGTTCAACATGGCTTATTTCTTCAATCAGGAATGAGCTACAGTGATGATATTCATACTGCACATGCTAAATCAGCCCCCCATCCTTCCTGGATGAAATCAGGCACATGTGACCATTCCTTTTACAAAAAAATCTTTTCATGGTAAAAAAGTATTTTTTTAATAATCAGATTTATTTTGTCATACTGTCTAAGTTGTTTGCGTGAAGCATTGTAAAAACATATGATTTATATCTGTGTTTTCTTTGCTTCTAATAGGCATAGCTAGCATGTGTCAATGATTTTGAGTCAAGCTATTATACCAAGTTTTATCACGGCTGTCAAGTGTAGGGACAGTTGTTGTCTCTTGCCACAACATTGATACACTTGGTTAGCTGCTAGTTGGTCAAACTAGTTCTTAAGACAGTCTTAAGTTAGTGACTTTGTTCATGCAACTGACCTTAGTTCAGTAACCTTTCACAGATGTTAACAGAAGTAGGCTATTATTAAATTTTAGAGTCTTGATTCTGATTAAATTAATATTTTGAAGTTCAAATGTATTGTAATAATTAACCAAGACAAGGTTGTTACTTGTTACTTGAATTTTTTTTTTCTTCCATTTACTATTTGTTTTTATACAGCCAATTTAACTTATTACATACCATGTCTATGCACAAATAAAATAAAGAAACTGCAAAATGATATTTAAGAATGGTTTTAATTACATTTTAATGAATGCCCTGTTGTGGGGTCAGTTGCAACATTTGACTTTGTCTATTCAAGTATAAATTGTATGTATATAATCATATATGCATGTGTTACAGCAATGTGGGTGAGTAGCCGACTGATGTGGCTTTATTGTATTAAAATGATGGCTTTCTAATGCAAACAGTCTCTGAAAAACTAAAGGAAATACAAAAAGTGTTGCAACTGTCCCCACTCTCCCCTATAGATGAAGAAAAATCAGTTCTTGAATGGAAAACGTTCAGATAATCTTAAATACTGAAAGCACTCTTTGTTTGTTGTTTGTATGTTTCTATGCTCCTCTTTATTATTTGCTACTTGCTTGTATGTTTTGAAGTTATATTAGTTTAAAATTCTTAACATACAACTGTTTGAAAAAAAAAATCAATTTGTAATTATTTTAAAAAGTACTTAATTACTTATTGTATATGTAAATGTACTTATTGTATATGTAAATGTAAGGATTTTAAGATCCTCAAGTCGGTGAACTAATTAATTAATAAGGGGGGGAAAAGTAGATCAAGAATCGTTCTGGAATCGGATCGTGACTCCCGGAATCGGATCGGATCAGATCGTGAGGTGACCAAAGATTCCCACCCCTAGCATTCACTAGGCAGACATTTTTGACACTTGTCCTTATTGACACCTGTTCTTAAAATTCAATGCTAGTTAAAACCTTTCAACTTTTAAAAATTGCTTTTTTCAACTTTTTTCCATTCTACCAACTTATAAGTCTAATGTTTTTCAACACATTCTGTATAATGGCCCTAAAGAAAGTAGCTGCACACGCAGGACTGTATACAGCATATATAAACCATCTTAAACACAGATATGCTCTTAAATAAGGCTCTTTCTTTCTATGCGGTATTTATATCCTTGGTATCCCATGGTGCTGTTGGCCTGGAGGTCTGTAATGTGTTTCAGTGTTTTATGCCCGGTCCTGCTGCCAGTACAGCGTCCCAACACAATAAAGCCAAAATGGATGCTTCCATAAACATCCATCAGTGGGGCCATTAGCTTTCAAATCTGCACTCATGTTTCAATTTTGTCTCATAAACATTCGCCAGAAAGAAAAAACGCCCACATACCAACATTGCTGACAACACATTTAAAGCAGCTGTACTTGAAATGAATATAATATCTAAAGAGGTTTTCACACATATATACACACACACAATAACAACACGCTCATGAACACATGGATTCAAACACCCAGGCATCATCTAATAAATCTATGCAGAGTGCCGCCCATGGGCAACAGCACAATGGCTGGGCTCAAAACACTTAATCCCTCACATTATGTGTGTGTGTGTGTGTGCCAGAGAGGAGATGGCTTGCGCTTCACAATACCAGGCCCACACACACATGCACCAGCCTGCTGTCTGCAATAACATTAATTGTTATGAGGGCATTCAAAGCCTGGTCATCTACCTACTGCTGAAACAAGAGCATTGCTTATTGTTGTATTCCTCTATCAAATTAAATGCATGCTTTATAAGTCTCTGCAGACATTTTATAACAACAAACTGTAAAAATTAGCGTAATAATTAGTTTGTGAAGGGATGTATGAATTTAAAATTCTGTTTGATAACTATAATGAGTGTACACAATGCATTTTTTTATTGTCTTATAGCCAATAACATATAAAAGGTTGATATTGAAATTCTATACTGTTTTGTCTACATAAATTAAAAATAAAACACTAACGCAGGTTAGTGTGTTAGTATTAAAAATGTTAATACTATTACATATTTAGTAGCTATTAAAGTACTAGTGTTATTAAAGACTAATTTTAAATGAGCGTTAGATGATGCAAAGTTAATGTTCAGTTAATGTATAAACGGAGGAAATTAGCGTACACTAATTATTGTACATTATTTTATGGTTATGTTAATATTAAAATTCTATAGTATTTTGTCTAAAATTCAAAATGAAATACTAAAGCAGCACTGGATTTAAGCATCACAACATTATAATGTACAGTATGAATAATGGATTTTGAGATTGTGAGATTTGCCAATATTGCAGATTATATTAAAGATTACCTGCTGAAGTTTATATTTATCAATGTTAATTACCATTTTAGTAATAATTTAAGTAGTGTTATTAAAGTTTAATTTTAAATGAGTGGTAGATGATGCAAATGTAATGTACAGTTAATATACAGTTAACACAGAAAACCCTAGATGCATGTTAAAGTGCTAAAAAACACTTAGAATCTGCATAGCAATGCCCTGACAACCACCAACAGCACTTTGTCCCTTGTGGCATGTTTTGTACGGGCAGCCACCACTCATTTTTTCTTAAAAATCTGTAAACTTAGCAGGGCAATAGGCTTCAAAGTTTCTAAGTGACAGTAATTATTACAGATTATCAGTGCTATTATCCTATCAATGACTGATTTTGAGCACTGTCAGTAAAAATGTCAACTCCATCTCTGTGCACAGACCTCTGCCTTTGCATGAGTGTATTTGTGCATCCATGTGCATGTACTGTATATGTGTCTGATTTCCCTCGAGGATTCTGACATGTCTGGACCCCTCTTCCCAACAGACTTGTCTTCCTTCTCACATATGACAAGAATGAAGCCCACCACCTCATTAATGTTTTTGTGGTAAAAAATAACTAAAGGTTCCATATGCTTGTGTTTAGTGTAGTTTGTGAGCACAAGCCTTGTCATAAAGACCATAGTCTTGATAACTGCCATAAAGTCCTGTCCATGGAGGTCTAATATTCCAAGAAAAAGCTATCTGTTAACATTTCTCTTAATCTCAATGGCACTGCCAAAAGAAAACAAAATAATGGGAAAATTACATTATATGGATGAAGGTATTAGGACAACAAGTACTTTGCCAAGCATCACATAGAGTGAGTAAAACACGCCACCACTGGACTCTGGAGCAGTGGAAACCTGTTATGTGGAGTGACAAATAACGCTTCTCTGTTTGGCAATCTGATGAGTGAGTTTGGGGTTGGACTAGATCTCTTACTTCCAGTGAAGGGAAATATTAATGCATCAGCCTACCAAGACATTTTGGACAATGCTATGCTTCCAACTTTTTTGGCAACAGTTTGGGGAATGTCTTTTTTTATTCCAGCATGACTGTGCCCCGGTGCACAAAGCAAGGCTCATAAAGACATGATTGGATGAGTTTGGTGTGGAGGAACTTGACTGGCCCACACAGAGCCCTGCCCTCAACTTAATCAAACACCTTTGGGATGAACTGGAATGGAAATTGTGAACCAGGCCTGCTCATCCAACATCAGTGGCTGGCCTCATAAATGCCCTGGATAAATAGGCAAAAATTCCCACAGAAACACTCCAAAATCTTGTGGAAAGCCTTCTCAGAAGAATGGAAGCCGTTGCAGCTGCAAATGGGTATCCAGCTCTATATTAATGTAAATGTATTTAGAATGCAATGTCATTGAAGTCCCTGTTGGTGTAATGGTCAGGTGTCCCAATACTTTTGTCCATAGAGTGTACTTCTGGAGCCATGACAGTGGAAAACTGTTGCAAAATACAACATCGTTGGGCAAAAACTGGCCTCTTAGACAGGAAGAGGTTGTGTTACTGACATGTACTCAAACGGTTGCCCAAAATTTAGGGTCAGTACAATTTTTTTTTTTACTTTTAAAACACATTAATACCTTGTTAATTTGAATTTTCTATGAATAAAAAAAATAATCAGCTGCATCACAGGAATAAATAACATTTTTAAATATATTACATTAGAAAACAGTTATTTTGTATTTAAATAATATTTCACAATATTACTGTTTTTACTTTACTTTTGATTAAATAAATGCAGTCTTGATGAGCACAAGATCAAAAATATTACAAAAAACTTATCAACTCCAAACTGTTGAACAATACTGTAGTTGATAATACAATAATAGATCAGTGTGAAAAAAAGTCAACCAAGGCATTTCCAGAAAACACTAAAAAATTCAATTAAAATGTTCAATTAAACTCCAAAAATGTGTATATTCCATTCTAATATAATATGCCATTGTATTGGGATGTGTTTTGCCCTGGAAATTTGGCTTTATACTCTGACTCTTTTTTTCTAGAATTTCTTATCAGTGTTTGGTGTGAAACAATTATGGTTGAGTAATTTTACAAAATGCAATTTGTCCTCCGGCTGAGTTCAATTTGACTTTGAATCTGAGTTCAATTTGACTTTGACTTTGAAACACCAGGATCAAAGCAGCTTACAAACCAACCAGCTCTCACCCCCTGCTAACTGCACAAAATCTTCAGTGCTCATCCACATCACCGGCTGCTCCTCTGTTAATGACTGAAAGATTGCTATTCAAGACGTGAGGCGTAAAAAAACAGAATTTTAAATGGGAAATAATTTTGGGGTGGGACTTGATTTCACTCATCAGGATTTGATTGAATTTTGAGAAAAGTGGTCTATGATATTATTGCTAATTTTACCCCACTTGTTTGGCCTGGGTTACATCAGTAGAAAAGTAATTTCTGAGGTGGAGAAAGTTACATTTTAATAAAAAATATATGAAAACAAACATTTTATGAAAGCAAACATCCCATTCCCTTCATCACTTCCACACTTCTCTCTATTTTTTCTTGTCCTCTGTCCACTCTCGTGTCAATATGAAGTGTCAAAAAGGCCAATAAGAGCATGCGTGTCTGTGTAGAGAGTGACTAGATTGGGCTTGTTCAGATGTGTGGACTGCGAAGTCGCGTTTGCCATAGCAACGGATCTGATGTTACATAATGCAGTAGGAATAGGAAGAGGGCGAGAGTTCTGGCTGGCTTAATGTGGGAGATGCAGCAGGATATTTTTAGGATTCTCGTGTTCTTCCTCTTCTCTTGCACTGCAACGCAGATGAGGACGGAACAGGACACACACTGAGCTGCGTGTGTTTGTACAGTATTCATCTGTTTTTGGGTGACTGTTGACTTGTACGTTATGCCACCATATGAACACAAAGATAAGAACATCTTGCCCATGATTCATCTATGCAATGGCCTCTGAACTTCAATGACTCTGCATTGCCTTATATTAGTACAGTGTAACACCAGTCACAGTATGATTACATTATATTACAATGGGAATCATGTTATATTAGTACCATATCAGTTATTAGTTTATATTAGAGTTTTTGTAATTTATCAGGATTAGTTTATGCTGTGTATTTAATCGTGATGCTCATTTCCATTTCTACCTTTTAGCTTACCATCGGCTAACACTTGCTTTTGATATAATCTTTAATAACACTAATAAATGTAACACTGGTAAATATAATCTTTAGCAAATCTTAATATAATTATGCATTTTTCATATTGTATGATGCCTAAATTTACATTTGTGAAAGTGACTGATTTTAGTATTTTATTTTAGTTGAGTTTAATTTTTTTAATTGATTTAGAATATTGAAAAAAGTGTCCATTACTGTATATGCATCCCTAACATTATTTAAAAATTATTTTAAAAGTCTGAAAGATTAAAAAAAAGCTACTTTTATTTTTTTATTTAAAAACATTTTAAACAGTAAATAACAGCTAATAATGAAAATATTGTATATGTAATCTGATCTAAAGATTTGTAAAACTTCATCCTTGTAGAGTGTTTTTTTTCCCTCCATGAGTTTTCAAAGGTCTTGGAAAGCATCTCTCATCCGTCTTAGAGGTTGTCTGCTGTTTTCTCTCCAGAGACCAGACTTGATTTTCCACTAGATAGGAGAGCACAGGGACAATCTAGCTATAAATAATCTGGGAGAATAGCTGCTCTTTGAACAAAAGCTGTGATAGGTCTGTTCATCCATCTGTGCTGGAGGACACAGAGGTTTTACAGAGATGTGAGATGTCAGACTGTGTTAGCTAAAATACAAAAGCACCACGCTAGGGTTTCTTACATAAGTCTTCTTTAAAGGTGAGTGTGATGACTAAGATGTTCCCTGATAGAACTGCAGCGTCACTGAGATTGTGGTGCGTTTGCTTTGTGCTGTTATGAAAAACTCATGTGACTTGTTAGATTTTTCCTCACCTCTCCTTTCCAATGTGGTTTCATGGGAAAATTGAATTTAAAATGACTGAATCTACCTGATTAGGATACACCAGTAATTTTGAGGGTCAGCTAAAGTAGAAACAGTTCCTTAAAAGGATAATTCACCAAATAATGTAAGTTAGGGCTGTTTATGACAAAAATCATTTTCATGATTATTTTTGTTCACAACTGATATCTTGATTTTTTTTCCCCTTGAAGACTTGTTCACTTTGGAAACATGAACTCTTCTTTTAAGCTGAGTTTAAATGAAAAATAAATAGAAAATACATGTAAAACTGACATAAAACAAATAGTCTGGAGCTAAATATTTTTTAAGAGATGCTCAGTGCAAGGCCAAAGTTTATGAGGTATGAATAACTGAGTGATTTTGACTGAATTCAGAAGGATCAATAACTCAGAGACACTGCCTGAAGAGAAAGCACTTTAGAGAACACCATCATTCTCCTTCACATTCATTGGCTGCCAAAGAATATTATGTTTGCTTCGCCTCTTATTTATGGAGTACTAAAATAAAAGGCGTTATATTGTTTGTTTTGAATTAAAAAAATAGTTTACTCAGAAATGAAAATGTACTTACCCTCAGGCCATCCAAGATGTAGATGAGTTTGTTTTTTTCATGGGAACAGATTTGGAGAAATTTAGCATTATATTACTTGCTCACCAATGTATCCTCTGCAGTGAATGGGTGCCGTCAGAATGAGAGTCCAAACAGCTGATAAAACATTTACAAAGCTGCATGTTTGTAATAAATCATAATCCATCATTAAGATATTTTTAAATTCAAACTGTTTGTTCCAGCTTAAATAAGAGTCCTCTATTCATAAAATTGCTTTCTCCAGTGAAAGTCATCTCTTCTGAATCAGGAGAGAAATATGCACAGATCAAACACTGTTTAAAATCAAAAACTGTCCATAACAGTTCTGAGCAAATATGTTGGTGGATTTTAATGTGAGAGGACAACAGGGAATGGACTTTTTAACTTGAGGAAGCATTATTGTGGATTTTGGACTGGTATTTTGGCTGGAAGTGAAACAAATGCCTTAATGATGGATTTGTTACTTCACAAGACATTCATAGATGGACTGGAGTTGTGAGTATTACTTGTGGATTATTGTGATGTTTTTATCAGCTGTTTGGACTCTCATTCTGACGGCACCCATTCACTGCAGAGGATCCATTGGTGAGCAAGTGATGTAATGCTAAATTTCACACAATCTGGTCTATTGAAGAAACAAGCTCATCTACATCTTGGATGGCCTGAGGGTGAGCAAAATTTCAGCAAATTTTCATTTCTGGGTGAATTACTCTTTCAACACTGAACAGTTTTTGCGTGATGTTGGACTGTCATGTCGTGATGAGTAATGGAATCCTGTATTTGGGTGTTTCAGGAATGGTGTAGGGCGAGGAGGCCCTGTAGATGTGTGTCATGAAGCTTCTCACTGCCTGAGGTAAGAGTTCACTGTTCTGTCTTTCTCATTCACTCTGTCATTCACATTCTCACCTGCATTACATTATATTGAAAGAATGAAGTTATTTTTGCTTTAGATATCTTTTCCAAAAAAATCCAGATAAAACCTGTTTCTAATGGTCTATAAATTAAATTAATGACTGATGGCAGATTAAAAAAAAAAAAAAATCTGTCAATCTGCTTCTGGCCAATGAAAATTGTTCATGAAATTTAAATGTAAATGGATTAAAGGGACAATTAAGAAATAAGGTCATGATAGTGAACAAATGATTTTTGCGTGAACTATACCTGTAAATAAACCAATTTACAAATTTAAACTGATTGTAAACAATGAAATTAAGTTTATTTGTGTTATTTTAGCTCATTTTAATTTACCAAAAATAATGTTTTTAGTAATGGGATAATGGAATAAAGACTGTAAATACACTGTTATTGTAGTTTTCCGTGCTTTTAGTTCTGTACTTCTGTACTTTTTGTGCTTTTATGCTAATCCTCAATCCAAATACTAACCCTAATTTTACTAATTTTTATAAGACTGTCAGGATTTGTACTTGCTCTTGACATAGTTCCTGGTTAAATGGGGGAAGGGAGTCACAGTCTTCTGTCACGCTATCCGTCTGTGCTGACTGCAGGGATGTAATGTGTTTTATCATCCCTCTCCATCTCCATCACATCCCTCCCCCATCCTTCTCTTTCTCATCCATCCGTCTCTCTTTATCCATCCTCTCTATCCATTTATCTGCCCTCCCCCCTTCTCTGCCACCCAGGCCGCTATCTTTTCTTTCACTATGTTTACATCAGAGTCTGTATCTCCTTCTCTTCTCACTCCCTTCCCAAAGTAAACATGGTTTGCTCTTTCATAGGAGACGTCATGCATTCTCAGTTATGTTTTACTTATCATTTTGTCTCAGGTTTCCTTACTTCTATTGATTTAATTTGGCAAATGAAAATGGAAACTGTATTTATTAAGAATTATATGATTGGTTAGTTTATGACATTCATTAATACATTTTTAGTATTAATTAATAGATTGATATCAGCCCTTCTTTGCTGAGGGAAATGGTGGTCTGGCCCAAAAATCATATCTATTAAAGATATTCAGAAATGGGTTTGAGGCAGATAGTTACAAGTAAATGACATGTCAGTCTGAGACATTGCTAAGTCTATATGGAGGATCATTTGAGATGCACAAGAGATATTATTTGTGATATTTCTTTCCCATGAGTTTCTTTGACTGTCTATTGATTGTTTTTTTTTTCTTTGTCAAATCCTGAATAAGCCTAACCTGAAACCTACCATACAACTGAGACCACTCACTGAGCTCTTAATCGAATACATTAGCCACAGAAAACCATTCAGACCTCTGTCCATCTTTAAAACCATCACACAGACAGGGTCTGGCTCCAGACCGGCCCAGATCAAGGGGATTGTTTGTGGGTGTATGTATGTGTGTTTGTATAATGCACAAAAATATCTGGAGCATATGGGAACCATTAAGATCGCTTGACAAGATCTCTTTGAGCATAATTATCTGTATTTCTGATATGAGCCCTCCAGTCACTTCCTTTATTTTTCGCAGTGTTTTTATTGTACAGGCATGCTGTAGGGTTATTTTTCAAAGGAGTGGGAAATGTGTCCTTTTCAGCTGAATACAAAAACTCACAGGATGCTAGAATGAAGCTTTTGTATGGAAGTCCATCAGAAAAACCCAGAGAAACCCCATCATTGTGCTCATAGTCCTCTGACTGCAGAGGTTTTAAGGTCCTTACACTGCTGACTTTTCTGTACTGTGTGTATTAGCACATTTCTGCAGTCTGCTGCCGTCTTTTGACTTGAAGTTGTTAAATGTGATGTTAAAAATCATCTGTAAATCATTCCTGGTCACACAAATCTCAGCTGCATGATTGCACAGTTGTGAAGTTGGATATATAATATGGATATATGGTGATAAATATTCTAGTCAGTTTGATATATATTATATCCAGCTTTATCCACATACATACAGTACACCCATGTAAAGTGATGCATACTGTACTATATTGCAAATTTCAACTGAATTATTTCACATTTCATCTAATTACATACGAAAAATGTAACTATTTTATCGCCCAGCCCTCTGACATCAAAGCCTCGTTCTCATTTACAGTTTCTTCTTTTCCACAGTGACCTCATAAAGGGAGCATTTTCTCATTCAAAATGATGATTCATAAGGTAATTAAAAGTCATTTTTCATATTATATTTGTTTTTTAGCTGATTTCTTATTTGTTAATAAAAAAATAACATAATACATAATCATAAAACACTGAAAAGGTTGATGTGATGTTGACCTTTGACCTGTGTGTGTTTGTGAACAGCAGTCGGCCCGTACCTCCCCGGGCAGTGTTTGTTCTCTGCGTGGAGGAGGTGTTCCTGGATCCCCCGCGGTCACTATAGTGGTGTGTATAGCAGCAGTGCCTGCTGGGATATGATTACCACATCAGATTACACCATAACTAGGCCCACACACAGTGGACCTACATCTTGATTGCAATACAGGATGCAGTCAATCCAATTACATTCAAGGACCAGAACTAACTGTAACAATAACTGTGTCTCAAAATTGTAGCACAAATGTAATTCTTTCATATTTTGGATTAATACAGGCCAAAATGGACAATCAAGTGATTGGATATAAGGATCTAGCAGCTATACCTAAAGACAAGGCCATTTTGGATATAGAGAGGCCTGACCTGATGATGTATGAGCCCCACTTCAGCTATTCACCGATGGAGGTAATACACATTATATACAGCAAATATGCTGTTCAAAAGTTTGGGGTCAGTAAGATTGATTTTTTTAGAGAAAGGATGCGTCAAATTGGTTCAATATTTTTTTCTTTTGAACTTTCTATTAATCAAAGAATCCTGAAAAACTATATGATTGTTTCCACAAAATATTTAGCAGCACAACTGTTTTCAGCATTGATAATAATCAGAAATGTTTCCTGAGCAGCAAATCAGTATATTTAATCATTTCTGAAGGATCATGTGACACTGAAGACTGGAGTAATGATGCTGAAAATTCAGCTTTGACTCACAGAAATAAATGACAGTTTACAATATATTCAAATAGAAGACAGTTATTTTAAATTGTAATAATATTTCACAATATTACTGTTTTTACTGTATTTTTGATCAAATAAATGCAGGCTTGGTGAGCATTATAGTCTTCTTTCAAAAATATTCAAACATCTTACTGACCCCAGACTTTGAATGGTAGTGTTGTGCTGTTATTGGTGATAAGGTCTGACAGTCTATTTTGGTCATAGACTCAAAGCTGTTGATTTGTCAGACTTTCATTCTGTAATACACTCTGTCTGTCAGCGTGTGTGATGTGTTCACTGGTTAGTTTCCTGCTGGGTGTGAGGTCTCGCCATCAGAGCGCCTGGACAGAGATCAGCACACACACGCACACACACACACACACACACACACACACGCGCCATGTTAGCTCGGCTCTCCCACTGTAATTTCCTTTTTTGTTTCGCTGTAATGAAAGCTTTACGCTTCATTAAGTCTGTAAACCTGTCTGTGGAAATGTCTGGATATCTCACTTACTGCCAACAACTGACCTCCCTTTCTCTCTCTCTGTCTGTCTCTCTCTTTTTCTTTCTCTAGAGGTCATTATCTCCTCGTTCAATCTCCCCTCCTCCATCTCCAGAGGTAAGTTGCATAGTACATGTCTGTGAAAATCACAAATATGTCATATACATTTTAATAATCGCCATGAGGTTTGCCAGTCAGATTAGAGGACCAGAAGTAAATGTTTGTTTAATGGAAAGAAGCTAGTTTGTAAATAGCATAGACATTTAGGTTACAAATTATATACATTATATTGTACTTTGTTGTCAGTAAGATTTTTTAATGTTTTTGAATGAAGTCTCTTATGCTATGTCTCTTAGGCTGCATTTATTTGAATAAAAAATACAGTAAAAACTGTAATTTTAAAATTATTTTAAATAATTAATTTCTGTTTTAAAATGTCATTTATTTCTGTGATGCAAAGCTGAATTTTTAGCAACCATTACTCCAGTCTTCAGTGTCACATGATCCTTCAGAAATCATTTTAAAATGCTGATTTGCTGCTCAAGAAACATTTCTTAATATTATCAATGTTGAAAACAGTTGTGCTGCTTAATATTTTGTAGAAACCATAATACTTTTTTCAGGATTCTTTAATGAGCAGAAAGTACAAAAGGCAGCATTTATTTGAAACAGAAATCTTTTGCAACATTAGTTGCAAGACAAAAAGTTGTTTGACTTTTGATCAATTTAATGTGTCCTTGCTGAATAAAGAGTCTGATTTATATTAAAAAACTTTCTGACCCCAGATGTTTGAATGGTTGTATAAAATGTAAAACTAAAATAGTCCTAAAATACAGTTGTGACAAATTCTTTTTTTTTTTTCTTTCTCAATACGAAGTTAATGAACATTATGTATAATAATTCCAAAATTAGTAAAATGTTATTTAAAACAGCTTTAAAAATAGTCAGGATTTAATAAAAGTGATATTTTTAAATATTGTATATTTTTATTACCATTTTCACTGAATTATGTGCAAAGTGTTCCTAAATACATATAGCACAAATACTGTATATAAATCAAACAAACTATATGAAGGAAAGTTTGGAATTCCCCCTCTCTACGTTTTTGAAAGAGAACCCTTTTTAACATCAGATCAGCATTGAAATCATAATCCACCAAAGGTTTTGCATCACAGCTATTTCACCAGGTTCTATCTATTTTATAATCTGCTTTAGAGTCTCTCTGCATGATTCTTAATCACACAGACCTTCTACATGTAATTCCAGAACAGTCTATCAAAGGATGTCTATCAGAGGGATTGGTCAGAGCCCAAGTCATCAGGCAGCTCGTCTCCAGCGTCCACACAGCTGAGTAAAAGCATCACCGTCAGCACAAAAGTCCCACACCAGCAACAGCACTTCCACAGGCCAGGTTAGGTACTACAACACCTCACAAACACAGCCAACAAACCTCAATCAACATCAGACTCATAAAACTAAACAAAACAACCTCACTTTTCCTCATAGACAATGGAAAAAACATATACAAGAAGCCACCAATATATAAACAAGGTATGAAACATCAACACTGCTCTTGAGTTTATATCAGATTCAGTGTAATTATGGAGTATTCAGATTATGTGTCTGTGTATTTGAATGGATGTAGATGTCTCAGCAGCCGTTCCACACAGTAAACACATTGAGGATTTAATCATTGAGTCTTCAAAGTTTCCCGCCGCACAGCCTCCAGACCCCAACCAGCCCTCTAAGATAGAGACGGACTACTGGCCCTGCCCACCCTCACTAGCTGTTATCGGTAATACACTGTCACGCTATCAACATGATCACAACCTGCTGTACACAATCTGCTACATGCCTTCATGGAAATAATTCAGTGTACAGTGTACAGTGTACATGCATACATAGAAATAAAATTTCCATCTGGGCAGTAATGAATTTAGCTAGATGCTAACGCTAACAGCACAGTATCAAGGCTCAGTTTGTTGATGTGGTAGGTGTTCATCGACTTGTTTTTTACACTCTTCATCTCACAATCATGTGATTGTATCACAGAGAAAGAGCGGAGGAAGAGTGTGGTGTCCAAGGTGGCTGAGGGAGAGGAGGGTGAGGAGGATGATAAGTATGATGACAGCGATCTGTCTGAAGACATGTGGAGACTTCGGCAAATGCAGAAACAAGAGCTCAACAAGGTGTTTGTCTGTAAAATGATCTTATCTGTAAACTTACGGTGGCTGTTCAAGGGTAATTGTGATGTGTCAAGCTGTTTCCTGAAGTTTTACAGTTAAACTATTGTAATTTGCATTTTTTCATTCTCGTATTATTTTTCATTGTTATTATTGTTTAAAGAAATTAATATTTGTAGTTACAAAATATTTATAGTTACAAAAAAATATAAATATAAAAAATATTTTTAGTTATATTTTTAGTTACAAAAAATATATATTTCAAATAATCCTGTAAAAATGTCTCACATTTTTCACCAAAAAAATATAAAAACAACTGTTTTTGACATTGATAATATACTTTAATGATGAAAATATAATGAATAATAAATAATAATACATTTGATAATAAAAAAAATTTGAGCAGCAAATCAGCATATTAGAATGATTTCTGAAGGATCATGTGACACTGAAGACTGGAGTAATGATGCTGAAAATTCAGCTTTGAAACCATCACAGGAATTAATTTCTCATTATAATTATTTTAAGATATATTAAAACAGAAAGCTATTTTAAACTATTTGTACTGTGTTTTTGATCAAATAAATGCAGCCTTGGTGAGCATAAGATACTTTTTTCAAAAAATCTTTTGAACCCCAGAAGTTTGAACAGTAGTGTACATGCAGTTTTATGTCCAGCTATTAGGGAGTAAGAGAGTAACGCAATTTCAATTCTCTGTATGTATGTACGGTACATGTGGCAGAATTGACAATAAAGCTGACTTTGACTTTGACTTTGACTTAATAGAAATATTTAACTTTTTGTATATTTATTTATTTATTTTTATATTTTATACATTTTTACTTTTCTCCTATTCTGTTTTTCTTAAAGCCTTTTTTTTTTAAGAAACCGAGGCTAAAGATTTATTGGGTTGGCTCTGATTTGTGAGATATTTTGTCTCACTCGACCTTCAAGTGAAGGCCACAGTTGGTTTCAAATGAAGGACAGATCTGTAGGGATTCTTGCATTTCCTGTCGAAACAGGGAGCCAAGCTGATCAATTCAGTCTCTCAGCCTGGGTATAATGTTTCAGTGTCCACCTCACCCCTCAAACTCCCTCACCTCTCATTCTCTCTCTCTTCACAGATTCAATCCAATCTAGGAAAACTGATACTAAAGGAGGAGATCGAAATATCAGCCCCTGTCCGAAGGAAAACGCGGTCTCTGCCCGACAGGACACACATGCACCTGGGTACATTTCAATGTGTGTGAGCGCGTGTGTGTGTGTGTGTTATCACTGTGTGGACGTGTGATCAAAACTGTCTCATAAGGAATCACAGAACAGAAAGATACTCAGAGATAAGCAGCATTACTGACAGCAGCTGTCATCTGAGTCAGTCCATCCACCTGCAATCAGAGTTTATGCACGGCAGACTAATAATCTGAATCAGATTAGAGTTTATATGTCTCTAGGGGAAAGGTCAGCGTCTAGAGAACTCAATTTGAACCGTTTTGATTATTGCATTATACTTTGTATTGTGTGTCACTGAAAATGGATGTGATTGGAGTAAATCACAAAAGCCGGTTGACCTTGTACTTACAGTGGCCCCTTCTGGTTGAAGAGATGCACTGCATACACACGACACATGTCCCTAATAGAAAACATGCTGGCTTCAGCATCATTACTTGGTTAAGATGATTATTTGAATGCTATTTGTGTCACTACATTAACATGTTTCTTCTTTTCTTTTGTGCAGCCTCCAAATCCCCCTCATTTCCTTCCTACACTAAGACTGGCCTGACCAGGGTGGGGAAATGACATCTGTTTTGATATGTCAGCTTTGTGAGATCCATCCTTAATTACACTGATTTAATTAGTCTGGTGTTTGTGTGTTACAGCTCCAGTCTGCAGAGTTCTCCTCTTCAAACAGTGATAAAGGGAGTCAAAGTAAGTGTGGGGATTGTGACATTTCTATTCTATTCTATTCTGTTCTGTTCTGTTTTTTTTTTGCATTTGTTACACTTCAATCAGAGTGGCAGTATTAAGAGTCATAATTCTATTCTATTTTTGTCTGTTCTAAAGAATAGAGCAATTTTTTGCCATGTTTATTTGAAACTTAATCATAGCTCCAGAATTAAGAACACTGATCTATTCTATTCTATACTAATAGTGGAGCAATTTTTGTTGTTTATTTTTACATCAATTAGAGCACCAATATTAAGGCACAATTCTATTCTATTTTTCTTTTCTTTTTTCATTTGTTACACTTCAATCATTATCAAGAGTCATCATTTTATTCCATTTTATTCTGTTCTAAACAGTACAGCATTTTTTTGCCTTGTTTGTTTGAAATTGAATCAAAGTTCCAGTATTATAAGCACTCATCTCTATTCTCTCTCTATCTAATAGTAGAGTAATTTAATAAAGAGTCATTTTTGTCATATTTATTTACACTTCAAACAGAGTCCCAGTTTTAAGAGTCATAATTCTGTTTTATTCTATTCAAAGTAGTAGTATGATGTAATTATATTCTGATCTATTCTATTCTTTTCTAAATAGTAGATCCAATTTTTTTGCCTTGTTTATTTTATCAGAGCAAGTTTAATGTTAAAATGTCTTTTTAATATTTGTTACACTTCAGAGTGCCAGTATTATAAGTCATAATTCTATTTTACAGTATTTAGAGTACTGATTTTATATAAAATTTATTATAAAATATATCAGTCATTAAGAGTCATAATTCTATTCTATTCTAAATAGTAGATTATTTAGAATGTAGTATGTTTATTCACATTTTATTTAGAGTGCCGAGAGTCATTATTCTATTGTATTGTGTTTTGTTGTGTTCTATTCTCACCTTTTTTAAATGAATATAAATCAAATTGAATTAAATGTTTTATACCCCATGCTCATTGTATTATTATTTGTTTCTCTCTCTCTCTCTCATTTCCTTTTTTTTTTTGCAGATTTCCAGGTATGTAAGAGTTTACATTAAAATAAATGTTTTTTAAACAGATGAACAAATTAATTTATTAACTGTATTTTAAAACAACGTTATTCAAACCCTTTAAGTAAGGAATACAATACAAGCCATTCATATGTTGACGATTGCAGTATTAGCATTTCAGAAATAATTAAATCGTTTATTAAGTCAAGCTTTGCAACCTTCAATCTCGTTAGTTTTACAACATTTACAATCAGATTTTTGTAATAACTGCACAAATCCCAGTTGTGGTCTAATATTATAGAATGGAGATGCCCAAAGCAGAGGAATAGACAGAGGGAATTCACTCCCTAGTATGCTGGAACAAAAGGTGATGTAACCATATCATCTGCCAACTAATTAAGATGATTGTGTTTACTGCTTGTGTACTGTATATGAGCTCTTGTGTATATATAGTTACTTAAAGTGACAGTTTGATCCTGGTTCATTAATATTGTTATGAACATGTGTTTGTTTGGCAGATTTGCCCATATGAGATGCTCCTTGTGACCCACAGAGGCAGAAACAAACTCCCTCCTGGTGTAGACAGGACAAGACTGGAGGTAGACATTGCTTTTGCTCATTGTTTTACCCTGTCGCACTGTTCTGCTGGGAAACGTTGACCACATAACCTCTCTCTCCAGAGGCACCTGTCACCTGAGGAATTCCAGAATGTCTTTGGAATGTCCATAGAGGAATTCGACCAGCTCTCCCTTTGGAAGCAGAACGACCTGAAAAAGAAAGCCTCTCTCTTCTAGTAGTCAGAGAAATACGTTCTTTTACAAACACTGTCACGCGTCTGCACTTCCGCTTGTGAAAACAGTACAGACGATACAAGTTAAGGAAAGATGAGGAATGTGAAATGAGGAATGTGATTAAGGAGCCAGCAAAAAAAAATCAGTTATCCTTATCGTTTGATAAGCCCCATATCTGATTGCAGCTAACAATCATATCCGAGTCTTTAATGTTGTCTCTTTTTCTAGTTGCAGCTACTATGTCAGGACTTCACTGAGGTTACCAAGTCCTCTTCTGTGTGTGCTTAGTAAAGCTATAATGAGATACACAGATAATAATGCTACGAATACACATGAAACAGATATGAATCACACCAGTTATTTGAGCAGAACATTTCAGATGGACCAGCAGGAATCTGTGTTTAAGTCACTGCCACACTTTTCAGCCTTTATGTGCTAAACATGAATTAACAAACCTTCAGAATATGGGTCAATGACTTTTTTTGGTCCAGATTTATTCATTTGTTAAAAATAGATTTAAAATGCAATTCATACATAGAAAGAGTTGAATAAACCTCTTCTATGATGAGCATGATTTTATTTTCTGAATTAAAATGCAGAATAAAATGCAAGAACTGTCCTGATATAAAGAAGAAAAAATAATGAAATTCTTGAAAATCTTAAGTGGTTTGGCATAATCTTTTATTTTTATTCTTTACAAAAATGTCTAATCTTTTAACAAAACTGCTTCACTGCTTATTAATGTTTTAAAAAAAACTTTGTTGCTAAATCGGAATCACGTGGTTCAACCGACATGCAGAAAAAAACAGGAAATTAATATAATTAGGTTAATATAATAAATAATTAGACATCTTTATGACACAGGAAGGTTAGTTCAGGTTGTAAAATGTCATGCGGTGCGACTGAAAAATCTTCATTATAATTATGAATAACAATCCATGAAATTTCCTTAATTACTTTAAATTAAAAATGTTAGGTATAAACATTTTTAAAAGCCATATAAAACCAGCATACACCAATAAAAAGAATACAAATTGGCATGTGTTTTAAACTACTTTTTTTATGATGGACAGTCTTATTTGTCATTGACCCATATTTGTAAAAGCAGCTCAGTATTTGAATTAAGCAAATCAAGTAATGCAGATAGTTTGGAATTAAGTACAATTTATACTAGAGACTCAAGACGCACATGTTGCACACCCTCATTCCAATATTACCCACGCAAATACCAGCGGTACAATATACAGGTATAACAACAGCTGATGATTCTGAGTGAGAGTTTGCTGTTCCAAAGAGAGCTACTGTACATTAGAGTTTACTGAATAGTGGATATATCCTGCATGGCAAATGTATCCTGCTTTTCTTCAGTGATGATGGATTGTGAATTGTGGGTGTGATCAATACTTCTCTTCCGCAGGATGTATTGATCGAATAGTTTCACTCGCTCCCTCTATCCTATCGTCTTTTCTCTCCCTCCTCCCCGTTTTGCTGCTATTGCCTTTTAAAGCACCTTTACTGTTTTGGTTTTATCCTCTTTTGTTCTTGACGGGTGGAAATGTTTTTTATAGTGTTCCTGTTTTATAGGATAAGGATAGGTTATGATATAAAGGGATTTCAGACGTTAGCACCTGATGGTTGCTGTTAGCCTGATGGATTGATTTTGCAGCCCTGGTTTTTGCTTTCTGTAGATTTACAAATACAGTGTTGAGCAGAAATCAGAGTTAAAGAGCTTTTCAGTGCATGAATGTGAATCAAGACCCACAGGATGTTAATATATATATAATTTATAACATACAGTATATAACAAAATGTTATATTACATAAAATGTTACATATATATCTAAATATACATTATATATTAAATAAATGAATTATAATGAATTAAATCTATATTATTATGCAATGATAAGATAGAATGTATAAAATAATAAAATTTTAATTCTTCGTTTTAAAATTAAAAAATTCAATTGGAATTTGAAAAGCATTCTCAATTCTGTTCCGAATGGCACACAAACTTGCAGTTAATATATTCTTCTTGCCCACGTCAATATTAAATATTAATTTCTATGCTTTTATTGCTCCAGTGACCAAATGAAGTGTTTGAATAGAGTGCATGCTTTGTATCCAGAGTTTGTACCTAATAAAACAGAACAAAAATGTTATAAGAACAAAACAATCACTTAAAAGCAACACATTAACTTGAGAATGTACAGTAGAAGTACAAATATAGACATTCCACATTCATTTTTGTAGAAGCACTGCTCAAAAGGAAATATGTGGCTATATGCATATTAATGCATATTAACAACCCCAGAGTATTATTTGTTGTTTTAATGGCTGTTCTTTCAACAGAACATATTTTATGTGAATGCAATCTGATTTACACTTCTGCCGTTTGAAATCTTTTCTTGCGTGACTGAAGAGGCACAAACTCATCACAATGATCAAATGATCATCACAATAATCATGAAATTATGTTACTTATCAATCATGTTTTTTTTCAGTGGCAGCTTAAAGTGTTTTTCTGGTCTGAAAATATTTGTGGCTTCAAAGTCAGGCCTTCTTTATGAAATACATTTTGCTAGGAATATTCTGCAGTGAGGCACTCATTACTTCATCTAAAGCACTTGATTCACTCTTACACACCTAAAAGAATGAATGTTTTCACAATAAGAAAATATGCTCTTTTGTGCTCTCACATGTACATGCATCTGACATTTTTCATGTGAAAAATGTTCCAAATATTAACATATATTCATTTTTCTCTACTTCATGAATAGTGCTTTTCTTCTTTGCGTTTTTTTATGTGAAAGTGTGATGAATGGGGAAAAATAAAATGGATTTATTAAAGTGAGTGTATTGTTATGATTTTATTATTAATAGCAGTGGTATTGTTGTTTCATTATTTTTGATTTGTTAGTGGTTCTCTAATATTTCTAACAGATCATTTGAATGAATATTCAGTTCAATAAAATGTATGATTTTAACAGCATTTTGTGTCTGCTTTTTACTGATTGAAAGTGTGATTAAGCCTTTCACATCTTAAATACGATGAATTTAGTTATGTTGGGTCACTTTTGACAGTCATCTCAATATAGATGTAGATTTGTTTGGATGTATAAACTGAAGAAACTACTGAATAGGCCCTGTGTCTTTAAACAGTTTAAAATGTTTAGGCCTGGTTTTTAGCTTAAGCCTGGACTAGGCCTTATAGTTAAATTAAGATATTTAAGCAACTTTTACAAAAATGCCTTAGAAGAAAACATTAAGGTGTGCATCTTGACACAGAACAATGACACTGACATATTTTAAGATGTTTCAGAGCAAGATATTTTCAGTTGAGACAGCTCAAACATGCATTTTAGTCTGGGACTAGCTTAAGTCTTGTCTGTGAAACCGGGGGTTAAATATGTAAAGTATTTCATTATTTATTAGCCCCTAAAGTAACATGGAGATGCAAAAGCAGAAACTTTTGCATTCTTTGCGAGTGAAAGTTATTTAACACAAAAGTTTTCTTTTACTCCATAACTAATTGGATTACTTAGTTACTTTTTATGGAAAGTAATGCATTATGTTACTTTTTGTCACCAAAAGTGAAATGAATAAGCCTGAGGCTGAAGAAAGTGGCTGTGCATGTACTCTCAATTTCAGGGGGACAGGTGAGGCGTCAGTAAATAAATGGAAAAACAAAGTAATACTTGTAATACTTATTTGAAAAAGTAACTCAAATTTTCTTGTAAATTTAAAAGTAAAGCGTTACTTTATTAGTTACTTGAAAAAAAGTAATCTGATTACATAACTTGTGTTACTTGCAGTGTTGGGCAGTAGTTACACTAATAATATTACTTTTTGCAGTAACTAGTAGTGTGACTAATTACTAATACGTTTTCAGTAATAATATTACAATCACTATCCATAAAACATAAGAACATTCGTTCGATGTGTCAACCCCTACTGATTTAAAGTCCAACAATCCAATAATTCCTCAATTTATTTTCATAATTTTCACAACTCGCACAGGCACATGAAGTCACCAGTGCAGCAGGCATATGGAATATGAAAAAGCTTACATTCAGTAGATGGAAATATTGCCATTGCATTGATTTTGTCAGGAGAAAAGATGATCTGAACACTGATGTGGAAGTTGTGGCATTGCTTTACTCTGGCATTACATGGCTTGTCCACATCCCTCGGATCCCGATATAAACTGCATAAAATCTTTTAGAGAATGGAACATTTTCTAATGAATTTATATGATTTATTTTTGATAAAATACATCATGGAATATAATCGTATAACAGAGAAATTATAGCTACAATTAGCTTCAAGCTTCACACGACAGTTAATGAGATTAATACAACACTTTCACTTAAACTTGAATATTAATCACCACTGAGTGTTTGTAATAACTTCTGACTGCAATCCAATGTGGATTTTGGTCAAATGATGAGGCAGAAATATATTGTTAGTAAGAATTGGCATGAAAGAAAAGTAATGTAACTAGTAGTGTAACGAAGTACTGTTGCTAGAAAGTAATAAGTAAAGTAATAATAGGCCTATTACTTTTGAAAGGAGTAGTAATGAGTAATATATATTACATTTTTTGAGTACCTAGCCCAACACTGGTTACTTGTAATGCATTACCACCAACAATATAAATGTTCCTCCAACTTATATTTGTCCATCACTGTCACCAGGGTCTGTGTCTTACGGTAATATAAATATTGTGTCATGTTTTCATCCATAAAATGAAAGTTTTTTTAATTTTCCTTTGTAAATGAAATTAACATTTACTACCACACCCAGGTAAATAAATCACCCAGATAAATCACTGGTAGCTAATACAGGTTTTGTTTGTAATAGTTATTGAGGGCGCGTGGTGGCGCTGTGGAGCTGCTGTACAGTGGCGGCTCTCAGAAGCGCAGCTGGAGGCGGAGAGAGTCCAGTGATACACAGAGATGTGGAGTGGATGTTGACAATGTAGGCGCCTGTTTGGACAGTTTCGCTGTTATCTTCGTTTGTCTGTCGCCTGACCCGCAACTCTCACTTAATTCACTTCGAATTTCACATAAAGCCACTTTAAATTCGTTTACATATCCAGGAACAGACTCAGCGATGAACTCTGGACGCGGACGAGAACAGTTGACTTGGACGCTTTGAGCATTTCCAGCGATGGACAAGCAGAAAGGTATTTCACTGTTTTCACATCGGTCTGTAGTCTGAGTGAGTGCAGTGCTCCAGTTAAAACCTCATATGAGCCACATTAGATCTACTTCATATCATCTACACAGACATTTTCCATAAAAAAACAACTTTTTTGATGTTTACAAGTTGGAGTGCTGTGAGAAAGTGGTTAAAACTCCTGAGGTAGTTGGTCTGAATCTCTGAAGGGCTGATTTACAAACTGTCATTTTGAGCCATTGAGCAAGATACTCTATCCTAGATACTCTTAAGTTACTGACTGTCTCTGTGAGTCACTTGGATAAAACCACTAGGTAGTACTCACTGACTGGGAAAGCAATCATATTGAATAGTTTCAGTATGAGACCTTTTATGCCAGTTTTGTCTCATTTAGTCATAAGTCTTCAGCAGAAGTCACAAGTCTCCAGTTTCATTAACTTATTAATGCAGTTGAGTCTTTTATTCAAAGTGACTTACTAAATGTGACATTGGACCACAAAACCAGTCATAAGGGTCAGGTTTTGAAATTGAGAATTATACATCATCTGAAATTTGAATAAATAAGCTTTTCATTGATGTATGGTTTGTTAGGATAGGACAATATTTGGCCGAGATACAACTATTTGAAAATCTGGAATCTGAGGGTGCAAAAAAAAAGAAAATCACCTTTAAAGTTGCCCAAATGAAGTCCTTTGCAATGCATATTACTAATCAAAAATTAAGTTTTTATATATTTACGGTAGGAAATTTACAAAATGTCTTCATGGAACATGATCTTTACTTAATATCCTAATGATTTTTGGCTTCGATAATAAAAATCGATAATTTTGACCCATACAATGTATTGTTGGCTATTGTTACAAATATACCCGTGCTACTTATGACTGGTTTTGTGGTCCAGGGTCACAAATGTCTTGAATCAATCCCACTGGGATTCGAATCTACAACCTTCCATTAAACAACACCAGCATTGTAAAAGATCATCCATTTCTAAACACATCTTAGCAACTCGTTAATAACTCAAAAAGACAGAGAGGTGTTGAATATTTCAGTGCTGATGTCTCATAATTGCAGTTATTGTTGTTGTAGCCATGTAGATTTGATCATTGTTCTGGAATGTAAGTAATAGTCCTCCAGTTTCCCCCATCAGCCGCACCGCCACGACCCAAATCTCAGGAGAGGCGCGAGTTTCTCGGTTTGTTTAAGTAAAGGTCAGAGAGCAGTGCTAATTTCACCAGCGGCGGTGTAGTGTGAAGTCTGGCTGCTTTACTGCCTTCCAAACTCCTTTCTGTTTCTGAAAACAAAAACCATGTTTGAAACAAAACTGACATCATGGATAATATTACTGTTCGGCTTCTATGCACTTTTTCCATAATCACGTTTTTGTATTTAAGCTAGAATTGGAAGTTATCCAGTGTTTGCTAAATATTCAAACATTTTAATGTTTTTTTATTCGTTTTCTGAGAGTGCAAGACAGATTTAAATTCAAGGAGAACAGTGATTGAGTTGATAAGAATCATTTAAATGAATCAGTTCAATCTGTGTTTTTCAATTAATTGTTATGAAAACTATTGACAGTTGCATGTGGGGAGTCTGGTGACTCAACATAGTTGAGAAAAGTTTACCTTTATGCAAATGAACTGCAACTACCAATGGGAGCGAAGACATTGGAGGTCATGTGATCTTGCAGATAATGTAATCGAGGGTCTGCAAGATGAAGTGAATCATTGCAGTTATCAATTTTCCAATTTTATGTAAGTGACACAACTTTAAGAAAAAAAAAATATATATATACACTGCTGTTCAAAAGTTTTGGGTTGATATGATTTTTTTATGTTTTTGGAAAATGTTTCTTGTGCTTACCAAGGCTGTATTTATTTGATTAAAATTACAGTTAAATTGTAATATTATGAAATATTACAATTTAAAATGACTATTTTCTACTGTAATTTAAAAATGTAATTTATTTCTTTGAAGACAAAGCTGAATTTTTAGCAGCTATTAAAGCAAAAAAAAAAGAAAAAGAAAGAAAGAAAATTAACCTCAAACTCAATAACCTCAAAAAAATAACTCAAAGTATGTTCTGTAGGTAAATATTGTTGTTTCATAATAGTGTGGGGTTTTTTTTTTTGTGCATAAAAAAACAATTATACACTTTATATTTATCTAGTGAAAACAGTGTGAAAAATATGCTCTGATTTCAAAAAAGAAAAGAAAGCAAAGCAGTTAATTTGTATGACGTTTCAGAATAAATACATAAATATATAATGAATATCTTGAACATTGTCATTAATTGTAAAATATATTTAGATATAATTTTTAACTACAACATTCAGCCTGGTCGTGCATTTTTGTTTCAACAAACTTTTTTCCTCTTCCCTGTTCTGTCACTATCGGTCAAAACAAGAATGTGACCTCTCACACACACACACACACACACACACACACACACACACACACACACACACACACACACACACACACACACACACACACACACACACATTCTCTCTCTTTCTCTTTCCTCCATTATATAATTTGCATAACATCCACTCCAGAATGGATTCATTTGTCATATCTGATTCACACATTGTCTCATGTTGTTTGTTAGGATCTGTGCCTAGACCATTCAATGCAGTGTTTCCCTTCTCAAAACACAGCTTAGATGAGTTCTGCTGTTGTATTTCCCACAGCTTGAAGTCATGGAGTTGTCTGTCAGTCACACACTGTTCTGTAATGGGACTGACACAGATTTGAGGTGTGCATATGTTTGAGACATCAGGCCGTGTGTCTGTTTGTTATCGTGTGGTTACACCCCATAGTGGCATCAACTGCTGTTTAAACATATTTAGATGCAAGCGTATGTGTGTGTTTACTCATTTTCTAAACACAGAGCCACTTGAAAGGCTTTGGTGGCCGTCATGTTGTGGGCACAGGATGTGGTGATGATGTGAGAACAGCGTTTCTTAAATCAAACTGTCAGCATCTCTGGGTTATTCAGGTTGACTCTGCAGCACCCTTCTTTACTTTGGTTGATTCAATTGCAGATTTTGTATTTCTGGTATAATGCATCATGTTCAGAGGTGACTGAGATGGAATTGGTGAAACGAACAACTGCAGCTCACAAACTACATTTTTTGTCACATTGCTCAGATCTGTGTAAATATTTATGACCCACAGTTCTTCTTCTAGAGTGATAATTTTTATTCAAGTTCAGTTTCACTGTCAGTATTCAATACCATTGCAAGGAAAATGGTATAATTTTATTCAGCAAGGATGCATTATGTTGATAAAAAATGATAGTAAAGACATTTAGAATGTTGCAGAAGATTTCCATTTCAAATAAAGTATGTTCTTTTGAACTTTCAGTTCATCAAAGAATAATGGTTTCCACAAAAATATTAGGCAGCACAACTTTTTTTTCAAAATTGATAATAATAAATGTTTGTTGAGCTGCAAATCAGCATATTATAATGATTTCTGAGAGATCATGTGACACTGAAGACTGGAGTAATGATGCTGAAAATTCAGCTTTGCATCACATGAAAAAATTGTGTGTTCAATTCAAATTCAAGTTCAAATAGTTATTTAAATTGTAGTATTTCACAAAATTACAGTTTTTACTCCATTTTGATGAAATTAATGCAGCTTTAATGAGCAAAACAACTTTAAACTTTTAAAAAATATATTACAGACACATTTTGAATTATGTATATATTGGTTGCAAGTCAGATTTGAACTTGTGTTTCCCACTTGAGCACCAAGGCTCAGAAAGAGCATTTCTAAAGACTCTCTGTTGTCCTTCAACTAAGAATCAGAAGAAAACCAGACTGAGAACATTTCATAACATATCTGGCTAGAAGTTTAATCAATATTTGTGTAATATTGGAGAAAGCATAAAACAGCGTTTCCCTTGTTTTTTGCAGTTTAGTGTGTCTGTGTTGTGCCGGCTTTTGATTGTGCTGAGAACTAGCGTGTTACCATGGACCTCTGCTTGAGATTTCATTCATTGCTCTTTTCAGACAGACATTCTATTGTGTCAGACAAAAGGGTCAGCTGTCAACAAGGGGTCAAATCAGTTGACCAGAGGTTATATACCCTTTTGAAGAATTTTGGCCAGTAATGCAAAATGTCTCTCTGTGTCCTCACCAACACAAACACACAGAGTGGGTGTTCGAGGCATTTCCGAAATGTTGACGACGCCCATGCGCCTCGGGGCATTAGTTTTGCTAATGAATCAAATGCAGAGGGTGGTCTTGCCCCCTCACAGAACGTGACATCTCTACAATGAGCCTGAAGTGCTTGTCGTGTTTGCATCAATATGAATGGAGCTACTGTTGTATGAGAAAACATAAGATGAAGAGCTTATATTTCATATCGATTAATGGAAAAAAAACAAAGTATTAGTAGTTTATGCATGCAAAACTTTTCTGGTAATGTAAAGATGCAGTCCAAAATTCATATATGCTGTAGAGTAAATGTAAAGTGATTTACAAGCAAATGCACTCAAAGGACTAAACTATTTTTCTTTAGGGTTCGGTCATGGAGAGGAAAGGTTAAATATAGAGATAATGAAATTACAGACTACAACTTGTACAAAGTGTATAGTAATTTACCTCATCAAAAGAGTTCATGGATGGTTTTTATGGTACAAAATGTTCAGTCGCACTTTCTATAATGTAAAGTATGTGCAACAGACAGCAGATCACCATTAAAAAATCATGTATGCTTGTCCTAAGGTTTGTGAGAACCTGCTGGAATATCAGTTGACAATTGTGCTTTTACAATGGAAGTCTAAGCGGCAGTATAAGCCATTTCTTTCTTTCTGTCTTTCTTTCTTTCTTTCTTTCTTTCTTTCTTTCTTTTGTGGGACATGTTATCCAAATATTTTAGTAAATATTAATAATATAAATATTTATTTATTTATTTTTATCTTGATTTAAAGTGACAGAAAATACAGTTATAATGTTATAAAACATTATAAAGAAGTGCTTTTGAACTTTCTCTTCGTCAGTCCAGAAACTTTCCATTCATCAATATCAGTTTTGATCATGATAAGACATTAGTTTTGAACACCAAATCATCATATTAGAATGATTTCTGAAGGATTTAAAATTATTTATAAATTATAAATTAAGGTGGCAATGTACAGCACAGATAAAGCAGTATTGCATTATTTTAATGTCATTACTGAAAGCTGAATGTTTTGTTCTAGACAATGATTGACACCTAATCAGATGGAAATATATTCCACATAATTAGTACAGTTTATTATCCAGTTTTAGTGTTTGAGATACCAAGGCTTTAGAAGAATTGAAGAATAGAGGCCAAGGTTCCATGGATGTTTAAGGTTCTTTATGGAACCATTGATGCCAATAAAGGATCTTTATTTTTAAGAGTGTAGACATCAGAAGTAAAGGTTCAGTAGAACCTCAAAGCGATAAAGGATGAAAGGGTTTGTGTGTGTTTGATTTCGCCGGAAGCCAGTAGCTGGATTCTTTGACCTTTGAGATGTTGTTATGACAATGCTCAATATTTATCCTCCACACATTTTACAGTTCCTGCACCAAGCGAGAATGGGTGGGGCGACTTCTTAGCAGACAGTTGTTATTGGCTTAAGTCTACGAGAAACAGTGGAATGTCAAAGGAATGAAATGTTATTTAACCAAAATGTGAAAATATCACAATAACACGTGAAAGTGTTTTTATAGATTCTCATACGCAAAAGCATGATGAAGGCTTGCTTTGAACATCTGCTCAAGAAAATGGTCTAAAGTTACAAATACAGTGTAGTAGAGAGAAATGGTTGAGTTTGGAGAAGAAAAGAGGGTAGTGTGAAGACTGAGACCTTGAGAATGACAATCTGAAGGACAGAGAGCCTCCGTCACAGTCAGCCATTGACATCTGGCTGGAACTCTGTTTGCTTAATGACTTTACTGTTAGCACTCCATCGCCAGCTCTGTCACGTCTGAAGGTCAGTGTGTTCGATAAATGAAAACAGAAATCTCTTTTTTACAGGAAGCTTTCTGGAATAGGTGCTACTGTATGTAAGTGATATTTGTCATCTCCTTTACAGCCCCAGGTTCCTGGAGAAAAACAGCTTTTTGGTATTATGTATAATGTTTAACTGTGAGCTGTAGCTTCACACACATCTTTTATTTGCATTTATTTGTTGTTTATGTTCATTTGTGTTTGCAAAATCCAAAGGTACTGGGTAGTATACATTTAGTTGTATTGTAAATTCATTAGTAGAGCTGCCAAATTTAACATGTTTAACATTTTTCTGGATGTGTTCATTTATTCAAATAAACAAATAAATAAATAAATGTAAAAAAAAAGATAAAGATAAAAATAAATAAATATGTACATCACTTTAATGATGAGCATTTTTAAATGTCTACATTTATCAATTAATTAATTAATTAATTTATTAATTTATTTATTTTTGATTGATTATAATGAGGGGAAAAGCCTCATTTAAATATTTATTATATATACAGTATATTATGTTTTTTTTTTACAGTTTCTATAACAATAGTTTGTACACTAACAAGGTCAAAAAGTCTCTTGCAATGTGTGCAATACAATATGGTGTGACTACACAAAAACTTTTAGATTTCTGAATTAATAATTCAAGATATTTGTAAAACACCTTACCTTACTTTTTTTAAATAAATAAAAATGAAGATGTATGTGGAAAACATGTCATTTTTTTACATGATGGTTATCACATGACATTTCTTATCAAGTCAAAAATATTTTTCCTTTATCTTGCAAATTTGTCTTTGACCCATTCACAGGAATGGAATGGAAAGTTTTCATCAAAATAACAGCAAAAAGTCAACATATTCAATGTGGGCCTGCATATAATATCAGGGATTTTGGAGGCAGTGGATATAGATATCTATACGATATATTATACATACCTCTATTTTTCTTGATGTGAGAAAGTTACATAAGTTGTGGTGGGATTTACTGCATTCTCATGGCTCTTTTTACAGTTCTTGAAATGTTTGTTTGAGCAGCGCTGCTGAGGCATTGTTAGATGTCTACTACTCACCCATGACCCCGTATAAACCCATGGGAATTCAGATGTTTACTCCCGGGAGATGAAGCCACAGCTGGAGCCCTAAACCACCACTGCACCCTGCAGACATGGGACTGAGTTCAGACACAATTGAGATGCTCAGCTCTGGTACCCTATTTGGGAAAACAGACAGTGTGAACTGAGAGCAGTGGTTTGCACAGACCAGAAGTTGAGTTTCTGTTCAAGCTCAGAAGTTTATAGTATTGCAGTGCATTGGTGTTTTAAATGGTAACAATGGGCCTCGAAGGTAAATTCTTTATGAGACGTTCTCGTGTGTGTGAAAGAGATAATCCACATAATTATTAGTGAATGAGATACACTTTTATTTATTTAAACATAATATTTTTGTTGTCAAAGCTGCTGATTTTCTATTGACTGCAGGTTTCAGTGAGATTTGATTGTAAAGAAGAGTCAAAGAGACACATCCTTTGAAACAGTTCCACTTGGATCCTCTGATCCTTTCTCTGGCAAATGATAAAAGCTCGGCCTCGGATAAGGAGCCACGTTTACAGTTTTCTTCTCTCTCTGGCCCTTTGCAATTTCGACTGACTTGCTTTACTGTTTGACGATTAACTTGCTACCTTAAGCATAACGTTATCTGATTAGTTTGCTAGCTTAGCGAATTATTAGCCAATTAGCCTGCTGAAAAAAAAAACTATAGAAACCATCACAGAATTTCTATATTTGTTTGGTTATAATGGGAATTGTACTAGTTTTAATGGAAACTGCAATGGTGCCTGTTGGTTTCTACTGGTAATTGGTCGCCTTCTATTTTTGGCTTGTTAAAACCACTAAATCCTAATGGAAAATGTCCCAAAACACACTACAGGAAACATTTTTTTTAGTGGTTTTAATGGTTAAAAGTTGATGGTTTGTAATGTTTGTAATGGTATTTGTAGTGGAAACCATTAGAATTTCTGTGATGGTTTCTATTGGTTTTGTCAGCAGGGGTATCATACCGCTAACATGCTATCTTAGTGAGCTATGCTACAAATCCGATTCGGAATCGCTAATGTGATTTTTTTTACGTCAATTTAGAGCTGCCGCGATCGCTAATGTGATTTTTTTTACTCCCGTCGAAACCGCAAAATATGTCAATTACAAAACACATTATTAGACATTTTCCACATTTAAACCCATTTAAAAATCATAATTACGTGATCAGATGATTTAATTAAATAATTATATGCTTTTAACACAGTCCTAATTATTTACACAAAACGTGCTTCAAAGTCCGTTCAATAAGTTTCATTTACATGCGTCTCAAACTCCATCTCTGTTTGTTGTGAGTTTGGGTTTATTATAACGCATTGGGAACGCAACGTAGTATGTAAGGTAAATCTATAAACCTGCAAACACAGTGTTTCAAAATAAAAGCAAACCCTCACTCTGTAGATGAACACATATTCATTTAATTACAGCCTCTGTCCTAGAAATGGCCAAATATTAAAGATTAAGTGGACTGAATTAAATGGTGCTTGGTCAATATTAAACAAGATAAGGAGTAATGTTTAAAAATAATCTGGCGCCTGCTGCAGGCCTTTGTTGTTACACCATTTTTAAACGATTTTAACAGTTTTGTTCAATAAAACCATATGTGCTTTTGAAATAACAATTATTATTGTACTATTATATATGTATTTTAAGTCATTTTAAAAGCATGTACACTTACATGTTTTTTATTACACAAAAAAAAACAAATATTATAATTACAGAAGTTTTATTTCGTCATTTTCATTTTTCTATACTCTATTTTAATGGTTAAATTAAATTGTATTATTCAGGTGTAATTAATTGAGTTTTACTTTATCTTTACCGTTCTTATTTTCTGCTTTTAATGGTTCCATTAATTTTATTTTTCTACACATTTACATTTTTCTCCTAAATAAATTCTGAAATAATATTTCTGATCTTTTATTTAAAATACAAAGTATTATTAGTCCGTGGCTATTCATTCTTACACTATAATACTGCTCTATCAGATGAGATGGACAACTTCTTGCAGCTTTACTTTTGCTTTAAAAAAGGATTTCATAGAAATTTGGATTTAATTTGGTTTAATAAAATATTCTGTGTAGTTTTTTTTTTGCTGGCAGGTTTAGATTAATCATCAAAGAGATTAATCGATAAAAATAGTCTTATGGCAGCCCTGACATTTTGTGATTATGTTTGCGGTTTACAGACTATTAATGTCTGACATTATTTTTAAACGATTTAAAACCCGTGTGTTTCAATGGATTCACAGAGATCTGAAGATGCCCTTTAAAAAAAAATACACTTTAGCATATTTTACAAGAGTACTTGTTTTAATATATGCAATTAGTTGAACTTGTAAGCAACTTATAAGAGTGTTATAGCAACTAAAGCATCTCTCTTTAAGTGCACTTAAGTGAAAGCACACTCCTTTATCACATGGAATATAAGAGAAAATTATGGCATATGCAAGATGCAAAAAGTAGGTTTTACTACCTACTAGAAGTGCTTTTTCTGAAGAAAACATGATTGACACTTACCTGTGCAAAAGGTTGTAGGTGTTTTGAGTGGTTTTAACGTGTTGCTACATTATAAAAAGTTTTTTTTTTGAAGTTGTAAATAAGAAAAAGTTTATTTGATTATGTAGTACAAGAAAATATTATTTCAATTCTCCTACTCCAAAATGTAACTTTTAATTCAATGTGTCATTTGCCATTTCTTTGTAATTATTTGTGAAGCTTACTGGCAAATTCTGAGTGAAAATTGTTTCTACACTCAGGTCGCTATAGCGCAGAGTAAGTAATGTGCTGAACTTCAATTCCTAGACTTGGTGTTCGTTCACATCACTAAACTTACATATGAGCAATAATAATAGTGATGCTCGTCTGAGCAAACAGCAAGGACTTTGAGAAACCGGCTGGGAGAGAGTGTCAAATGATGTGTGAGAAAGAGTGAGAGAGGATTGACTGCAGCACAAAGGCCCACTGATGTGTGACTGTGTAATATACACAGTGTGTGGAGTCTCTGTATGTTTACTGTGGTAAGGGCTTGAACAGTGGCCTATTTGTCTGTAGCCAACATAATAAGGGCAAGACAGAGAGCAGGCCTCACTTTAAACCATTATAAAACAGGCAGAGGCCACTTTTCCTCCTTAAGTCACCAAATGTCACAGCAGGATTGAAAATCGGCAGGCATTTGCTACAATGGTAGAAATGTGTTTGATTCAATATTAAAATGACTCTTGAAGCACGCAGTAAAGGTACAGCCTCAGCGTGTGTGTTAGAGGCACATGTGTTGATGTTTGTGTGGATACGAGTCTAGTGTGATGAATGGCTTCGGCTGCAGGAATGTACTCTAACCTTGATATAAAGTCACTTTAGTATAAATAATGCAAAGCAGCATGGAGCAGCACTTATTCAGCTGAGAGAGTAAATAAATCAGCAGTTTAGGAGTCCTCTGCTTCAGTCATAATATCAGCATACTGAAGGAATGATTGAAAATCTCACTTAATTCAATCAGCATGGCTGTTTACTTTGGTGGTTTAATAAATCGAACAAAGATCGCTCCTGGAAAAACTGAGCGGTAGCTATTACAGGTTAGTGGGGCTGCATTCATAGTTTTTGACTGCATTCATGTTCAAGTTCATTCTGGATTTATATATATTCATAACTTCATAACACAGCTATTTCCCCTTCATGTGCATTTGGACATATTTGGATATTTCTTCAACTACAGCACTTTTATTGCAGATTTAAACTTTCTGCTTTTTGTTGAATAAATTGAAATCGGTTTTGGAAACTTTTCATCATGCCCTCCCTCATCATCTGTTTTTGCTAGTTGAATTTTAGAAGTTGAAAATCTGTCATATATTTATCAAAATATTACTCACAATTTAAAATAATCACATTCTAAATAAACATTAAGTAATTATAAACAGTGTCAGTGAAGAGCTTGAGAGAAAACATGGGATGTGCAAAGAAAAGAAAGAAAAATCAAGGAGTATAAATGTGAAAATCATTTAATTGTGTGTATTGATACATACTGTATGTCTGTTTTCTGTGATTTTGCAGTGCTGGCTCGGCTGGTTTCGGACCTGCAGGCCTTCTTGCTGGTTCTGGACAGTGAGAATCTCAGTTATATTGCTCAGGCCCAGAAAAAATCCATCACAGAGCTGCTATATAAACTACAGGACAACAAGGACGCACCAGGTGACCGCTTGATTATATGAAGTAAATGTGTGATTCTATAGGCGAATATGCACTACTGTTGAAACGGTAGGGTTGGTGAGATTTTTTTTGTTTTTGAAGTTTGCCCACCATTTATTATATCAAAAATCCAGTAAAAACCATAATACTATAAAACATTATTACAATGTAAAATAACTGTTTTCTATTTTCATATATACTGAAATGTAATTTATTCCTGTGATGCAAAGCTGAATTTTCAGCATCATTACTCCAGTCTTCAGTGTCACATGATCCTTCAGAAATCTGTAAATATACTGATTTGCTGCTCAATAAACATTTATGATTATTATCAATGCTGAAAACAGTTGAGCTGCTTATTATTTTTGTGGAAACTGTGATTCATTTTTTTAGGATTATTTGATGAATAGAAAGTTCAAAAGAACAGCATTTATTTGAAATAAGAATACACCACATAAATGTATTTACTGTCACATTTATTCAATTTAAACTATCAGTTTAAATCAATTTAGTCTTCGCTGAATAAAAGTGTTTGGTAACACTTTAGTATAGGGACCAATTCTCACTATTAACTAGTTGCTTATTAGCATGCCTATTAATAACATATTGGCTGTTTATTAGTACTTAAAGCACATATTCTGTATGAATATATTATACATGCCTAATCCTACCCAATACCTAAACATAACAACTACCTTACTAACTATTAATAAGAAGCAACTTAGGAGTTTATTTGTCACGATCACCAACTGGAGTGCCCATGAGTTCCACCAGTAGGCACTCCATCCCTGACTTTTACTATTCACCCAGGACTCCATTTCCCATAATCCTTTGCCCGGACTCATCTGCACTCATCATCATTGCTAGCACCTGTCTTTCATTACCTCATTAGTCTCACTGTAAGAATGGCACACACACACATTCTCATCGCTGATGATTGCTTAGCCTGTAACGTTCTCCTGTTTTTTCCCTGTGTTTCGTTCCCTGCCTTGTCATTGTGTTTTGATCCTTGGACAGTTTACTTGTTTTTGATTTATTGCTGCCTGCCCTGACCTTAGCCTGTCTTGTGGATTACTCTTTTAGATTGTCTTGGATGTACTGTTTTGCTGGTTTTTGACCCTGCCCGTCTGACTACGCTCTTTAATAAAAGCTTTGCATTTGGATCCCCGCTTCGTCGTCAAGACTCCTTTGTTACAGAATCATCAGCCACACCCGGATCCAGCAGCTTTCTTGGAGCCAGGCCAGTTACGGACCCAGTTACGGACCCAGTTACGGACCCAGTCTTTGAAGTCATGGTTTCCTGGAGGAGAGTTTAATTGCTCTTTGAGAGACTTTATGGACTATGCCTTGATTCTAAGTGGCTTTGCATTCACTGTGGGTGTTGTGGGGGAGGAACACGGCACTCCTGCAGTATCTGTCCTTCCGGAGACTTTTGATAAGTTGGCTACTAACCCAGAGACTGTTCACAAAATGGCTGCCGTTCCTGAGTCTCGACCCGTTATGGCCGCCAAGCTAGAGCCTGCTCACATCAAGCCTGCCAAGCTAGAGCCTGCTCACGCCAAGCCTGCCAAGCCAGAGCCTGCTCACGTCTCAGCTGCTCTTCCTGAGTCAAGTCAAGTCACAGCTGCTCTTCCAGAGTCAAGTCAAGTCACAGCTGCTCTTCCTGAGTCAAGTCAAGTCACAGCTGCTCTTCCAAGAAGAACACACACAGCACTGAGCCTCGTTTGAATGAATATGTAAATATATATTGCGCGCTTTCCTCTCACATCACAAAAACCGACAGCAGTGCTGTTATCTGTGGATGTTTGCTGAGTCAAGTCAAGTCACAGTTTATTTATATAGTAACTGCTCTTCCTGAGTCAGTGTCGCTTTCAGTCAAGTCATAGCTGCTAATGATAAAATATTTTTATTAGTGGGAAAAAATAATAATTTCTTCCTGAGTCAAGTCAAGTCACAGCTGATCTTCCTGAGTCAAGTAATTAAATGGTGAGAGTGTCAAGTCACAGCTGCTCTTTAATGTATTAATTAACCTACATTTATTACATTTAAGAGTTAATGTTGGTTAATAAAAATACCTCGTCACGTCACAGCTGATTGTCCAGAGTCTCATACACAAAAAAAATTCAAAAACACAAAAGTCACGTCATTAAAAATAATAATCACAACAATAAAAACAATGAATTAAAAAAATAATAATCTGATCGCCCAGAGTCACGTCACGTCACAGCTGATCGTCCAGAGTCATGTCACGTCACAGCTGATCATCCAGAGTCTTGTCACTTCCTGCCTGTTGCACCCAGATCTTCGAGGTTGGTTCTTCAGTATCCTAGACTGGCATCCAGCGTGGAGGATCCACCGCTGGTGTCAGCAGGCGCAGCTGGTATCCCCAAACCCACTCACTCTAGCCCTCCTGTTCCTGAACTGATTCCCCTGTCTGCAGCGCTTCCCATAATTGGGATCGCTTTATGGTGTGTTTGGGCCGTAGTTTCCCCAGAGGTTGCAGCTTCCACTGCAGAACCTCCCGAGGTGGTGGCGCCCACTCTAGTCCCTGAGTTTACCCCAGAGCCCTCTCCAACACTTGAATCTGATCCAGAGCCCGCTCCAGTCTCACAGCCCTCTCCAGTCTCAGAGCCCACTCCAGTCCTAGAGCCTGCTCTAGTACTCAAATCCATTCCCAAGTCTGTTTCTGTCCCCGAATCCACTTCTGAGCTTACTCCCTGTGTCCGCTCCAGCTCCCCCAGAGGTGGCAACTTTTGTTGAAGAACCTTTCATGGTGGTGACATCCGCTTCTGCACCTCCTGAGACAGCAGCGGCACTCATCCCCGAGCTCTTGGTGTTCCCTGGCGCCTCCATTCATCTGATGATTGCTTATGCTGGGTGCACACTAAAAGATTTTTAAAATCTTATAAGATCTTCAAAATTTGAGAAACCACAAACATGAGAGAAAAAAACCTAGATTTAACCGTTTTGATCCTATAGTGTGTGGTGTCCTCGGGGTTCCCCCTCACACATCAGGATTTCTGATTATGTTGAATATTTATGATTCGCGATCGAGGCACCTCCGTCGTTCTTCCGAGCAGATTCAGTCACTCTTAACACACCTCACACCACAGGAAAATCTGATTAGATAATCTTTAGAGCCACCAAGATAATTGGGACATTACCTAGGATTGTCGAAAGGGGAGAAATCGGCCCAAAATCAGCCCGATTATCTTGTGGTGTGTACCCAGCATTAGCCTGTAACGTTCTCCTGTTTTTTCCCCTGTTTTCTTGCCCTTCCTTGTCATCGTGTTTTGATCCTTGGACAGTTTACTTGTTTCTGATTTATTGCTGCCTGCCCTGACCTTAGCCTGTTTTGTGGATTACTCTTTTGGATTGTCTTGGATGTACTGTTTTGCTGGTTTTTGACCCTGCCCGTCTGACTATGCTCTTTAATGAAAGCTTTGCATTTGAATCCCCACTTTGTCGTCAAGACCCCTTCGTTACATTATTGAGGCAAAAGTCATAGTTAATGGTTTGCTAATAGTGAGAACTGGACCTTAAAATAAAGTGTGACCAAGTGTTTAAAAAATATTCAAAGTACAGTATATAAAAATATAAACAAAGTGTATGTATAAAATTACATATAAAATCTGAAAGGTAGTGTAAATAAGTAATGTTAAAATGTTTATTGATTAAAATGGTGCATTGCTACTGCACTTGTTTTTTAGTTCCTTTTTAGGCAGCTTGTTTCATTTTTAGATGGTATTTTACAGTATACTTGTTGATCTTTAAGTGTATTTAAACTCCACCATACAAAGAGTGCACTTTTGTTAAACATCCCTTCTGTGCACTGACGCTGCAGCACAGCTCTGACACAGCTGACATGTTTTATATGCTTTTTTATAACTGTCTGAGATCCACCTGCGGCTGTAGAGACTGAGCTGAACTGAGAGCATTTATAGCATACAGAGAGTCAGTGCAAGGTCATGGAGAGTTTGAGAGGGACAGATGTTCAATTCAAAGACCGCTACTCTCGTATAACCCTTACATATAAAAAAGATCATCTTTACCATCTACATTACTGAAAAGAGTTTTATATGTAAATGCCTCTGTTATGAATGGCTAACCTCTTCATACCACAGTTTATTGCTTCACTTTGGGTTTTGGGTTCTTTTCTGTGTAAATAAATGATGACTGTATGTGTTTTATGTTTAGCAGAGGATGCGGAGTACATGATTATGAACTGTCCCTCTGGAGGCCCCAGTGATCTCAGGGAAAGCACCACTGCTGAGGCTCATTCGACGGAGGAAGCTCTTTCAGTCACCTCTACTGATCGCCTGCAGCACGGGGTGAGTCCAGCCCTCCTGCCATCACGACTACATGATATAATAACACTTAATGAAAGGTTATTTTACATGTTATCAGCTCTAAATAGAATATTACAGCTTTTAAGTATTTGGCTTGTCAAAGAAGAGATATTTTTATTTTGTGTGAAAGCCCATTTACACACAAGTGAAGATTATTTGAGTTGGTATGGACCCTGCTTACATAATACACATTCCTGGTCTTATCGTGCAGCATTCATCTGTTCGTAGTCAGTTTTCCAAAGAAAAAATGTTTGTCTTTCTAATCTTCTATCAGAATGTAATAACTGTCACATCACGTCACCTGCCCCTCCAATCACGTCACATAGCCCCAACATATTTTACTCATTGAATATTTAGTTTTACTCAAAAATACATCATGTTACATTCGTGTAGTGGGCTTGGAATGCTGATTTATATTGAATTTTTTAATTTCAGTGGACATTTCATGTTATTTTATGTTTCTTTTTTACTTTCAGTGTTATTTTAATAGTATTTATATACTATTACAGTATTTTAGCTTTTATTTTATTTAAAAATGTTCCGTTTTCATTTTTTTAAGTGTTAGTAATTTTGTGCTTTTGTCATTTTATTTTTATTTGTTTCTATTATATATTTCTATTATATATTTCTCTTCAGCTTTCATTTATTTTTATTTCAGTCTTAGTAAGTCTAGTACTTCAACTATTTCATTTTTAGTTTAAGTTTTAGTAATTTTGTGCTCTTGTCATTTTTTGTTATTTTCTATTATATATTTCTATTATATTTTTTTATTCAGCTTTCAATTATTTTTATTTCAGTCTTAGTAATTCTAGCACTTCAATTTTGTGCTTTTGTCATTTATATTAGTTTTTTATATTTTATATTTAGCTTTTGTTTTTTGTTTTTATTTTAGTTTTAGTAATTCTAGTACTTCAACTATTGCTGCTTTATTTCAATTAATGTAAACAATTTTACTAGTATTAGTTTTAGTTCAAAATAATAACACTGTTTAATTTTTAATTGGATTTTATGTGAAGTTTTGGTCACAATTTGAAGTATCCTTGGAAAGCAGCTATTTGTTACGTGCTTTTCTTTGAGCTTATTTTGAAAGATGCACCAAGCACATCTTTCGTATTCTCCAGTTACCCACAATCCTTTGCATACATTTAAATTCACAAATAAAATTGTGAATAAAGTGAATTGAAACTGAGCTCATCTGATTTGATAAAATAACAGAAATTAAAGCATTATGTTTTTTTGTGTTGTAAATTAATCACATACTTAACTGTCCTTAATGTAAATCAGACCACATTCACTTTATTGCAGAAAACTGTATTGCTTAAATAGAAAATCTGTTTATATAAAGATTTTTTTTTTTTTGTTATCAACATGTTTTATTTATTTTCATACACAACATCACAACACAACATCCATTAAAAAAAGAAGAAAAAACAGACATATACTCAATATCCCAAAAGTCCAGTCAAAAGGGAGGGAGAGAGGGAAGGACAAGGAAAACACAAAACAAGTCATTCCTTTATATGATCACGTGTGTTAAAGAAAAAACACTGCCAAGCATTAATGGTAGAAGGCTTAGCCCCATTAATTCATGCTGTTGTACATTCACAAGTCACTATTTGCAGGAGGCTATGGATCCAATATGTTTTTCCACACATGTGCGGTGTAAACCAGTTCTGTATTATTGTCTTCTTCGCAGCTGTAAAACCAGCAAACAACATTCTCTTTTGTATTGAACTTATACAGAGACCAGAATCATCATTAAGAAGACACAAACTTGGGTTAGCAAGCCAATCAATTTGTAGTAAGGATGATAAAACCAGGTTTACATGTGTCCATAGATTAATGACGATAGGACATACCCAAAACATATGAAGAAAAGTACCTGATGATGCAGTATTACATATATGGCAGTTAAAATTTGGTTGTAGTTTCATTTTGAATCTTTTGTAAGGAGTTATGTATGCTCTATGAATGACTTTGAAGTGAGTATGACGATGAGCCAAATTTTTAGATGTCAAGCTGAGGTTAGACCATACTCTCTCCCAGTCGACAGATAAATGAAGGTCAGATAATTCCCTATTCCAAATAGTTTTAATAGAAAGAGGTTTTGTAATGCAATCAATAATTGTATTATACAACCCCAAATATTAAGGAAACAAATAAAAAAGATGGCCGACCAGCAGATGAACACAAAATATTTCATGTGCAATCCAGTCCTGCATAGTATGAGAGCATTTACCACTTTGAAATTCCTTTTCACAACACTTAAAAGGGAGAAGACACCAAGTGATGAAGTGTTTCAGGTGTAATTTTGTCATTCTTCCTGCAGGAACGCCTTCGTTGTCGCATTTTGCGCTTCACACCACACATTCTCTATTGCTTGCAGGCAGGCCAGTGAGACCCTCTTCCTCCGCAGAACGTAATGTGTGCAATTGATTGTCTTGTTGAGAACGTCCCTGGAGACAAAATATGCTCCAAAATCTCTATGGATGCTGGTAGACAAAATTTGGTTCTTAATGTCTGAAATCCATTCCTCCCAAAAAATACCTGAACAGAGGCCCTGGTTATCATATATATCACCGCACATGTTTACATTTGTGGATGTAACCTAAAGAAGACCAAGAGGGTTGGACAAATGGACGGCTTGCGCCCTTGTCCTTTATTTCCGCATACAAAATTAAAATTGTGCCATAAAGGTGTACTGTTACAAACTTTGAAAATCATAATTACAATCACCTGGGTCCTCCTATCCGACGTTTTTTTTGGAATGTGTTGCAACAGGAAAGGATGTATATTTACGTTTGACCAGACAAAACATGAAATATTTTGTGTTCCAGATTTTAATACTACTTTATTTTTTTATTTGAGTTAGGGGTTGTATATTAAGGAAACCACAGCCGGAGGATGAGAGGAAATGGGAGATGACCAAATTTAGAGCAGAACGCAATAAGAAAGACAAAATTATCCAAAATTTGGTTCCTGAAATGAACTTTTTTCCTGTTTACACCTAAAGCCAGTAAATAAGATATTTAAATTGTGCTTGGAGTCTATTTGGTTTAATAGAGTTAGCCACAGCCGGACCAAATTTATAATTATCCCCCTTTTTTCCTGTCAGTAAATAAGATATATTAGAGTCTTTTGGTTTAACAATCACTCTCCATGAAACTGTAGATTGAGGATCAACCCAATTATGAAGAGCCTTAAGCTGGAACGACCAATAATACAATTCAAAATTTGGTACAGCCAGTCCTCCTGCGAGATTAGGATGTTGTAATGTGGTAAGTTTAATTCTGGGACATTTATCATTCCAGATAAACTTAGAAATTATGGAGTTGATCTCCTTAAAGTAACCTGGAGGGGGAGAAAGTGGTAGTATAGAGAAAAAAATTTTTTATCGAGGTAACAAATTCATCTTAACAGTGGAAATTCTTCCTTGGAGAGAGACTTTAAGATTCTTCCATCTTTGAATGTCATTTTTGACCTTAACTAAAATATTAGTAAAATTGTCTCTGGCAATCTTATGAATGTTTTTATATATAGTAATGCCCAAATAGATGAAAGATTCCCTAATAGGGATAAATGAGGGAATAGAAGAATTGACTTTAACATTTTTAATTGGCATTAAAGCAGATTTGCTCCAATTTATTTTATATCCTGATAAGCTACTAAAATTATCAAATTCCTTAATTATACTAGAGACTGAAACATCAAAGTGGTCTAAATATAGAATAATATCATCAGCGTATAATGAAATACTATGATTATGATCATGAATCTTAATCGATACTTCAGATTTCCTGATGGTTTGTGCTAAGGGTTCAAGAGATAGACAAAACAATAAGGGGCAAAGCGGACATCCCTGCCTCGTTCCCCGCTGTACAGGGAACGGGGGGGAAATAATATTACCAGTTATGACTGATGCTGCAGGTGAGTGGTATAATGTCTTAATCGTAGAAATGAAGTGTTCACCGAAGCCGAAACATTGCAGAACTGCCCACATATAATTCCACTCTAGCCTGTCAAAGGCTTTTTCTGCATCAAGTGAAAAAACCGCACAAGGGCTCGGATGAGAATCTGCAAAGTCAAGAATATGAAAGAGTCGATGCATATTGTCAGATGCATTGCGCCCCTTGATGAAACCGGTTTGGTCCACTTTGATCAAACTATGAATTACCTTCTCCATACGAGAAGCAAAAACTTTAGCATAGATTTTTAGATCACATGGGATAAGCGAAATCGGTCTGTAGCTGGAACAATCTAATGGATCTTTCCCTTTTTTAAGAAGTAATGATATCAATGATGTTTTTTGATCTTTATGAAATACCCCATGTTCAATTGCAAAATTAAATGAATTAAGCATAAGTATCCTTACCAAATCCCAAATTTCTAAATATAATTCAGGGGGGAGACCATCTAAACCCGGCGATTTGCCCTTTTGAAGGCTTTTTAGAGAGACGTGGAGCTCCTCCAAACTTAATGGGGCCTCCAAAAAATTTTTATCCAACTGTGAGATCCGAGGCAGTTCCAATTTATCTAAATACTGCTTACAAATTGGTTCATCAAAATCTGTTTTGGCTTTATACAGATTTGTGTAAAAACCTTTAAATATGTAATTAATTGCCACAGGGTTCGTGGTGACTTGATCATCCGATGATTTTATTGTGCTAATATATGCCTTAGATTCGCATTCTTTCAGCCTAAGGGCCAATAAGTGACTAGGTCTCTCTGATTCAAAATAATATTTTTGCCTAGTCCTATGTAAGATAAATTCCGCCTTTGAGTGTGAAAATAAATCATATTCTTCTTTTAACGAGGACAGCTGTGTAGCCTGTTGCTCAGTAAAATGTTGTTTTTGTAGGTTTTGTAATGATTGGATTTTATTTTCTAATTGTGTAAACTGGTGAATTTTCGCTTTGGCAAGAGTAGAAGAGAAAGATATACAGAAACCTCGTAAAGCACACATCGAGCATAGCGTTAGTTCTGGCAGGTCATGTTAGTCAAGCTCGCGTCAGCTGACTCTCAGGTGATCCCCATCTACCTATAGGAATATGACACCTATCTAAGCATCCATATATAAGGTCCTCAGTATATCAGCAGTTTTCACATTGCTCAATAGCAAATTACCCTCCTCCATCCCCAACTCCTCCTCTGTCAGTCAGGATCCAGCCTTCTGATTCTCTTTTGAATCAGACAAATTAAAAAAATGTGTACATAAAATTACTGAACATTTTAACAAACCTGCAATACTTTGTTGGTTCTGTTCTGTTTACCCTGGGGGGTTATCGCTGCTCTCCCTGCTCTCATCCATGCTAGGCTGCATGGATGCGCAGGGAGTTCTTGCCCAGAACTGAACCATTCCGCCAATCCAAACTATATGCTAATTGTCAATCATCTTTGACGATAGTGGTCCTGACAGAATTAGTCGTTTCCCACAATATTTGAGGATCCACATCAGAGGGCATATTAATTTCAAGAAATTCCTTAATATATTCTTTTAGAGAAGTAATGAAAGTCTGATTACTTAATAATGATATGTTAAAGCGCCATCTAGGGGACTTGGCTTTAATATCGGAAAGAGGAACACTGCACAACACAGCAGAATGATCAGATAATAAAATTGGTAATATAGAGATTGAGGAATTAGACGAAATTAAAGATGGGCTGAGAAATATGTAGTCTATCCTAGAGAAAGTTTTATGTCTATTAGAAAAAAAAGTGAAGTCCTTAGATTTAGTATTCTGAATTCTCCATAGATCGATTAAGTTGAGCTCAGTGATAAATTTATTCAGTAATTTAGAGGATGGATTGGCTGTTGTATCAGATTGAGATTTATCTAAAGCAGGATTTACGACAGCATTAAAATCACCACCCACCACTAGAGGGCAATCAATCTGCTCAAGTAGAGTTTTGGAAATCTGTGTAAGGAATGCACTGTCTGTCTCATTCGGACCATAAATAGAGACCAATGCTAACCTATTATTATATATTTTGCATTGGATAAAAACAAATCTACCCTCCTCATCACTTCCAAGGTGTTCAATTGTTAAATTTAACTTTCGGTTAACAAGGATAAGCACCCCCTTAGTTTTATTGAGAGCGCAGGAAAAGGCTAGCAGTTTATAATAGTTATTCTGGAAACGTGCCACGTCAGATTGTTTTAGATTTGTCTCTTGTATCAGGGCACAGGAAATCGATTTACGGTGTAAATATTCTAACACACGGGTTCGTTTAACAGCAGAATTTAAGCCATTCACAATCAATGATAAAATATTTAGAGTATGCATTGAATATTCATAATCCCAAGATTGTATTCAGTAAATGAAGAAAAGCAAAAGCACTTCCATTCTGTAAGTAACATGTAAATGCTGATGTGCATTTTAGATACCACACCACCTAGGTGAAAAATCCTTTTAGAAATTGTCACGGTTGGTGGAGTCACTGTCTCATGTTTGCTTGTCTGTGTGGTGTGCTGCGTGAATGGGTGTGTCAGAGCTCGTTATCACGGGCTGATCAGCGCCAGCTGGGGCTCATTACTGGGGCTATATAGACCTGTTAACGTGTCTCTCGTTGTCAGATCTTCAGAGTTTCTCCGTGTTCCTGTCCAGCGTCTGTTTCTGTCTCCTGGTGTGTTCCGGTCTCTTCTCTGGCTTCGGAGGATTCTACTGTTGGATCTGGCTGCCCATTGTGTCCCTGCGCCCTTTTCCATCCACGCTGTGCACGAGCTCCGGTGCCATCAGTAACTCCGTTTGTGTTGGACAATAAACGGTTGATTATCCGCTACTGAATCCTTCTCTTGATTTCGTGACAGAACGATCTGACCAACTATGGATTCAGCGGAGAGAGTAATCATTCAGGAAACCCTGAATAACAGCAACGCGCGTGTGGATCGTCAGGAGGAACACATGTTCGCTACCGGATGAGCTGTGCAAGCGTTAGTGGCGCAGGTGTCCGAGCTCACCACTCAAATTCAACAACTGAGGATGCCCGCTGCGCCACTCCCCCCGCCGGCTCCCCCAGCTCCTCCGAACAGCATGACTCAACGCGAGCCGCGACTGCCGGCACCGGAAGTATACAACGGTGAGCCCAATCTGTGTCGAGCCTTTTTGGTCAAATGCTCTATGTTTTTTTCTTTGCAACCGCAGACCTTCGACACAGAGGATTCCAGAGTGGCGTTAGTCCTCACACGGCTGTCCGGGAGGGCGGCTTTATGGGGAACGGCGGTGTGGGAAAATCTCCTTCTCCACGCACTGTCTGAGGAGATGAGGAGGGTCTTCGACCGCGCGATCGTCGGGCGCGAAGCGGCACGCAGACTGGCCGATCTCCGCCAGGGTGAAAGATCTGTCTCGGACTTCTCCATTGAGTTCCGGACCCTGGCGGCCGAGTGCAAGTGGAACGAGGAGGCGCAGTGGGACATGTTCCTGCATGGGTTGGCTGATCGGGTCCAGAGGGAGTTAGTCATCGTGGAGTTACCTACGAGCTTGGATGGTCTGATCGAGTTAGCTCTCCGTGTAGACTCACGACTACAGCAACGTGATCAGCGAGCTCGACAGCTGGTGACAGTAGTGCCTGAGGAACTCCCCGTAGACTCTGGACGTACGATCAGCCACCGGTCCAACAACGAACCCATGCAGGTTGGTAGAGCTCGGCTTTCCCGGGAAGAGAGAGAACGTCGGCGGAGAGGAGGATTGTGTTTTTACTGTGGTGTGTTGGGACACTTCTTGACCAAGTGTCCAGTAAAAGCGCAAGCCCGGCAGTAGAACTGAGGTTACTGTCGGGTGGAGTATCGCTTAACCAATCCTCAAACACCACCCTCCTCCCGGTAAGACTGCAATGGGCGGCCGGAAGACATGACGGGTCAGCCCTGTTGGATTCGGGGGCAGAGGGAAACTTTCTGGACCGTTCTCTGGCTCACCACCTCTGTATTCCCACAACCTCGCTCAGCCACAAGATCCCGGTCAGTGCACTGAATGGACAATCACTTCCCGACATCACTCACTCCACTCTACCCGTTACACTCATCACGTCTGGTAACCACACTGAGACTCTCGAGTTCTTTCTGACGGACTCACCTATGGCTCCGGTGGTGCTGGGTCATCCTTGGCTCGTCCAGGGACGCCCACGGGGCGCTCCTAGGAGGAGGGGTACTGTCACGGTTGGTGGAGTCACTGTCTCATGTTTGCTTGTCTGTGTGGTGTGCTGCGTGAATGGGTGTGTCAGAGCTCGTTATCACGGGCTGATCAGCGCCAGCTGGGGCTCATTACTGGGGCTATATAGACCTGTTAACGTGTCTCTCGTTGTCAGATCTTCAGAGTTTCTCCGTGTTCCTGTCCAGCGTCTGTTTCTGTCTCCTGGTGTGTTCCGGTCTCTTCTCTGGCTTCGGAGGATTCTACTGTTGGATCTGACTGCCCATTGTGTCCCTGCGCCCTTTTCCATCCACGCTGTGCACGAGCTCCGGTGCCATCAGTAACTCCGTTTGTGTTGGACAATAAACGGTTGATTATCCGCTACTGAATCCTTCTCTTGATTTCGTGACAGAAATAGGGTAAAATAAATAAAAGTATGAATGTCTGTTGTAAAAAATAAGAACAACACAGAAACATGAACAACCGACAACCATAAACAAGAAACAACTCAGACCGCATATTACCGAGAACGTAGGTCTGATTGAGCAACAAAAAATAGTGATGATACGTGACCGATCCACTTCAACGCAAGACATGTCCCCCGAAATGCTCACACAGCCAAAAAAATATTGTAATTAAACCTACTCTCCATTAGTCCCCTCCAAAAAAGAAAAAAGGGGTGTTAGTCTTACCAGCAAAGAGACCGTTGTACCGGATATATAAGGACAATATCCCAGGAGGAGAGAGGAGAGAAGAAAAAGCAAAAAACAGGTTCAACAAGCATCCATGTCCACCTTGCCATCATCCCCTCCTGGGCAGCTAGAACCGCCTCCACCCCGGCCACCAAGCCCCTCCCGCCGGGCCGGAGAGATAGTGGCCACTGTTTTCCTGTTGCCTTGTAGAGCCGCAGCATATGTCTTCCTCTTTGACAGGGAGCTGATAAAATCCTCCGCTTTTTGAGGAGAGTCGAACATCCTCTGCTCCCCTTTGTGCCGTAGTTTAATCACCGCTGGATAGGTGAGGAAGGGCTGGAGACCAAGTGAAGTCATCTTCTTCAAAACCGGGTTAAAGCTTTCAGGATCTCTGATCTGTCATGCCATCTTAGTGCACGGAAGATGAGAGTACGCGGCCGATCTGAGTTTTTCCTTCCGTCATACACGCGCATCGCCTGGTCAATCTCGATGTCACAGCCCCCCAGGGAAGGGATCCACCTGGAAAGATTAACTCTGAGGAAACCAGCCGCGTTGGAGCCCTCCGCCCCCTCTGGCAACCCCACGTTATTTCTCCTGCTCCTATCCTCCATATCCGTCATCTTCTCGTGAGTTGCTCCATCTGATTTCTTAAGTCCGTGACTGTCCTCCTATCCTCACGTGTAGCTGCTTGAATGGAATCGACCGGTCACGTGTCTGCTTCACCGCGCTAGCTAGTGCCTCAAGCTCCGCTCTTAGCTCTTTAACAGAATTGTTGGTCGCTTGTATGTCCGCACGCAGGTCACGCAACACTGGGATCAGTACAGTGTCTACCACATCTCTTACTGCCGAATTCACAACCAAATCCATGGTGCTTTGCTGCTCTTTAAGTGCTAGCTTAATGCCATTAGCAATAGCATCGTCAAGGTCCTCTCTGGAGATGGTGGGATCTTTGAATTTTTTCTTCATTGGCGATTGCTCAATCTCTCTTTTCTGATCGCCTTTGCTTGCCGAAGCACTCATGATGGGTCCAACGCAGAGTGGTTCAAGATTTACTGACAGGATTATACAATATGTGGCAAAGTGAGCAGAGCGAAAGACTACGCGTGCATCGCTGTCGAAGGGTCACGTGATCCCCCTATATAAAGATTTTTAATATAAAGCATTTTTCCTAAAATTATTTTAATAATATTTTCATGCCATGACCACAGGGGTGGAAACATTTAGCCATGAGGGCTTACTAGATTTTCTCATTCTAGCGTTTAATGCTGAGGAGTTTAACCTGCTACTATACCATTTAATATAACACTTATGAACCAATCAGCATCCAGGGCTGGATATATTCATTTATAATACAAAATCTATGTTAATGTAGTTTCATCGTAACTCTAAACTTTTGCTTACAGGCAGGCCAGATCTGACCAGAGGCCTTGATGAATGAAAGAGTTATTGTTTAACTGCGGAAGTGGTATTAGTAGTATAAGTCATATGCTTGTGTCTTTTATCAGCCTGAGGAAGCTATAGTTAACGTATACTTTTCTATGTATATGTAGGTTTGCAAAACAGTGTGGCATATGCCTAGGGCTGTCGCGGTGAAGGAATTTCCCTTGCGGTAATTTTGAGTGGCTCAATAGCGCGGTATGCGGTATTACCGCACATATATACATATTATATATGTGTATGTATACATAAGCATATATACCGCATATACACATATATGATATAATCTGTGATTAGATTATATATATAATCTGTGTGTACGTGTTACGATGTAACGAGGTCATATTCAGAAACCAATGGAACCGAAACTAAATCACGTTGAAACAGGAAGTGAAGTAAACGGAAGAGAATGACAAAATAACGGTCCACATAACAAAACATAAACCTGACAATAAGATCGTTAGTCTATTGTTAGCCTATATATATATATATATATATATATATATATATATATATATATATATATATAACAGTTAGTTCTGATCCTCGAATCTGACTGACAAGATACTTTTTCTGTTGATATTTCACCTGCGTGTTTTAGACGAGTCTCAGTCAGTGCAGTTTCATTGTTGCGCCAAAGACAGTAAGAGACTGTCTTTGAGTGGGTCTTAAACCGTTCAATCAACCACACGTTCAAAAACGCTGATTCATTCGAGATATGTAATGTTATAACGATATGTAAAGCTGCTGAAATCATTTTAACTTTGAGCACCACTTTTAAAGGCTCAGCTGACCAGCAGAGCGTCGATGTTAAGACAGATTTCGCTTTCCTTGGACATGACAACCTGTTTTCACAAATATACATGACTCAGCCTGAAGGACAGACTCAGGTACGTTAATCGCACGCGCTCAGTCGATCGCTCTCATTCGCTGTCTGTTTAGGCTTGTTAAGTGCAAATTTACTGAGCCTCTGTACAAATCAGCATGGTACACACTGTTATCATTACTAATATTCAGTACATATGCACTAAGTATAAAACGAGAATGGTATAACCTTAAAAAAAAGGAAATATCGCGGTTGCTGCGGTTGTAGCATTCCTCTGCGGTTATGCTCGTCAGTAGCGCGGTATTGCGATATTGCGGTTATCGCGACAGCCCTACGATATGCCATCATTGTGTGAATGGACACATGCTGCCATTCTCCGGCATTAAAGGCTGTTTTATGTGCATGTGGGTGTTTGAATCACAGCGGTGAATTCCAGAAATGCATTATAATGAAATTCAGCCCAGTAACAGTGCAAACAACACTGTGTCAAGGTCTTAGTGTATGAATGGGTCGTGTGACAACAACAAGATATCAAAAATAACATTCCAGCGGTTCCCCCTTGAGTGATTCATGGTGAAAAAACATGGTGAAAAAAACATATAGCAGCATTTGCTTCAAGGACACAATCCAAATTATGAGTGAAATGAAAAAGAGTAGGGGATTGTGTTGTGTGCCAACCGTTTTTGCTTTGTGAGAAAGATTGCTCTAATATGTATTACTTTCAGCTAAGCAATATTTTAGGGGTTTTATTTTATAATTCTGTACAAAGGGTCTAAAAATTTACATACATCAAGTGCCAAATGTGAATAAAAATGGGTTGTGGTTTGTAAATAAAATGCCAGTTTACCATTAACTTTATCAGGAATTGCAGCGTAATACATGGTTTAAAAAAGAAAGAACACAGACTTTAGTTAATTAGTATTTGTGTCGTGACTGGTATCTTCTAACAACATTTACTTGCACTCTGTATGGTGCACTGTGTAATTTTTTGTATATACAGTACATATATATGACATACAGTATATGTCCAAAATGCATTACATAAACATACATATTTGTATGGGCTAGATACATATGTTAATATAAGAAATATTGTTCTAATAGGTATCATATATGTTTTTACTTCATATGACAATATATTTCTAATATGTAAATGTTATACATATTTTACATTTGCGAATGGGCCGTGCCCATGAAGCGACTCGCTAAAATAAATAAATCAGCATTTATTAGACTACTGATATGATTGGAATCTTCATCTCATGTGAGTGAACATTATTTTAAAAAGATTTTAGAAGTATCATTTGTTTTCTAGTTTAAAAAAGAAACTTTAAATGAGGAAAAAATTATAATAATATAATAATAATAATGAATAATATTCTATAAGCCAAAAGCAGCCTAATAATCACATTGTCTAAAATAAATAAATATAATAACAGTAACAGCAGTGGTGGAGGTAATGAATTACAACTACTCACGTTACTGTAATTAAGTAGTTTTTTCAGGTACTTGTACTTTTTTGAGTATATTTTTAAAGCTGTACTTTTACTTGTACTTAAGTACAAATTTAGCAAAATAATCTACTTTGTTACTTTTAAATCATAGTTCGTTACTGAGTACACCCACAATTTGAATTGATATTCAAACCTTTGACGGCATTTCAGTAGCCAATAAAGATATCCGAACGTAAACGGACCAATAGCCCTGATATCTGAACTGGAAAAGCCGCCGCTGCAGGCTGCAGCAGGTGTAGTCAGAGCTGATCAGACAGTGAGGGAGCTCAGCGTAATTTATGGACTCAAAGTTTGGAGAAACAAACTACATGGTAGTGTTTTCATAAATATCTATATTTTGATACTGATACTGAAATACCTGGCAGTTGCGAACTCTCCGTGCTTTTAAAGTAGAAATTATTTCTCTTCACTCCTGGATTAAACTTAAACTTAAAAAGTTTTCAACCATTCAGAATAGATCCACGCCTGATCGATGGAAGTGCTACTGGAAATTTTATTGACTGTAAGTGAAATGCACCAGAAAGTCTTTCAATCAAAGATGGAACTTTAATTTCTTCACAATGTAAGTTTATGCTAGAAATGTTTTGGAATTGGATATTTGTATGATTTGTACATATAACTATCCTAGTCTGTCTAACTGCATACATTGTACAGACATTACAGGTCAAAGCCATCAATTTATCTAAATAAACAACATAAATGGCTCTTAAATCACTGCTTAAAAAGATTCAGTGTATGGTATTGAAAATGATTGAAGTCATCATGAAATCAAAAATGACCCTACTTACTTACGGGGGGAAAAAAAAATTGTCTGCCGTTGTAATATTTAATCAAAAACTGAAAATTCGCTTCCGCTCTGGAATGGCGTTCTCGCTCTGATGACGTGAGTTTGACGGCTTGGGGAGAATCCTCTTAAGTCAAGTCATGACGTAAGGATTGCTGTTTCCGGGTCCAAGCCTCTACTCATTTCATTTGAGAATACTGTCTCAACAGCCATTTATGAACACTATTTAAAACTACATATCTAAGCTAAGCATATAAAAATTAGCTGTGCACACTACAGTCTCCTTTCTCACAGTGTCTCAGACACTAATATTTTAGCTGAATCACTGTCTGGCCATATGGGTTTTCAGTATGGAGATAAAGGTTATGGTTATAATTTTTCAGTATTATATGACATCATGGGTGTATATTAGCAGTTTGGTGTTTTCTTGTGGCGTCTGGCAGAGCGTTAGGACCCAGAAGTGGTGAAGTGTGATGTCAAATGTAACAAGCAGATATTCTTAACCACTTAACCGTGAATCTGCTAAGAGCAAGAGGTGGAGAGGAGGTGCGCCACAATAAAACCCCGCCCTTTATTCAATATTCTGTTTCACTTGAAAATGCATCACAACACTGAAGTCAGTTGCAACTTCCGGTTCATGGGGACCTTAATATTGATATTTTTCAAGGTATTGAAGTTAGAAATACCTGTGTCATGACCACTAATTCACGTACTTTGTTAATAAGTTAAAAGTGGGTTTTGTTCAAAGTAGCTGTTATCCACACATAGATCTTTGATATGAATGAATATTTTTTGGTAAATCATTAAATATCGCCAGCTAAAAAGTAACTAGTACTCTGAGTAGTTTTTGAGAAGAGTAATTTGTACTTTTACTTAAGTACTGTTTTGACACCAGTACTTTTACTTGTAATTGAGTATTATTTCAGCAATGTAACAGTACTTGTAATTAAGTACAAATTTTCAGTACTCTTTCCACCACTGAGTAACAGTAACAGGAAATGTTCAACTACTGTTTTTTAATGTTTTTGGAATTTTTTCTCGATTCACCTACCATGCAGCAAAAATATTTTTACCCTGGCTCATATACATTCTAAAGATCTCTAATGAGTCTGCTGTGAAGTATTTTTAGGGGCTGGTAAAATTAATGGTGCCTGGAACTATATTGTAATATTTTCCCCGGTCCCAATAATTACCCTGTATTTTTGAGTACTGTAGTGGGCCCCTGCAGTGACAGGGCCCGGGACAGTCCCAACTACTGACTGTGATGTGCCTCTATATATTTGACATTTGTAAGGGATATAGATGTATAACGTAATGAATACCCTAAAGACATCATGCGCTGTGATGTGTACTTCAGAGTACACTAGTGTTTGATGGTGTTGTAATGTATACTCTGAGCCACACTACAGTGTGTACTTGCGCTGTGATGTGTATTTTAAGAGACACTAGCTCTATGGCCATAATAACAGGGCAGATGGGCCTGCTGCACACTAGCGGTTACAAGGCCCAGAGCGCTGGGTTGGAGCAGGGCTTGTGTTGTGGCCACCTGATAAGCATCTCCCAGCTTCAGCGCAGCCTCACTGCGGTCTTGCCCCCTCATCTCACCCAAGGGTTGAGCAGGGCACGGGGTCAGAGGTCAAATCCTGCCTCGTAAGCAAGGTTTTTCAAGTGGGCAACCACATATAAACAACAGGGATGGGAAGAACTGAAAGGGAAGAGCAGCGCTGGAGGAAGAAACGCTATGGAAACACACTCGTAAGAAGACAGAGCAGTTATAGTTATATTATATCAAATTATACCAATTTGAACCTGTTGCGAAATCTGCATTGGGAAATCTTTCGCTTTCATGCAAAATTCCCAATTGAATATAGATTCTTACTGAAATGACTGGACTTTCGCGTGGGAAAATGTGCCAAATAATGGTAAATGTGACTTTAGAGTTATCTTTGTTAAATTGTGGTTAGTTGAGTTGTGCTGATCTAGTTTTTGTGAAGAACAGCGAGAATATTTGTAGATATATGAGTATATTGACATTGGCTTGAGTTTGTTTGTGTAATGTACTCTGTAATCTGTAAAATGATGTCCTTCCAGTAAATCTTCAGAATAAAAAACATTGTTTCCTCTTTCTGGCAGAATTGGTTTAAATAAACAAATTAAATCACTTTTGCTGACTCATAATGAACAGATAAAGGAGGCAAATGTTTAATCCTGTTTTCCAAGGTGACATTCAAGGACTTCTTAAAGCAATAGTTCACCCCCCCCCCCCCCCCCAAAAAAAAACAAACAAATGTGAAGGCAGTTGCTATTAGATGCTATTTACAAATGTAAATAGCTAAAAAAAATCCTTTGCACTGTGTAATTAGCGTTAGATGCTATTTATACAATTATTTAGTGTTATTTTAATTAGCTATTTTTTTGTTTTTGTTTGTATTTTAAATTAGATCTTATTTAAATTATATTTTCTGTTTTCACTTTAATTTTTAGTTTCACTTTAATTTTAATTTAAAATTTATAGTTTTAGTTATTTTTTTAGTGATTTTTGTAATTTTGTCAAGTTTTCTGTCTAGTTTTAGTTAGTTATTTTAGTACTTCAAGTTAAACTAAACGAAAACGAGCTGAAATAAGTTTACATTTATTTAATTTTATTTCGGTTCAATTTATTTTATAAAACACATTTCATAAGGCACTATTATTGTTAAAATTTTAATAAATTATTAAACTGCTAAAGTATCTGTTGAATTTGTTGAACGCACAATTTGGCTAAAATAAAATAAAGTAAAGTAAAGTCAAATTTGGGCAGAAATAATAATAAATAATAAGTTATGTAGAGTACATTTGTTTTGTTTTATTATTTATTTATTTTATTTATTGGCAACCATGATGACTGTGACATGAAATGTACATATGTGCTGCATTATGTCTTCATAATTTCAATAACAGCACATGAGTAAATAGTGACAGAATTGTCATTTTTAGATGAAATGTTCCTCTAATGACGTTACTGTATTTCCTCTGCTCTGTTTTCTTCTAACAACCCAGCATGGCCCTTTCTAGATCACAGCAATTAAGTGCAATAGGAAGTTCACCTAATTCCAGGACCCTGAGCGAAATCAAAAGCTCGTTTGAAAAAAGATTGAAGGGGAGGAAGTGAGGGGGACGGGCCCTATCTTTAACAGGAAATGCCATGTTTAAGTGAGAGGCCCGGTTCGGCGACCCAACGCTGCTTTGTGATTGGCTGGAAGGGAAGCGGAGGGGAGGAAGACTTTGGGAGGATAATTATTGCAATCTACGTGAGAGAGGACAGTGATGGAGTGATAGAGAGATGGACTGATAGAACAACCGCACAGAGGGAAGGAAGTCGGATGGTGCAAGGAGGATCTCCTGGGAGGTGTGGGAGGGATGAGGTCACCCGCCAAGTGTGCGCCAAAATCCTGGGGTTTCATGCCAATCGGACGATCACAGTCCCGTGAGCGTGTGCGCTCTGAGCTCGTAGAGTGGGCACGTATGCATGTTTTGAATTGTTGTTACGGCCATTTGACATGTGTGAGCATTGAGTATATACTGTACTCATGAGCAGAAAAAAAACGTCAAAGATGTTATTTACCCCTATTTGTTCATCGTTTACATTGTAGCTCATTAGTAGCATAATAATAGTAGCAATCTCCTATTTATTTATTTATTTTCTTAAAAACCTGTTTCTGCAGTCTTCTTAGTTATATTATATACGATATCTATAAGTAATATACACTACTGTTCAAAAATTTGGGATCAAAGAAACTTGAAGGAGTATAAAGAAATTGCTACTTTTATTCAGCAAGGACGCATTGATCAAAAGTGACAGTAAAGACATTTATAAAGTTACAAATAATTCTAAATAGTTCCACTTCAGAGAGATTTTTTTCTTTTGAACTTTCTATTCATCAAAGAATCCTGAAAGAAATTTATCACAGTTTCCACAAATATAATTAAAAAGCACAAAAATATTTCTTAACGATCATGTGACACTGAAGACTAAATATTAAACAGTTATTTTAAATTATAATATCTTACAATATTACTGTTTTTACTGTATTTTTGATCAAATAAATTCAGCCTTGATGAGCATAAGCCACTTCTCCCAAAAACATTTAAAAATATTACCAACACTAAACTTGTGGACGGTAGTGTATATTATATAACAACATATATAAGAAATATCAAATTATTTTTATGTTGTAACTGATATTAAAATTATGCACTTTTTGCCTGAATTAAAAAAAACAAACAAAAAAAACACTAATGACTAAAATCAATCCATTTAAATTTTTAGGTATCACAACATTATAATGTACAGTATAAAAATGTAACAATGTACATTTGGAGATTTGCTAAAGATTACATTTAACGGTGTTATTAAATTATTATAGTGTTATTAAGCTTAAAGTTTTATACATATATGTATATGCTCTGTTTGTGCTGAATACAGTGTAATCACTTTAGCCATTGATTTGTTTATAAGCAACTGGAAAAAGCACAAAAGTGAGGGCATGTCAGACTTCTCCAGGGCCCAAAACCCCCTCAGACCCCAGAGAGTTAACCAATATTTTACCAATATTTTGTGCATCCCTAATGATCGTAGTTCACTGTGCACACCTGTAGCTCTGAGATATGGGTCCTGTGTAAAGCATTCTTCCAGTAGTCCTTCCTGTCAAGTGGGTTTGTGTGTGTCTGTGTGGGTCAGTAAGAGGTGGGGGTTTACAGGCTTAGATTGGTTCCTCTGTGCTTCATGAGGTAATGTAACAATCTGACACGGTTAAAATGACCTGCATGTTTTAGGATATGTGTGTTTGCCTTCTTCATTCAGTTTTATAACGGTTTATGTGAGACAGAGTGGAATGTGCAATGAATGTTTTACAGGCTTAGTGAGCTCTCAAGACCCCTCCTGTCTCTGCCAACCATCATAACAGTACCACAAACCTTTTTTCTTTCTCTTTTGTCACGATTTTTACTTCTCTAAACACTGGCACATAATCTGCAACGATGCATTTCCAAGGAATGGTGGTTTGCTCCCTCTTTAAAGTCAAAATGGGCTGCAGACTGAAATTCACATTGACTCGTTTCTTAGTTTTTCTTTTCTAGCGTCATACATTCTTGGTTCTTATAATTTTTGATCCTTTTAGCTTTTGGCATCCCTTACAAATGTTTTCCATTCCTGCATCTATATTTCTTTCTCGGTCTCTATCCCTTGTTCCCTCACATACTCGTGAACACACAAAAACTCCTTTCATCTTTCATTCACAGATATGTATCTGATCCCCAGAGCTGTACAGGCTGTGCTCTCAAACACAACCACGCCTCTACCAACAGCCAGAGAGGGAAACAGAAAGAATGAAAATATGCAGGAGATAAAAGAGAAGAAACACTCAGAAAAGATGTAATTAACATTCTGAAATTCTTCAGTCAAACACCCACCTTCCAACATAAAGACACTGAACTGAAGATAGGATATAAAGGGATCATTAACACACTTCAAGTCAGTCCGTTTCAGTCTTTTGTTGATGTTAATGGTGAAGTGTATAATTTTCATGGTAAAACGCTTTTTACTATATCCCAGATAGTAGTAGCGGATACGTTGTTTACGTTCAGATCAAATTGTCAACAATGTAAACAATGTATCCACGTACATACGTTGTTTACGTATGTGATACGTAAACTTGCAGGTTTGCGCTACACAACATCAGAAAAATCAGGCCCTTTCTGACAGAGCATGCTGCACAACTTCTTGTCCAGGCCCTTGTCATTTCTAGGCTGGACTACTGCAATGCTCTTCTGGCTGGACTTCCATCAAACACAATCAAACCTCTACAAATGATTCAGAATGCAGCGGCACGACTGGTCTTCAACGAGCCCAAAAGAACCCATGTTACACCTCTCTTCAACTCATTGCACTGGCTACCAGTGGCAGCTCGCATCAAGTTCAAGACACTGATGCTTGCATACAGAACGACCACAGGCTCAGCACCCTCCTACTTCCACTCACTATTACGAATCTACATCCCCTCCAGAAGTCTGAGATCTGCTAGTGAGCGACGCCTTTACAGAGAGGCTCAAATTCACTCTCCAGAACATTCTCATTCACCATTCCTGGATGGTGGAATAATCCTTCCCACCCCTATCCGGAATGCTGGATCCCTGTCAATCTTCAAGCAACAACTGAAAACTCATCTCTTTCGGCACTACTTGACTTCATCCTAAACTTAAAAAATAAAAAATAAATTAAAAAAAATAAACACTTAATCTTTCCCTTTATCTTTCTCTCCTCCCCTTGCTAGCTTGTACCTATTTGAACAATGACTGAGACTTGGTGTTACGAGCACTTCCTCTGTCTGATTGCCTCTTCAAGATGAATCGCTTTATGTATTCCCCAATTGTAAGTCGCTTTGGATAAAAGCGTCTGCCAAATGACTAAATGTAAATGTAAATGATACTCTCCAAAATGGCACTACAGGGTGATACGGAGGAGAGGAATTGTTGAATAAAGTCATTATTTTTGTTTTCTTTGCACACAAAAAGTATTCTCGTAGCTTCGGAAAATTTCGGTTGAACCACTGATGTCACATGGATTATTTTAATGATGTCCTTGCTACGTTTCTGAGCCTTGATCGTGTAAGGATCCTTGCTGTCTATATGGGAGCGTCAGAGAGCTCTCGGAATTCATTAAAAATTATCTTAATTTGTGTTCCGAAGATGAACAAAGGTCTTACAGGTTTGGAATGACATGAGGGTTAGTAATTAATGACAGAATTTTCATTTCATCAATCGGACAGTCACAAGCAGTGGCGGCGTTTCACAAAATCATAGGGTATGGCGCATGCGTGCGCGCGGGGGGGGTGTTGATAAGTATATCAAATAAATAAATAAAATCCCATGGCACACAGAAGCACTGAAATATTGTCACGGGTTGTCGAAGAATGAGAACAGCAAACGAAGATTCTGACTTCCAAACAGACTTTACTGAGAATACTAGAACACAAGATAATCACAGACAATGGAGAGACTCGAATAAAGAGTATAAATACACATGGTAAATGAGGGAACTAAACAGGAACAGCTGGACAAGGATTAACTAATCAGAAACCATGGTAACTAATGAGCGCTCATAACTGACATGACAGAAACTGAACATAATCGTGACACTTGCTCCCCCTCTCCAAAGGCGTGACCTCACACCTGGGAAGTAGTTTGATGTAGCCCCTATGAGCCAAAACTGAAGGCATTAAACTACAATAATTTTAAAAGACAATATCTCCATTTGCATTGAAGTAACTAAAGTAAAAAAAGTGAAATCACAATCAACCACATCTTTAACACTTTGAATTAGCCTTTATTATATTTTCTGTTATTTTCATTTTAATTTGTAGTAATTTTATGTGCTTTTATTTTATTATAATTTTTTTATATTTTTCACAAATTTTATTTTAGTTTTAGTGTTTGTAATTTTAGTACTTCAACTTTAACCACAAGGCATTATTTCTATTATCGTTTTAGTTTTAGTTAATAATGAAACTGGTGTGAGGTGTGGCTAGTTAAATTTAGATTCACATGGAATTTATTTGGTTTGGGAAACCTGTTTGAAAACAGTCATTATTCTTGCAGTTCATGGTTTATGGTGATGATTTTGATTCAGCGCAGTGACTCAAATGTTCTGAATAAGTTCACTTAAAAAAAAAAAAAAAAAAAAAAATTTGTTCAACGATTCTTTCAGTGACTTTTCTTGTCAGGGTGGTAAAGGAAGAGGAATCAGTTGAAGGGATAACATGTTTACTGAGTATCAAACACAAAACAGGAACTCAGGAACTAGCCACTGTCTGAGACGGTAACCAGGAGAGATTCCAGCCAGGTCCGTGGCAGAGAATGCCAGCTCAGCAGGAGGTGTCTAGGAAAGGGGTTTCTGAGTGATTGGCAGAGAGCAACAGTCCAAGAGCCACGAGACTACGAAACTGGGATATCCTGAGGCTGGTGAACAAGACTGATAGTAGCGGAGCAGCTGGATGGATAGAACCGGAAGGGCAGGGAAGCAGGCAGAGCTGGGCAGCCAGGGATGGGAGGGAGAAGGCAGGCAGTAGGGAGTCCAGCAGCCAGAGCCAAAAGGGGGAGCTGGGGAGCAAAAGGGAAAAATAAAAACAAAAGAAACTAAACTAAAAAGGCAGGAGCTCAAAAAACAAGGAACTAGATAGCACAGAACTAATTCAAAAGAAAAACCCTAATATCAAAAAGGTATAAAATAAATGCAACGAAAACTATGCAAGACTAGGCTTGACAACAATAGGAACAGGATAACTGTCAACAGAGACAAGAGCCAGGATAACTCAGCAGAGCAGAGATTCAATCTGGCACAGGACAGAAAACAAGAGGGGAATATAATGGGTGACTAATTATCTAAAACAGGTGTTAACCCTAACAAGATAATAAGGTAACAAGAGGGGCGGGGTAACAATAGACAATAGAGCACATGGCAAACACAAATACCAGCTGACAGCCATGTGCTCCAGACAGACCAGGACACAACAACATAAACAAACCCAGATCAGACCGGCGCCTTGACATTTCTTGCAGGTTATGTTGTTTTTCCAGTAAGTGGCAACAAGTAACTTAATTTGTGACTAAATCAAGTGTTTGATCTTAAACACTTTCCCTAAAAATTTTAACAAAGCAGGATTTGACTTCAAAGGATGACAGTATTTCAATAATGTCATTTAATTGTATATTAAATTGTATATTAAAATAGCTTTCATTACATTCAAGTTCTTAAATTGATGCCAATGCATTTCCTAAGGAAAACCCTTATTTTGAATCTTGAGAAGATAAGATAAGGTAAAGTTAAGACACTTGAGAACTACGTCATCTTGGAAGGTACAGGACTTGAGACCTAAAAAATTCTGCTTTTGGCTTTTTGTTTTCAACTCCCAGAGGGTTTTGTTTCAGTGCCACTGATTTGCTCTCAATGTCCGACTACAAATTACTGACCCCAGTGCCGACCACAGCCATTGTCCTTCAGCTGTGCTCCTCTAGATCAGTCTGCACCAGACTCTCATAAACACTGTGGACCGACTGACCCTTAGTACAGCTAAAAACACACTCTCTCTCTCTCTCTCTCTCTTCCTGTAACTGCAGAGCTGTACTTAAACTCTGGGTTTTGAGCTCCATATGAGAAAGATATCATCTCGGTTTTGTTTTCCTCAGATATGATGCCTCTCATGTGCACATTCAGGTGATTGCTCTGGCCAGCTGTGCTGTCGTCATTTCTGGTTGTGTGGTTGCCATGAGCAGCTCATGTGAAAGTGACGTGCTTGATCAGGGTCCAGATTTTGGTTGTGTGGTCTTCATTGTGGTTTAATGAGTTAGAGCTTTGCACGGGCAGCATATGGCACTTTATTTCAGGGTTGTTCTTAATGTGAAGGATGTTCAAAATTTCATATTCTCAAAATTAGCTACCCAGATGGTCCCTCGACAACTAATCAACATTTTGGTCTTAAGTAAAAAAGGCTTGTTTAAGTATAATCTTATGGATTGTTTATATATAATTTGACATGAAGATTAATAATATTTGTATATATAGAGAGAACTTTTTTTGAAATAAATTAATACTTTTATTAATCAAAGAAGCATTAAATTGATCAGAAAATTACAGTAAAGACATTTCTAATATTATTAAAGATTTCTATAAATGCGGTTCTTTTGAACTTTCTATTCATCAAAGAATCCTGAAAAAAAGTATCATGGTTTACAGTAAAATATGACGCAACACAACTGTTTTGAATGATTTCTGAAGGATCATGTGACACTGAAGACTGGATTATTGATGCTGAAAATTCAGCTTTACATCACAGGAATAAATTACATTTTAAAATATATTACAATAGAAAACAGTTATATTACATTAAAATAATACAGTTTTACTGATTTTTATCAAATAAATGTAGCCTTGATGAGCAAAAGAGACTTTTTTCAAAATAAAAATTGGAGTCCTCACTTTGAAAATACATCTAATGTGCTGCTCTATGTGTGTGTTTTCAGTCTATGAATCCTGCTGTTCCCCAAATCCCCCGTGTTTAGAGGACGAGGACTGTTATGAGGAGGCAGAACCATTTGTCCTGGCCAGTCAGTCTACAGGTCAGTGTAACAGCTCATTTTTAGAGGGATACCTAACCCAAAAACAAAAATTCTGTCATTTACTCACATAATGTCATTCTAAACCTGCCTAACTCACTTTCTTATATGGGACATGAGACAATTCAGCAGTTTAATAAAACAACTTGCATGCACATGTAATGCTAAAATACCCATCTTTGCCTCAGATAATGTGGACTCAGACAGCAGTCACTACGAGTCGTATGGTGAAGAGGAGGATGACGAGGAGTTTGTAAAGGACAGAGCTCACTACATTCAGTGGAGCTCCTCTCAACCGTGTTTAAGACCCGTGCCAGAGTCACGCATCTGTGGATACCTCTGGAAGAAGAAGTGGTTGGGTCAGTGGACCCGCCAGCTCTTCATTATTAAGCACAACTCACTGTTGGTAAGAGCCTCAATTTAGTTTCATTTGGCTCTATTCCAAACAGCCTTACTTTTTGTCTACACATTCATGTGCTCTTAGGTAGTATGTTTATATGTCCAGTTAAAATCAAGTTACAGTGTTTTTTTTATGTTTTTACGTAAAACTACAGTCTTCATCTGTCTGTGCAAGTATGCATGAGACAAATTGAATATTTGAAGGATTTAAAGGAATAGTTCACCCAAAAATGAAAATTGCCCCATGATTTACTCACCCTCAGGCCATTCTAGGTGTATACGACTTTCTTCTTTCAGACGAATTCAATCTGAGTTATATTAAAAAAATGTAGTGGCTCTTTCAAGCTTTATATTGGCAGTGAATGGGTGGTTGAGATTTTAAAGCCCAAAAAAGTGCATCCATCCATCATATTACATGCTCCACACAGCTCCGGGGGGTTAATAAAGACCTTTTGAAGTGAATCGCGTTTGTCTAAGAAAAATATCCATATTTACAACTTAATAAACCATAATCTTTAGCTTCCGCTGTCGTATATTTACAGTATTTAGATGAATGAGATTCGACAATTCTAAATCTAAATAAGAGTCGACAATTCAAATCAAAATTGAAGACTAAATTCACCTTCTTGGATTTTATTTTCTGTGCTCGTTACAGTCCAAATGTGTGCTCAAGTGTATTGAATGTGCACTTGTAGTGTATTTAAAAAATTAAAAGTATGTTTTTAAAAAACTGTACTTCCAGATAATATAATTTGAATGAATGAAAAGGCCACTTAAGTGTACTTAAACAGACACTTTCATGAGTGTTTCTTAACACACGTAAGTACACTTTTAAAAGTACGCTTTGTAATGTTTTTAGAAGCACATGTTTAAAGCACATTTTAAATCATTGTTTTAATAATCTTTTTCATGCTTTAAAGTACACTTTTTTTATGTTGACTAACACACTAAAGCACATGTAAAGTACTTGATTATAATTTTAACTGTAGAGTTATTAAAATGAACATATATGCAACTTCATCCTTACAAATGTGTAATTACAAATATATTTAAAGCTGCAGACCATAACTTTTTTTTGGTTAAAAATTATCCAAAATCAATATTTGAGCAAGTACCCCAGCAGGCACAAAACAGGCACACAACGTCATAAGACGTTAATATTTGGTTAAATTTTGGTTGCGAGCAAAAAAATTCAATGTAAATCCAACGTCTAATGTCAATGTTAAATTGATGTCCAATACCGACGTCAGCTGATGTTGAGATTTTGTTGTTTTTAGGTTGTGTAACCATAATCCAACGTTAAGTCAACGTCAAATATCTGGTGCCTGCTGGGACATAACCAGCCAGTGTTCAAAACTATCGCCTTACTTTAGCCCGATTTACAACGGTTAGCTTATAATAATGTTTTCTAATTTGAATGGTAGGGGTAGGTCTTCGCGGGAATTTCGAGCATGGTACTGCGTCATTACGTCACGTCTGTAAACATAAAGAAGTTGTCCTGGCTACTAGGCTATCGCACGTGAGGATCCTGCAGGTGACGGATCGTTCAGCCTTTTCTCACAGCAGCTAGAATAATTAAATGTATCATTTTGATGGTGGATTGTAATCCAGAAAGGATTTTGTGTTTATGAAACACATGTGAATGAAATTAAATTATATTCCAGTTTAAATGTGCTTCTGATTACAGATAGCCTGGGATTACACAAGATTTGTATTTTAAAGAAAACCAGTTCGAAGGGAGCATAGTTTGCTTTTTGGGTTAAAATAATTTCTTAATATGAAATTTGAATGGTATGACAATTAGATATTTTACTGTACAGAAATGGAAATCTTCATGCTAATACACACTATATACTCATAGTCGCGCTATGCTGATGTTGTTAACATTAATAATTTGAGAATAAAGTATAACAATAATAATCATTTGCATGGTTTAATGTGATATGAGCTAACCGATCTTTAGATTAAATCACCATTGGTAGCGCGATTTATGGTAATGCTTTTTTCCTCAGTTGGTCAGAACAAACGTGGCAGACTTGTTACTTACTTGTTCAGATGGCAATATACAGTGAAAATTCTGATTTGGGTCATATATTCCAAGACGTAGGCTAGAATCTGTGATTGCGAAGTACAGTAAACATCCACACCGGTGCGGTGACTGACAACTACACATTCACCTCAAAACATTAGATTCATCCGCGCTGGAGCCGTGCCGCTGCATAACCCACGCAAGCAAGATAATTCCGCAAGTAACTGTAACTCCACATTTTCAAATAGAGATGGCGACAAAGAGGCAAAACTTACAGACTGCAGCTTTAAATACATGGCATACAAATTACCATAAATGCAATCAGTACATTCAGCAGTACACTTTAACCATATTTCAACAGATAATAAAATTAATTATGAAATTACATATAAAGATGTACAAGTCTTATTTAAGTGGGTAAAAAAGCACTAATGAAAATTAAATTTGAATTTTGAACTAAAATACATTTTCATTTAATTCACAGTTAAGTGTCTGAAAACATTACATTCACTTTACATTTTTGTATTCTTTTAAAGTATATTGTTTCCCTAATAAATACTCTTTTTAGTACAGTACTGTACAGTGTATAATATATGTTTCATTTTTCCCTGGTAGTGTTTTAAGTGCGCTAAAGACCTGCACCCTCTGCTGGAGCTAAACCTCATGGGTTGTTATGTGGTCTACAAATCCAAGCACAGTAAGAAGATGCAGCACGAGCTGAAGGTGGTGGCCGATGCCGAGACGGTTATCTTGGGCTTCCAGAGCAGCACGCAGGCTGAAGAGTGGAGGAAGGTCTGGACAAGTCTAAACACAGACTTACATTTAACTTCAAGTTGCAATGAAACACAAGTAGTGACTTTATTACTTATTGTGATGTACATTAGTGTGATGACTTACTGAAAAAGACAAAATGTAGGACAGGACTTGGTTCTGTGCATCGATTGTTGATTGGATGTTGAGATGTGGGCGTTGTATTCAAAAGCGGAGGCAGATGAACGTGATCTCAAAACTTTAAAAAAAAAAATGCAAAGATGTGCTATTGTTTACAATAACATGCATAACATAACATGCATTTAGAAAATAGATGGGTGAATTTTCATTTCATGCAGACTTTTAACATAACTAACCTGACATGTTTTTTTTGTATGTCTCATTTGTAGATTATAGAAGAAGTGAGCGGCTCCTCTTATTATGAGCCTGAATCCCAAAGCTCCTCATCCATCCTGAGGAGCGAGAGGCTGGACTCTTGCAGGGTAAATCACGCTACTGACACCATGCCGGTTTCTGCTATCTATGTTAACAACATTATCAATGTGATGGACACAGCAAGAGAGTAACAGCATAACTTCATTTCTCTGAATGAGATGTTACTGAATTAGCTTGGTGCTTAATCATCTGTAGACCTTTCCCTCACATCTATACCACAGAGTCTCTTTCATGAATTTTCTGCTGGCCTGAGCCATGTACTAAACTGATTAGCAAAGTCTTGTGTTCTGTCTTAAGCCAATTTGTAGAAAAAGGACTGACTTACCTGTGCTGGAGAACATTCTTTGCTTTCTAATGTCATTTAGTAAGAAAGTCTCTCTTTCTCCATGTAGTCAAGTACTGTCCTCCATACGGACTCGGATGAAGAGAAAATCTCAAATCTTCCGTCTGCAGTTAGCAGTGTGGAAATCAAAGATAAAGACCTAGGTGAGCAGACACACTTGCATTTGCAACAAAGGAGTTTGTAATGGTTAGGTATTGAGTTGTGGTGCTCATGCCGGAAATGTGGGTTTGAGTCTTGCTGATGTCGTTTCTAGATCCCGGTCCCTCCTCTTTTCCATATTATTTCCTGTCCTCTTTTACTGTCCTCTTAATGAAAGCTAAAAAATGTAAGTTGAAGTAAATGCATGGCATGACCTTTATCCATCAGGAACAGATTGAATGGTGAAAAGCATTTATATCATTTAAACAAGTTTTTAAATACCCGTTAAACATTTACAAACCTACCCAAACTGCAAAACTGCAGCAGCAGAGCACATTTCAAGTTCACTGCTGGTTACTGTTTACTTCCCTTTTTTATGTTTTAAATTCTTTATTTATTTAAATAAAATTTATTTTATTTACTTTTTTGCATTTTAAGTTGCCATCTAAATTATAAATCTGTATAAATCAGATTTTGTTTAATAAAAAATAATGAAAATGTTCATGTTTCTAATTATTTTAGTAAATATTATGCAATATTATTTAAACAAAACCAGTCCAACTGCTAATTAAAACTAGCCCAATCATGTTTTTTTCCATGGTTTTCCCCTCCGTCGGGGGTCCGCTCCATCGAAATTGCATTTTGTGGAGATCGCTTTAACCAGCGGACTTCAAAAGCAAACCGCATCAACAGTGTAAAAGTAGCCCAATTCTGTGGTAAAACCGCAGACTTGGCAACCCTGTCTGTAGCAGTCGGAGCTTCTGATGGCAGCTGCAGTGATGCAATGACTTCTAACAATTGCTGATTGGCTCTTTCATGCAGAAGGTGGGACTTATTCTGCCATATTGCATGTTGCAGTTTCTCACCTTCATAGTAATGCATGTGGACCATCTTGACATAAATGAAATAGAGTTGTCAAACGATTAATCGCGATTAATCGCATCCAAAATAAAAGTTTTTGTTTACATATTTGTGTGTACTGTGTATATTTATTATGTATATATAAACACACACATACAGTATATATTTTGAAAATATTTACATGTATTAACATGTATATATTTATATTCATATAATTTATATTACATATATTACATATTAAATATATAATATTATAACACTGAATATAATATTATAACACTGAACTCTGACACTACGACCCCCCCCCCAGCTCCCCACACCCCCAGGACCTTCCACCCCCCTTACAAACTGTGACCCGCACCAGTCACTTTGTGCAGCACTGGACTGATCTCTACCTCATCCAGCATTGTCTGTAAACTACCTCTTCTGACAGTCTAATAAAAGACTGTTCTTTTTTTGCAATACACATATATGCACAGTTTTGTTTTATTTAACTGGTTTGCACTCTATCTGCCATGTGCCTTATGCCACTTTATCTATCTCTTTTTTATTTATTTTTATTTTTCTACAATGTCCTCATTTGTATATCTGTATAGTTTGTATGTACATATGGTTAAACTGTATTTATCTGTATTTGAACGTCTACTGTCAGTGTTTAATGTTAACTGTATGCACCAAGGGTCAAAGAGTAACGCAATTTCAATTCTCAGTATGTATGTACTGTACATGTGGAAGAATTGACAATAAAGCAGACTTGACTTGACTTGATATAAACATAACATTTTTCGGAAATATACATACATGCATGTGCATGTTTTTATATATACATAATAAATATAAACAGTACACACACATAAATTATGTAAACAAAAACTTTATTTTTTTGTTTCAGAGGGGGATTTGGTTAATCAGGTTATTTCAATTGTGCATCCAAACCACTTCCATTAAGCACACCAGCCAACCAAGGTTATGATTCATTGCATTTTGATAATAAATTATGAAGGCAATATTTTTTTAGTTTTGAATAAATTGCAGTGATGAATCATTCACCATAAAACCAGAAGCAAATTTTAAGAATGTAAATAGGGTCAGTTTTGATTTCATTGACTGTTTAATGTATGTATTTCCCACAGTTCGTTGTTGTCATTCCGTAACCTAATGCTGTTTCTAATTAAAGACGTGTACTAACAGCATATGCTTTATACCCCATATGTGGAGAAGGTCTGCATACATTGCGTCTGTGCTAGCACTGCTATTAGTACAACTGTGGCATTGTTCACTCTCTAGTGTTTTGGTGTTATTCATTAGGGGCTAAATTCACTGCGTGCCGCACAGGACACAGGCTGGGAGTTTTCCACACTGTGCCATTGTCTGTGGATAGATTCCTGTGAGATTTGATCGTCACCTTTGACACCGGGGTGACAACCACAGCAAAAACCTCAGACGTTTGGTTTGTAAATATATGGGTGAACTTTTTGGATAGCGGCTCAGCATTTATTGAAGAAGAAGAGGATGTATTTGTTTATAAAGCAGGAAAGCTATTTCTTTTATGAAAGAAGTAAGCGAATGAGATTATGGAGGAGATCAAAAGTTAGTTGAAACTTAGAAGTGGCTACATCTTACCACTCTCTGAGTAGTGTTTAAATGTTTTGTTATTGAAAACGTGCACTCGCTGATTAGAGACATGTGTAGATGTCTACTTTATGTGTTTCCACAAACAACTTGAAAGGGAATCCTTCAAATAAGTTGATTTGTTTATTTATGTGTTTGCACGAGTGTACTTTGATTACCGACTCACCGAACTTTGTTTTAAGCTGAAATGTGGAATGTCTGCAGCACTATCATCACGAAACTGAATTACGAAAGTAGAAGGTTTCAAATGTTTTGGGTAGATAGATTAAGTAGATAGCTTAAAAGGTTTAAAAACATTGTTTGAAATTTGTCGATGAGCAGATAGCACCTCCCTAAACATGTAATGTTTAAGCCAATATGTTGTGCTAGTCAGGATGCTCAAACAAGTGTTAGTGCCACAGATACACTATGCACACTATACAAACCATTACAAAAGATATGTATACTTCAAGTTAATTTTATTATGTAAACTAAAGTTCAAGTATATTTTTTTCACGTATACTTTATGTAATGATTTTATTATTTATGCACTTTAAGTAACTTATAAGTAACTTAACTTTTAAGTTACTATTAAGGTATTCATTTTTATGCATTCAATATGCCATTAACTGTATTTCAACTAGACTTTCAGTTTACACTACCAGTGGATTTATACCTGTGATTTATAAGTTACTTGCTCCATTTGCTGTTTGGTGTGATGTTTTGTGATGAGATTTAAAATGTATTGATTCTAGTAATGGCTTTTAAGAGAAGCCAGTATGAATATACAATACTCTAACACTGTGACAGAATTATCAATAAAATCAGTCTTTCTGTGTTTCTGTGTGGGTTAAGTGCAATATGTACAAAAAAAGATCAGATTCAGTTCCACCCAAACACTATTTACTCTAAGTTATTTCACCCCAAAGTCTTACTATATACTAAGTCCACACTAAGTTTACATAAAACATATGCCTGAATACTACCTAAAAGTAGCCAATATGTGTGAAAAAGTATTTAATATGCTACCTCAAAAACAACCACAAGCCAAGCATACTTACCTTAGTTAAAAGAAAAGTCATAGGCCAAATTTACTTTTTTATGTATACTTACTTTTTTATGTATGTTAGTATAAGCCAAGTATACATAAGTGTAATATTGTTAAATATATCTTTGATTTATTAAAAAGTAGACCGAAGCTCAAGTGTGAAAGAAGTATACTAATAACACACTAATAAACTTCTTAGTATTCTTCTTAGTTACTTATAGTTGTCTCTGATTTTCGCCGAAATAGTAGAAAGTATTTGAACAGAACAAAAATGAAACACTGCAACTTTAAACACACCATCTCAACAAGGTTGCAATATGAAGTGTAATAAGCTACACACAAATATACCGTGCACATAGATTACTGTCAGACATGTGAACACTTCTGTGTCTCTGTCCTCAGCCGGCTTCCTGAACGTGCTGATGAACTGTCAGTGGCAGAGTCTGTGGTGTCGGGTGGAGGAGGGGGTCCTGAAGATGTATCGGGATGAGGCGTCAGAAGAGACCCCTCAGTACACGGTTCAGCTCAGAGGGAGTGAGGTGCGACCCGGCCCGGATACAGCACATGCGTACCGCATTACCATCACACAGCACGGGGACCAGATGGCTGTGCTAGAGGTACAGTGATGATCTGCTTATGTGATGTGATGTGATTTAGAAAAGCTACACTGTTTAAACAGTTAACCTGCAATTATTACAGAGTTATTTCTACCCAATTTAAGCTATAAAAATAGTTTAGTTTGTAAATTAATGTATATAGGTTGGTTTAGGGATGTTTAGATGATTAGGGTTAAGACGTTACTATTTTTCAGTGTACAGTAGGAACAGTATGATTTTTATATTATTTATTTATTTTAATATTAATGTTATTTATTATATATAAATGTATTATTATTTTATACTATTATTATTTTTTATTAATATTTTTATTTATAAATTATTATTGTATTTATTAATATTGAATGAGCTTTTATTTTATATTTTCAGTCTTTATTTTAATTTTAGTGTTAAATATCATTGAGATTCTATTGTTTTTTAAATTATATTTTCGTGTTTATTTTCATATTCTGTTTTCATTTAAATTTATTTAGAGATTTAGTAATTGTTGTGTGTAGTTTCATTAATTTTTATTTCAGTTTTAGTTTTAGTTATTTTAGTACAAGTTAAACTAAATAAAATTGAGAAATGTTTTGGCAACTAGCTGAAATAAAATAATAAATAAAAGTTTTTTTTCATATGCATATTTTATTTCAGTTAATTTTTATTTCAAGTTGCAAAATGCTTTTTATGGGTTTAGTTTTAATTAACTATAATATCCCTGGTGGTACTATGTTCATTTGTGCATTATATATGAAAATGCCACAGTATCATCATCTGATACATCACTGTACTGTAGTACTGCAACAGTGCTCATACATATCCTTGCCCTTATTGTAAACAGTGAAGTAAATGTAGTTTATTTTGATTTATTATCATGTTGACCTATTGTCACTATATTTTGAATGACTGTAGTTGTTATTGTGTGTGTGTGAATGTGCAGGCGAGTTGTGCAGATGATAAAGAGCAGTGGGTTCAGCTCCTGCAGGATGGGAGTTCAACTACAGCTGGTTCTCCATATCAACACACCAGCCACGAGTCACTGAGGTACACACACTCACATTCACATGCTGTCTGTCTGTCTGTCTGTCTGCTGCCAGCATTCCACTCACTCACAGAAGTACTCACATTCTTTCCGCATCCTTTTTCCATTCTTCTGTTTCCTCTGTTCCTCAGTGGTCTGAAAAGCCGCAGGTTTCCCACCTCAAACATGTACATGGACGACCCTTTTCAGCAGCTGTGTGGTCCATCAGTCCACCCGCAGCCCATCTATTCAAACTCATCCATACTGGAGCACATGGTACGGCCCAGCGGGGGGGGGGGGGGGGGGGTCATTATTAACTTACTTAGGCCATATTATCATAATGCTTTGAGGCATTTTACTTTAAATTTGGTTGTACGTTAGTGGGGTTGGGGTCAGAAAGATTTTGTTTAAGAAATTAATACTTTTATTCAGCAAGGATGCATTAATTTGAATATTTTGAACAGAAGTGACAGTAAAGACATTTCATTTTTTTTCACAAAACTTACTATTTAAAATAAATGTTGTTCTTTTGACATTTTTATTAATCTTTCTATCCATTAATATCACAGTTTCCACAAAAATATTAAGCAGCACAACTGTTCTCAGCATTGATAATAATCAGAAATGTTTCCTGAGCAGAAAATCAGCACATTAGAATGATTTCTGAAGGATCACGTGACACTGAAGACTGAGTGATGATGCTAAAAATTCAGCTTTAAATTATATTTTAAAATATATTCAAATACAAAACAGTTATTTTAAATCGTAATGATATTTCATAATATTACTATTTTAGTGTATATATTTTATCAGAAAATTGCAGCCTTAGTGGGCATAAGAGACTTCTTTCAAAAACATTTTAAAAAATCATACTGATCCTAAACATTTGAAACATGTTACATAACAAATATTACATTTTTTAATTAGCAGTATCAGTCAATATTAGATATGTATTAGCTGATACTCTATATTTAATTATGATCCACATTGCTCTATATTTTGACATTTAGATTTCATGTAGTGAAGTGAAGTGACATACGGCCAAGTATATGTATATTCCATACTTGGAATTTGTGCTGTGCATTTAACCCATCCAAAGTGCACACACACAGCAGTGAACACACACACACCGTGAACACACACCCGAAGCAGTGGGCAGCCATTGCTGCGGTGCCCGGGGAGCAGTTGGGGGTTCGGTGCCTTGCTCAAGAGCACCTCAGTCGTGGTATTGAGGGTGGAGAGAGTGCTGTACATTCACTCCCCCCACCTACAATTCCTTACGAGTCTGACTCTCTAACCATTAGGCCACGACTTCTATAGATGATATGGAATGATAGATGTACTATCATCTAATTCAGTAAATATTTTAAAAAACACTACAAATTTAATAACACTGTTAAATGTAATCTTAGCAAATCTCAAAATTAATATCCATGTTTTCATACTGCACATTATAATGTTGCAATGCCTAAATTCACTTGAAGCATTTAATAAAATATTAATTTTTACTTTTTTATTATTATTTATTTCAACAAAACAGTATAGAACTTAAAACCCGTCATTTGGTGGTTATCAGCCATAACATGACAATATTTAAGATTGAAGGTGGGTGGGGGGGTTGAAAAATAAAAGAGCTTAGTGACATCAGCCAAAAATGAAAAAGGTTTCAGAGCAAGTTCTCATATTTTGGTGAAAGATTTCAAATGCAAACATTTTTTAAATACATGCATGGATTAATTGTTCACAGTAGGGATATAGTATGATTATATTACTGTAGAGTCAATGTTGATTTGTTTTGAATTCATGGACAGTCATCATTCACTGCTACTCTGACAAACTAGCATTACTTATAACTTATACATCTGTTCCATCCATTTTTCAGTTTGAGAAACCCTACACTGGTGGAAACGGAGAATTGGTGTCATCCAAGGATTCTGCCAACAACAGCAATAATGAAATCTTCAGCAACCACAGTGAGTCGGTCATATTACCCCAGTCGCTAATCCTGAGTTGCGCTTTTTAAAGAAAGGAAACGCATTAAGATTAAAATATACTGTACATTTATAGTTCTTTCTGTCATTTTATCCCATTTTCTGCCCTCATTGTCTGGTGCCACTCACTCTGTCACCAATTTGGTTGTAAAAGTCACTTTTACTTTCATGGGATTTTTTTATCCAGCTAACCTCATTGCTTTAAGCAGATCAGCATCATCAGTCTTTCTAGCTCATTATTCTCTCATAAAATCTTTGGGAATACAGTAAGGCATTTGGTCAATAAAATGAGAGATGCAAATGGTTGCTGGAAGTTGTAATCTACATTTATAGACCACCTCACAGGCCTTGGGCGACCACCTATATGGCCCATAGGACATCCTGGCCCTGTGACCAAACATAAGCCTATTTCCCTCTTGAGCACAAAACATATGATTAAGACATACACACGGCTTTCCTAACCATCGCTCCCTCATCCACGGCAAATACTTGACAATTCTGAGACATCTGCTTTTAATTTGAACAGTGCTAAATAATTATATAGTGGCTAGTGCCGGAGCTCAAAGCGAACTTTCCATGCTCTTGGTTTATGGATTTACATAACATCCCAGAGCATCATTTTGTGCCCACGTGCCTTTTCGCATGTTTTATTTTCTAAATAAGGTCAGCGTGACCTAAATAATACACTATAATGTTATACAATGTTTAGATGCTCTAATGTTTTCTTACACAAATTGACATGATGTGGTGTTTCTATTGACTTTAATGTATTTGATTATGATTATGGACCTATTTATGGTACTGTTTTTCTCATCAGGTTTGTCAAATACAGTTTAGCAGGAAATGCCATTTGTGTCAAGTGTGTGTGATGATGGTCAGTGGAGATATTTGATTGTATTTATCATGGAATCAGTTACCACAAAGTGGCATGCAAAATGACATTTAACGATTAAGAAGTACCGAGGTAGAGCATTTAAAGAAATGCATTTTAACTGCAGAAATGAGTTTAGGAGGGAAATCCAGTGCAGTCGACATACACTATTTAAATGTTTGGGGTCGGTAAGATACTTTAATGAAAGAAGTCTCTTATGCTCACCATTTAATGAATGGTGCTCTTATGCTCACAATTATTATTACTATCAATATTGAATGCAGTTGTGCTGGTTATATTTTTGATGAAACTGATCATTTTTTTAAGGATATTGTGATGAATTGAAAGTTTAAAAGAATCTTTTCTAACTTTATAAATGGCTATACTGTTGATTTAATGCATCCTTGCTGTGGTTATTTTTGTAAAAAACACTTTTGAATGCTAGTGTATGAGCCGTGTTTAGAAAGCATCAGTGTGTTTTATAGTCTTGTGTACTACAGGGCATGTGAGGTGAGGTTTAGACTCTTTGTGTTTCTGGACTGTCTCAGCCGAGGAAGGCAACACTCCAGTGCTCCCATTTTGGTAGGGATCAGCGGCGGCTGGCGCTTTTTTCTCCCGTGTGGTTTTGGTCGCAGTGCAGGGATGTAGCATTGTGGCGTACACACGCACACACACACACACACACACACACACACACACAGATATCCTTTAAGATTCTTCAGTCAAAACCATGAGAATATCATGTTTTGTTTTTGAACCCAACTTTCCAGAACATGCTCTACTCAGGGAAGAGATTAAAAGAAAATGAATAAACATCCACAAAACTCTGAAAAATAATACACTACCTTTTAGAAAATAAACACTCTTAAAACCCTTTTTACACTCAAACTAGTTTAATTTGCCTATTAACAATGTGCAACATTGGACACACATGCATCAGAGGGGAATTTCTGTTTATTTTTCTGAAAGTCTTGAAGATTTCCACACATTGTCATTTCCACCACATTTCAAATGATGTATAGTGATTAAAAGCATTCTGTGGTGGAATAACACAAAATTACAGCTTAATTAGAAACTATGCACAATAAAAATATTCCGCTCACAAGTTAAAGGTCAAGCTCTTTACTGACACTGTTCATATTGTTTATATTAGTGGTTGGTTTATATACAAAAAAATAAAAAGATCAAAAGTGACAGTTAAGACTTAACATTAATCATGTTAAAAAAAAAACATTTCTATTCAATTTTTTTTTTTCATTTAACTTTCTCTTCATCAGAAAATTTTTAAAAATGCATCACAATAATAATAAAACATTGGTAATACTAATAAATGTTTTTTGAGCAGCAAATCAGCGTTTCAGAAGGATTTCTGAGGGATCATGTGACACTGAAGACTGGAGTAATGATGCTGAAAATTCAGATTTGCATCACAGGAATAAACTACATTTTTAAATATATTACAATAGAAAACATTTATTGTAAATTGTAATACTATTTCACAATATTACTGTTTTTACTGTATTTTTGATCAAATAAATGCAGCATTGGTGAAAATATAAGAGACTTTCAAAAACATTCATCTTAGGTGATTGGTAGTGTATATCATGTGTGTGTGTTTATGTTTTTAGGTACAAAAGTGTTTGAGATTGAGAGGGGTGTGCAGAACCTGGACCTGACAGGAAAGAGACGTGTGCAGTTGCGAGCAGGGTCAGAGGTCAACCTCGTGAGCGTGGGGACGAAGCCAGCTAAACAGAATTCCTTCAGACGCTCCCTTGCTTTCTGCACTGAACGAGCACAGGTAACACCCTCCGATTCCCCTACAAAAAAAGCACTGCGCCAGTGCCATGGTACAATGATTCTTATACCATGGTACTTTGATATTGTATCAAGGTACTGAATGATTCTCATATTCATTCATTATGGCATTTGGTACTCTAAGGCACTTTAAAAATACCATGGTGGTTCCACACTTACAAAAAAGTACCAAACAGGACCACTGTACTCCCATGTTTTTTTTTTTTTTGGACATTTACTATAGTAGTACCTTGTTTTTCTTGAAATACTGAGTAAATTCATGGAATATTTCAAAGTATGATGCAGTGTTATTTTAGTATCAATGAGATACTTTTAGTTTTTATAAATGTTTTGATTTAATTTTTAATTTGTATATTTTCCATTTTAATTTTAGTTAAAGTTTTAGTAGTTTTGTGTGCTTTTGTCAATTTTTCTTAGTTTTTAAATATACACTCTATAAAATGCTGGGTTAAAAACAAATCAATATTGGACAGAACACATGCTGGGTTACAAGACAAATTGACTTTATTTGGGTGAATACAGCATAGTGTACAATATTACATTTAAACTCATTCAACAAGCATTTTAGAAATAAAAAATGTAACAGTTAAAAGTATCATTTTAATTTAAGTATATTCAACTGTTCTCTGTAATCACTTTTTACTGAAATAGTGCTAATTCTCGAGCCGGTGTGTCACTGAAATCTGAGCCGGTGAAGGGCTGCTGTTCGGGGGGGGATCTGTGAACTTTAGACCACGGCCTTGCGTTTCACTCGTAGCTGAGAGATGGTGTGACTGACTCTAAAACCTGCCCAAAAACAAACAGTACTGAGATTAGAGAACATATTTTAACATCAAATTAAATTAAACTCAGTATTATAACGAATAAAATCCATACAGAATAAAATACAGAGTTAAAAATGACCCAGCAACTTAGTTACAGAAAAACTACCCAGCAGCTGGGTTAATATTAAAAATGACCCAACAGGCTGAACCCAGCATTTAGGTTAAAAAATAACCCAGCATTTTAGAGTGTATCTATGTAGTTTTTCCAAGTGGATGCTGCACACTGGTGGTGGTTGAGGAGAGACCCCCCCACATGATTGTAAAGCGTTTTGGGTGTACAGCAATACACAATAAAGCGCAATATAAATGCCTCATTCATTCATTTTTATTACTTTTTTGTGTTAGTTTTAGAAATGTTGCCTTAGCAACTAGCTGAAATAATATAAGTTTAAAGGGGTCATATGATGCGATTTCATGTTTTCCTTTGTCTTTGGAGTGTTACAAGCTGTTTGTGCATAGATAAGATCTGTAAAGTCTCAAACCCAAAGAGATATTCTTTATAAAAGTTAAGACTCGGCCACACCCGGCTCATTTAAACACGCCCCCACATGTCTACATCACGGTGTGGGAAGATTTGCATAACACCGCCCAAACGTATATGCAATGAAAGAAGGCGTAACTATTATTCTCGCTGTAGTATTGTTGCTGCCGCCGCCATGTTGTAGAGACACTGTGTTTCGTTGTGAAAGCGAAAGTACTTTGGCCTTCCAAATGAGTACACAACTAGAAATCAGTGGTTCAATCAAGTTATATTTACAACACTGTTCCAGAACAGAACGCAAATATTTGAGTGTGTGCAGCACATTTTACAGAGGACTGAACCTAGGAGAGAGTAGCCTACTCTGTGAACACTATGAATGGCTGTGAACACTATAAAGTGGTGCTTCTGACTCACAGCCTGTAAGTACGTTTCAATATTTAAAGAATTTGCTACTGACTATTCAAACGCGACTTTTGAGCAGTGTAGAGTAGGGCTTGTTTGGCGTTTCTACGATCACAAATGCAGACATGGTGTTATGTTTACGCGGCGCGGCCTCTAAAAGACAGTATAAGTCATTATAATTAGTAATTATGACCTCACTAAATGCAACAAATGCCTCGATTATAATGGGTTTAATTGTTTTTATCTCGTCGCGCCGGGACACGGCATCACAATACGGTGAGGGGCGTAACATTTCCGTCACACGCTTGAGGTATTCGGCTAATCACAACCCACTGGATAGCTGGCCAATCAGAGCACACCTCCCTTCCCAGAACGATGAGCATTGTAAAAATCAGCGCGTTTCAGAAAGGCGTAGCAACAATAATGTACAGTATGTGGAGAATAATGTGTTTTCTGAACCTTGAACCATGTAAACACATTGTATTACACCAAATACACAAAATAATGTTCTTTTTAGCAACATCATATGACCCCTTTAACTAATAACCATGATATGATGGCATTACCATCACTGTATCATGGTGCTTCCACAGTACCCTTTTGCACCAAGGTAATGTCCAAAAACCATGGTATCTATACTTGGTACATGGTCAAAAAAACAAACAAAAAAAACATAGTAATAACAGTATTTTTTGAAAGGGCTGATAGGAGCAGTTTAAAGTGGTGGTTGGGTGTCAGTAGATGACTGAACCGCTAAACTTATTATTACACTGCCACCTGTTGTTTGGATTGTAACTGCAACAAGCTAATATTGATTTGCAAGATCAATTACATGAGACAAAGATGGGATCTAATTTTGGGCTACTATCAGGTGTTGTTTGGTGTCACATTTCAGCTTTTTGTTCCAAACTGAAAGATTTTTGGCTATTGTTTGGTGCTTTGTTTGTCGGTTGTTGCTGCCGTTGTGAGTTCAGTAATTACAGTGGGTTGGATTGAGAGCCACTTCCTCCCAGAGGAGCAGAGAATAACGCTCAGATAAGAGCTCTTTTACCCCACCATTACATCCTACTTCATCAAGCAAAGATGAGTGGACTCACTGGAGCAGTCTGATGACTTTGGAAATGTGACTGTGACTCTTGTTTGAGTCATTCAGGATATTTCAACATTTCATTCTATAAAAGGAAATGTGCATAACACACACTCACTCTTGAACACTCACCTCTGTTTTTCTGTCTCTCAAAGGGGGGCTTTCTGACCCCACTCTTGAGAAGAACTGCCTCAGCAAAAAGCACCCTGAAGAAAGCCCCGTCTGCCCTGTTTATCGAGCATCGCAGGGTCTTCCAGAGGAGGAAGGTAAGAGTCCTTCAGCGTGAGCACAATGCACAGACCACCTCATGTGGATTAAAACTCTCTGCAAAATATCTTCTTCTGTGTTGCACAGAAGAAACTAAACTAATGATTAACTGACAGTCCCAAATTATATGATCAAGACCAACACTTCATTTTCCTCAGTAAATGTCTCCCAGGATCATTATTGTTAAATAAATTATTAAAACATTTTTGTCAACTGAAATAAAGGTGAAGTAAAATAATAAAATTGCAGGTCTTAAAAAGGTCTTAATAAGCCTTAATTCACCCGCTAAAAGGTCTTAAATCGCAGAAAGTCTTAAATTCATAAAGTTATGCCATTAAATGTTGCATGCACTGCAACAAAATGAATATCATTGTCAGTATTTTTAACTTGTTTTCCAATACAATTTTTTTTTAAATCCTTAAATCGAGATACATTTACTAAATTACATACATTTAGTCTTGTTCTTTGAGAAATTAAACAAATGTAATTAATTGAGTTTATACTTAAACATCTGTCAGTGGGGAATGAAAACATGTTTTCCCTTAGATCTAAGAGTTTTCTGAGCCCACTGCCAGATTTTTGTCTTTTGTTTTCACTACATTTTAATACATTTCTCAAAAAACAAAACTTATTTTCATGTTTCCTTTTTGCTTCTATCTTGATTTAAGAATTCATTGTGTTTTTTTAGACATGTACATTTAGAGGATATAATGATACGTTTTGTCCCCTTTATTCCTTTAATTTTCTTTAATCTGTAATTTAATTTAATGTCTTTAAAATCTTAAATTAACCTTCATGAAACTTGCAGAAACCCTGTAAAAATGAGAAATTTATGGTAAACTAAAATACACTTAAATGTCATTTCTATTGAAACTTATACAGTATTTAATATATTTAAATACATTTATAATTACACATTTGTAATGATTTACTTTAAAATATATTAACTGTAATAAACTACAGTTAATTATAATCAAGTACTTTCCATGTGCTTTAATATGTTAGTCAATACATGTACTTCATTAAAGCATGACAAAAGATTATTAAAACATAATCATTTAAAATGTACTGTATTAAAGTAAAACTTTTCATTTGAAATTATTGCAAAGTGTGCTTTTTAAAAATAAATTGGCAAAAAACACTGGCAAGTTGAAGCACTAAAATCACAACCTGGAAAAAAACACTTAAAATATATAAAAAATTAAAGCTAGTTATAATTACAACTGAAAAATGTGTATATTTATAAATGTATAAAATATTTATAAAAATGATCATACTATATAACCACCTTCTGTTTGTGTTTGTAGGAGTGGGAAACCAAAGCTTCAGATTGACATCAAGAGAAGACTCTCACACCCCCTCATATTGTCAATATAATATTGCACTGAAAATAATATTCTTTCCAAGCATGTGGATCATGCAGTGGTTTGGATTTGTAAAGTTTGTGTTCATTTTTGGGGTACGTGGTACTTTAAAAAAAAATAACTGACCAAACAAACTCTTTATGAGCATATTCTGTCAGCATGCAAACTTTCATCTTCACACACACAGGGCTGCAAGCTTGTTAGGGAGCAACTGCAGAACATTTTACAATTGGAGTAAATGTCTTTTGAGATGATGCTGATGTACATTTCTTCAGAAATTAAAGATAACTTTGACACCAACATTTCAGGTATTGAATAACTATGTCTAGAGAGTGGCACATTTAAATAAAGTGGAGTTTTATGTTTATCATAATAGCACAGTATTTATCCTTATGTAAATCACTTTGCACTGTTTTGAACCCGAACTAAACTGTGTTTGCGGTTTGTCAGGAAGGCATTGTCATGGTCAAAATCAGGAATCGTCAGTGTGAAGAAAAGACAGGATATGTGTATCGCTAACTGATTATTGATAATTGAAGAGTAATTACCTCTTTCTTATTTTTATTTTCACAAGACTCACAAATCTGTGGTAATTTATCAACATTTGTACTTTTTATTCCAATGCACATACAGTATATTATGTGTCGAGCTTTTCTAATAATGTGCCTTAACCGTGTTTTTTATCCATGTTTTTATGAAGCTTTGTCTTTACAGCTGAAGAGATTTTGCTGGTATTGATCCCACTTCAGGGAAGGTTTTTTCTGTATAGTTTGGTTGCTTGGTTAAGACAGGATGGCCTAATATTGCTGTACAAAAGATAACTGTGGAGAACCAAAACACCACTGATGAACATATTTCTACAATAAATAAAGTAATGCTGGATAAAGCATCATTTCTGTGTCTATGAATCTTGTTCTTCTTTTCTGATGGTTTTCTGTAGATAGATGTAGTACAGTGCTGTTATCATCCTGTCTGTAGTGCAAAACAACAAGCGTTTGCTTTTCAGTTTTATCTGAGATCAAAAGAATATACTTTAAAAGTGTGAACTGAATGCAATGTTTTCTGGCACTTAATTGCAATTAAATGCACATGCATTAGTTTAAACTTGTGTTAAATACTTATGCTTGAGTGCTTTTAGCCTATAGTATAGTAGCTACATCTTTATACACAATTTCAAACTGGTGGGGGGTGTGACAGTGATTAACAACAGGAGGGCGGGTGGTTATTCTCTAATCAAATGAGCTTTACTGGTTTATAGCAACCCCACCTGACCCCGCCCTTCATTAGTAATGGTTGTTCATCACTGTTAACACCTGCTATAAACCAGATTTATGAGTAGATAGGAATCAAATACATATTCAAAGTACTGAGGAAAATAAATGACCAAAGTGTTCAAAATATTTGGTCATTTGGATATTCAATGAAATGAACTCAAGAGCTGAAACTGAATGATTTTAGTATTGTCTTGATTTAAACACTTTAAATTTATATTATTATTTTTATTTATATTATATTATTTATATTTATATTATTCATAATGTACTGTATTAAATAAAACTTTACTTTTCACATTATATGCGCTCTTTAAAAAAGTGTATTTAAGTGTGTTAATAAATAAAGTCATGAAAGTGTATTCTAAGTGCACTTAAGTGAGTAATCTGCAAGTACAGTCTTTACTACTATATTTTTAAAATTCAAACTACACTACAAATATACACTCAACACAAATAACTACACTAATTTTCCACAAGAGTAACCATGGTGATAGTCCACAGGAAATTTCATTAAAACCCTCATGAAATCTAAATTAAGCTACCTTTTCAAATGTTATTAGTGTTATGGTGTTTATCAAATTAATAGCCTGTTTTATAACATTTTCTGAGGTGCACTTGATAATTTTGACATAAATTCTACAATAATTTGAAAATTAAATGTTTAATTTTTGTGATATCTCCCAGTCTTCTCTGTAGTGTACAGTATCTTGTCAGTGGGGGTCAGTGTTTGCTATCACTACTGCAGGCAGATAGTCTCGCTCAAGCTAAGCAGCCTCATAAACAATGTTTACACTCTACACTAGCGCTGTATAACGATATAAAGATGTCTCAAACTTCATATAGAATTTGATAAGCTCTGCTGGGATCCAGCTATGGACATGTTTAATAAAGTGACGGCTTTTCTGCAGCAGGCCTTGGAAACAGTAAGTAAACACTGACTTTTCAATTTCTTTAAACTAGCCTGTTAGCTTAGCCTAGCTAATGTAGAGCAACTGTCGAGACACTTACATGTTGCACAATTCTGTAAAACTTTATAAAAGTGTTATAGGCGTATTTAACTGCTATATATGAACGGAATATGTAATTACATCGACTGTCAGTGTGTTGTCACGACGTTCAGTACTTTATGTGAAGATATATACATTGTCTTAAGTTTAGCTTTTGTGCTACAGTAACGTAGTTGAACACATAGTACACTAAACACTAGACTTGCGGTGATTTACTATCTTTTATCGTTTATTAAGTTCATAGATGTGGTATTTCTAAATAGTAGAGGATATATGTGAGGAGTTTTTATTGATTACACACTGTTAAGTTTATAATTTGAGAGTATGTTCACGTGGAAGGTGCAGAAATGCGCAGGTCTGGACAAGTTTCTGACAGGAAGAGGAGAAAATGTGCTCACTCACACACACACACAAATACATTCATAAACATACATAAAATATTTATAACAAAATGTAAACCAAATAGCAAAACAAGTCTTTTTCTTAATCTTTTGAAAAGTAATGTGTATATAAAATAAAAAGTCATCTTACTGCGTATCTATGAATTTAACCTCTTTTTTATGCTTATTACTCAAAACCACCTTTATGTTTTACAGTGAAGGATTTAGCATTTACAGGAACTCAGTGTTTAATTATCGTATAGAATCAATAAAGTGTAATTTCAGTAAAATAGAAAATACAGTTGATTCTGTTCTCATTCTTACAGAGGGAGCCGTCGATAAACTTGCTGGACTCTTTTGTGGATCACTGGAAAGCAATAACCAACTATTACATTGAAACTACAGGTAAAACTATATGTGTAAATTCAAATTAAGCAGTAATTTACTATGCATTTGAGTGTTTATAACACACAACGTGTGTTAAACATTGAATTATGCCATGCCTTAAAAGGTAAAGGTAAAGAAAAAAACAAAAGTTTTAATTGTATGTTTGTCTCATGCACAAAGATGAGTCTCGTCCGGTGAAGCGGACAGACATCCCGTGGCTGCTCAGACAGATGCTGGACATCCTGGTGTATGAGGAGACACAGCAAGGAGAGGAAACGGGTCCCTGCATGGAGTACCTGCTCCAGCACAAAATACTAGAGACACTTTGCACGCTGGGAAAAGCACAGGTACGAGAACACAGCCTCAAGACAGAGATTAAAGATATTTAAAGTTGTAACTGAACTGAAATATTGTTTCTTTGTACAGTATCCTCCTGGCATGAGTCAACAAGTGATGCTGTTCTTCTCTAAAGTCCTGAGTCAGATCCAGAAACCTGTGCTGCATTTAATCAACGTCTATCGGCCCGTACAGGTGTGACATTATCAGCAGGATGACTGTTATCGAATGAAAAAAGAGCTGCATGAAAATTTCCTGTTGCTTTGAAAAAAAAAAAGATTTATGTATGGGTTTGGAACAATAACTGTTTTTAAAAGCTGTTTTAAAATATAAAATAACTGTTTTATAATAACCGATTTAAGTAAAATACAAATGCATTCAAAAGTTTGGGGTTGATAATATTTTTCTTATATTTTTACTATACAGTAAAACATGAATATTTTGTTTGTTTTTATCATGATTTGTTTTTATCAGGATTTAAATTTTTATTGCAGTGTAGATTTTTAACATTTGGATAGCATATTCAGTAGAATCATTATTTTTATGGCATGAAGAATCCATTTTCCATCCATTTGCATGGAAAATTAGGTTGCATTCCTATGAACTGTACCTTCAAAAATAAAATCTTTTTTTCTGTTATAGAAACTAATCCATCTATGTGGACTCCCTGATTCAAAGACTGAAACAGAAGAGTCTCAGTTTCTATTTGCTGTTTGCACTCGTGTCAAAAAAGACCCTTATATCCTCAATTATATCCTTGAGGTACTTTCTTCATCATGTCTTCTTTCACTACTGTGGTGACTGTCATTTAAACTGATATAAAATGTGAAGCTGTGATAAATGAATAACAAACAGACCCACATCTCCATCACAAAGATTACCAAAGACTCTCAGAAGAGGTGCAGCTCTACCTCAGACGAGGCTGTGGAGGAGGGCTGCAGTGGAGCCTCCAGTCCTGAGAGGACTCCCTCTCCACCGTCTCCCTCTGCCAGCGCTGCCTCCTCCTGTTCGGCCCAGGGCGGATCTCATCCCTCCAGCTCACCTCAGACAGCCACAGGAATTATCCCTGTACTCATGCACCTGGGGAAAAGTGAGGTGAGTCATCGTGAAGAGATGTAGGATGGGTTGGATGTGCAGCTAAACAGAGCTGTTGAGACTTATTCACATCAAGTCTGACCTTTGAAGTTTTAAAGTTAATTTAAATTTACACAATGCATCCCAAATGAGCCCATTTATTGTGATTTAGGGATTGTATATGAATACTGTTATCGGGAAAAAATATTTGCAGCTTATATTGTTCAAGACTTGTATATATGTATATAAAACAAAAACAAAAAAATATTCCTGAATGTATGTACACCACAATAAAGGAGAGTTATTTTAGTAATAGTTTTCACAAAACTGTATGCACATTTGGTGATTAATTGTTAATCAAACTAAAACTAGCACTAAAACTGGCATTAAAATAAAATAATTATACAATTATTATATTTAATGATAATTAAGTTATACATTGAAATGATTTAATTCAACTTATTTAGTTAAAGTATTAGGTTAACATGTTAACTCTGGCAGGCCTAAAAATACATTTTGTAAAATCTTTTTCTTTCAATTCTTCTGTAGACCCTCAAGCTCTTGGTCCCTTGGTTTATCAAAAAATAATAAAGAATAAAAGTAAAGTATGAAGCATTTAATTTATTTTTATGAATTAATATACATTAACTTTGTTTTGAAGTCCTAAAAGGTGGCCCCTTGCTTTATTAAAAAAAAAAAACTTTTAAGAATAAAGTATTTGATTTATTTTTATTTATTAATATACTTTTTTTTGTTACATTGAATTACTTAATTAGTAATTATTAATTTTATCTGGTGAAGGTCTAGAAGGTAGACTTTTTTGCAGTTTTGAATTTTTGTTTTTTTTTTGGAGGTGAGTCTCCTCTACAGTTGGTTGCCTGCTCTTTGAATCTGGAGCATTTCATTTTATGTACATTTTATTTTGCACACTTTTAAGCACCATTTTTAAGATTTGGACAACATATACAGTAGAGTCACCAAATCTTTACTCAATGTTTCTATGAAAAGCTAGGTTGCCATACACTCTGTGAAGTGGACCCTCAAAAATAATGTCTAATTTACACCCTCTTGTCACTCTCTGTTAGAGAAAATGATCCTTGCCGCTCCTTGGTTTGGCCAAGAACCCTTGTATTAAACAATAACCAGTACAACTGTTTGCAACATATTTGTAAAAATACAGTTTATAGTTCAGTGATGTGTTGTGCATTAAAGCCAATGAATTTCACTCTCATAATCAAGTATAAAATGGCAAATATGCAACTTGGTGTGGATAGTTTCTGCATAAAATGTAATTTGTGAACTTCTGTGACATTTATTAGATCAGACTAGAATTGGCCAGACATCTGAACAAAGAGCACTGGAGTTCATAATCATAGTTTTAATGAGACTCTCTGTCCCTCTCGCTCTTAGAAAAGTCGTGTTGTGCTCAGATCCATGGAGAGTTTGCTGCTTCTGGTCAGTTTACCACAAGAAGACACTGGACAGCTGCTGGCTGAGGAAACGCCACTGTGTCATCTACTCGCTCAGAGACTGACTGAACTTTACTGCCTCATACCCTCATCACTGGACCCTGCAGACATTCACAGCTACTCCGGCGCACAGTGGAGGTGTGTTTGCTATGAAGCGATGAAGTGTTTACACTCACTTTATTTGTGGACATGCTTCTTATCTGCCTATTGTAAATATTCATCCTGAAGATGTGTTGTTGGTTTTGCAGGGATCAGTTCACACAGGACAGTACGGAGGAGAGCCAGTCGTTTCCTGGCAGTGAGAACGTCCTCAGGTTCTTCTGCTTTTTGGACTACTGCAATGAGCTCACCAAGGAAGCACCAAGGGTTTGACAAAATCATTATTTTGTGTTGATCACCTGTGCGCATTTGTTTTAGTTTGAAAAATGTCCTGAATAAAGTTGACTTTGCTGAGTGTAAGACACTATTTCCAGTTTTCAAAAATAGCTAATAGGACACTAGGGGTGTAACGGTTCTTGATAAAAAATCTAACCGTACCGTTCTCCACACACTGTTCAGCACGCACTAGGACCGTGGTTCAACTTACATCTGACAACGCATCTGTAATATGGTTTGTTATAAATAACAACACGTAAAACAGACAGAGTTTGACTAATGTATGTTTCTGTCCATGGATACGCATTCTGGCTTCCCAGTACATTACAACAACAGCAATGAAAAAAACAAAACAAATGTGGACAAACCATTCACTCTTTGTTCAATGTGAGTGATGTATGCTCAAATATGACCAGTCATTTAAATTGCCCCTATTATGGGTTATGAAAGTTCATATTTTGGTTTTGGGAGTTCCCAACAACAGGTTGACATGCATGCAAGGTCAAAAAAACACTTTCATTGTCTTAAAATATGCATTTATTTTTTCCTTTTTTGCTCACGACTCCCAAACGGTTTGTTCAACGATTCATTTTTCTTTTCATTTTGTGATTGGTCTTCTGCGTGCAGCGCATGTCAATAACGGAACGCCCATCACCACTTAGCCCACAGCTCGGTGATAAACACCCAAACAGCCATGGTATATGCATTAGCCCAATGCAGAAACGCATTGATAAAGCACTGCAGTTTGTACACCAATGTATTGCTCTATTCTTTGTCAGATTCCAAATAATAACGACAAACATTCACTATTCATCAACACATTTCTAGACAATTGCGAGCAAGCAGATATTGCTGTTAGCCGGTTAGACGGAGACCTACAAGCTGCGCGGAGCGAACACAACACACACAACTAAATACGTATTTTGCATGCTACAGTACAGAGTACATGACAGCAACAGTTTTTAAAAGAATTACTCCACTTTCAGAATAAAAAATGCCTGATAATTTACTCACCCCCCATGTCTTCCAAGATGTTCATGTCTCCCTTTCTTCAGTCGCAAACAATTTATCAGTCACAACTTGTCTAGCGAAACCATCTGTAATTTTCTTTAAAAAAAATGTTTATACACTTTTTAACCACAAATGCTCGTCTTGTCTAGCTCTGCGAGGCGCATGCGTACTTTGTCTGTGTACAACGGTTCAAGACAGGGTGTGTCTAAAAACTCCCAACACTTTTCTCCTCCAACTTCAAAATCGTACTACATCGTTGTTTTACCTTTTTTTTGTTTTTTGTAAAGGGTGTTTGACCCTCCTCTCACGTTCACTTTGTAAACACTGGGTCGGTGCTTCTGCAGCGATGTAAGATGATTTTGAAGTTGGAGGAGAAAATGAGTTGGGAGTTTTTCCCTAACTGTACCCTAACGGATTTACCCTCACAGTGCAGAGCACAGCGCCTTCTCCACAGGAATCAGCTGTGTTTGAGGGAGGGGAGGTTCAAGTTTTCCCGGGTTTGCGTGCGCAACAAGTGGGCGGGCATAAATATGCTAATGTTTCATGTTGACGTCACCTTGAAACAGCTAAAGATTCGTTTTAAAAACGACTCGTTTTCATGACTCGGAGTCGACTCTTTCTTTTGAAAGACAATAACTTTATACACGGTGCACTTTTAGATTTAAAACTTTGTAGGATGTTTTCATTCACTTAGAGCTGTGTTACACACTGCATGAAAGGTAATTTTCAAAAATCCATAATTGGGGCACTTTAAGCCGTCATTACCCGGGTGTTGATAGCTCGCGTGCGAACATTCAAGAGCCAGAAGATTTGCGCAAAATATTGAACTCTCTATGAAGTGTTGTGCTTGAATGGACAAATTCACACAAAAATTGTGTCAAAATGCCAATCTTGGTAAGTATTCAAGCAGACATAGCTGGTGGAACGTACTGTATCAGTTTACTGGATCCGTGCATTCTCTTAAAGCAGGGGTGGGGAACGTTGATCCTGGAGGGCCACTCTCCTGCAGAGTTTAGCTCCAACCCTAATCAAACACACTGAACCAGCTAATCAAGGACTTCAAGATGAAGTTATTTATTTATTTTTTCAGGGTTGGAGCTAAACTCTGCAGGAGAGTGGCCCTCCAGGATCAACGTTCCCCACCCCTGTCTTAAAGTGACAGCACTTTCTTAATATTAATCAAACAGCAACAACAAAGAAATCGCTTACTGCTCTTGATTGAAAAACTTTTGTAACTTTAATAAAGATTAATCTTTAATATATACAGTCAAATATGCAATGTTTTTTACATTTGATTACTTTTTCAATTTCTGTACCTAAAAACTAATGTTAGACCTACCTAAAAAACCTAAAAAGCACTGTTTATTTTATTTATATCTTTGCTCTATTGTATTTATTTATGCTGTTGCTTGTAGTTAGATTATTTGTTCTTTTTTTCTTTATTTTTATTTGACAGTATAGTTTTTTCCCTAAACATAGCACATACCGAACCATACCGAAACCAGGGTGCTTTCACACTAGCACTTTTGGTGCGCACCCGGGTTCGATTGACATCAGAGTTCGGTTCGTTTGGATGATGTGAACGCTGTCTTCCGACCTCGGGTGCGCACCTGCGAACCGAACCCGAGTCCGCTTAAAAAGGGTGGTCTGGGGTACGGTTCATGTGAACTCCGGTACGGTTCGCTGCTGATGTGAAAGCATTCGCACCAAATCGCGGAAGTGAACTGCTATTAATGACGTGTTATTTGATAAAAATATTTGTTTGTGTGTGTGTTTCACTCACTTTCCTGACGAGCTGCAAGCAGAGATCTGTATATCTCATTTCTGTTCGCCTTCAGCGTTCTTTAGAGCATTTACTGTACATTCGTAAGACAAACGTAAGTGCCGTTATGCACTGAAGCTTTGTAAACAAAACAAACGGTTCAAAAACGTAAATATATAAAAGTGCAGAGAGCAATATTATGCATTTTGCCGCCTTCTCCTGCGCCGTCGTTACTAAGCAACGGGGTAAACAGCTGCTGGCTTGATGACGCAAACGAACCGTGGTTCGGACCCAAATAAAATAATATGAACGCAGTCCAGCGGGGGCAGGGGGGAGCAATCGAACTCGGGTTCAGACCAGGCAAGCGAACCAAGTGTGAAACACCCTAAAACCGTGATACAACCTAACCGAACCGTGAGTAAACTGAACCGTTGCACCCCTATAGTCCACTAGCTTTAAACAACCTCAAAATGTATTAAAGTTATTAAAATTTGTTCAGATTTAATAAAAAACGTTGACGATACTTCCAAATAAACAAATTTAACTCTACCCATAAAATCTGGTCCACATTGCAGCTCATTCTGTTCTTGTTGTATTTGTTTTGTTTTTTTAAGTTTTGTTTCCTTTTTGTTTTTGTGATGTTTGAAGGCTGTTTTATAAAGTTATATTTGTTTTTGCTTTGTTTTATGTTTTTTGTTAAAAAAATAATTTGTTTTTGCTTTGTTTTTGTGATATTTGAAGGCTATTTTAAAGAAGTTGTATTTGTTTTTGTTTTTTACTTAAAAAAGTTTTTTTTGTTTTATTTCATTTTTGCTTAGTTTTGTTTATGTGATGTTTGAAGATTGTTTTTTAAGTTGTATTTGTTTTTTTATGTACTTTTTAATTAAGATTTATGGTATAAAAATTGTGTCATGATTATAAACATATTGCACATAATTATGCATATGTATTTTTTTCCTCTAGGTACTTGGTGTTAAAATGGCCAGAGAAATTCACCTTCAGTGGCTTAAAGGAGTCATTCAGCCTCATCTGCTTCAGATGTGAGTAGAAAATATTAATCAGAATTGTGAGCTTGCAGCATGACAGGAAGAGTAATGCTCATTTTTAAACTCTGGTTGTCCAGGTCAGAGGTTGGGATCTTGGTACACACCGCTCTGCTATCCTGTTCTGTACATCACATACGTTCTCCTGCGCTCCTGGAGGAGCTGGTTCAGTTTCTGCTGGGCAGTGATACACATTGCGAACAGCGACAGGAAATGCATACACACATTCTACGTTACCGCCTTATTGAACACTGCAATCACATCTCAGACGAGGTAACTGGGTTAAACGATTAATACATTTTCACTGTTGAGAGCATCACTGTGTGTTACAATGTTTCTTTTGCCTTTTGTTAGATCAGTATCACAACGTTACGTCTCTTTGAGGAGCTTCTACAGAAGCCCAGCAAGAGCATCTTAACCAATCTGGTGCTGCGTAACCTTGAGGAGCGCAGCTACAGGCTGCCCGGGTCAGGGGTCACGGACGAGAGACATGGAGTCGAGAGTGATGTCCTGGAAGAGTCTGAGTGAGCAGAGAGACTGAACACAGATTCTCTTACTTCTCATGGTGGCTTATCATTGATCTCTCACTGTGTTTCTCCATCAGGGAGCTGGAAGAGGATCCCTTCTTCACAGACATGTATGAAGACAGTGGGTTCGGAGGTCAGGAGCCTCTTCTGTCTCTGCCCAGTGTCAGAGAGAGACGTAATCCCAGTGCGCACACACAAGTTGCTGACATCGTCAATAGGTATCATTAGAAGACAATTAACTTTTTTGGTTTGTAATACAAAAACTGAATTTTTAAAGTTCATAGTAGCATCATTACTGTACTGCACTTACAGTACTGTGAAAAAGTGTTTGTGCCCGGTCTGGTTTCTGTATCTTTCTATATTGTTACACTAAAGTTCAGCAGATCTTCAACCAAAACCTATTAATTTTTATTAATTAATACTTTTGCATGCATTGAATTGATCAAAAGTGAAAGACACTTGTATTTCAAATAAATGCAGTATATCAACATATATATTCTTGTTTTTGTCAAGTACAGGTGCATCTCAATGAATTAGAATGTCGTGAAAAAGTTCATTTTTTCTTGCAAGTTATTTCAAAAAGTGAAACTTTCATATATTTTAGATTCATTGCATGTAAAGTAAAACATTTCAAAAGTTTTTTTGTTTTAATTTTGATGATTAGAGCTTACAGCTCATGAAAGTCAAAAATCAGTATCTCAAAATATTAGAATATTTACATTTGAGTTTCAATTAATGACCATCCCTACAGTATAAATTCCGGGTATCTCTTGTTCTTTGAAACCACAATAATGGAGAAGACTGCTGAGTTGGCAATGATCCAGAAGATGAACATTCATGCCCTCCAAAAAGAGGGTAAGTCACAGAGGGTCATTACTGAAAGGTGTGACTGTTTACAGAGTGCTGTATCAAAGCATATTGAATGCAAAGTTGACTGGAAGGAAGAATTTGGGTAGGAAAAGGTGCACAAGCAACAGGGATGACCGCAAGCTTGAGAATACAGTCAAGCAAAGCTGATTCAAACACTTGTGAGAGCTTCACAAGGAGTGGACTGAAGCTGGAGTTAGTGCATCAAGAGTCAGCACGCTCAGACGTCTTCAGGAAAAGGGCTACCAAGCCACTTTTGAACCAGAGACAACGTCAGAAGCGTCTTACCTGGGCTGTGGAGAGAAAGAACTCAGTGGTCCAAAGTCCTCTTTTCAGATAAAAGTAAATTTTGCATTTCATTTGGAAATCAAGGTCCCAGAGTCTGGAGGAAGAGTGAAGAGGCTCAGAATCCATGTTGCTTGAAGTCCAGTGTGAAGTTTCCACAGTCAGTGATGATTTGGGCTGCCATGTCATCTGCTGGTGTTGGTCCACTGTGTTTTCTGAAGTCCACAGTCAACGCAGCCATCTACCAGGAAATTTTAGAGCACTTCATGCTTCCTTCTGCTGACAAGCTTTATGGAGATGCTGATTTCATTTTCCAGCAGGACTTGGCACCTGCCCACACTGCCAAAGGTACCAAAAGCTGGTTCAATGACCATGGTGTTACTGTGCTTGATTGGCCAGCAAACTCGCCTGACCTGAACCCCATAGAGAATCTATGGGGTATTGTCAAGAGGAAGATGAGAGACACCAGACCCAACAATGCAGATGACCTGAAGGCCACTTTCAAAGAAACCTGGGCTTCCATACCACCTCAGCAGTGCCACAAACTGATCACCTCCATGCCATGCCGAATTGAGGCAGTAATTAAAGCAAAAGGAGCCCCTACCAAGTATTGAGTACATATACAGCAAATTAACATACTTTCCAGAAGGCCAACAATTCACTAAAAATGTTTTTTTTATTGGTCTTATGAAGTATTCTAATTTGTTGAGATAGTGAATTGGTGGGTTTTTGTTAAATGTGAGCCTAAATCATCACAATTAAAAGAAACAAAGACTTAAACCACTTCAGTCTGTGTGCATTGAATTTATTTAATACACGAGTTTCACAATTTGAGTTGAATTACTGAAATAAATGAACTTTTCCACAACATTCTAATTTATTGAGATGCACCTGTATGTCAAGTATGACACTACATTCTTGACCAAGATGATGCGGATGTCAACACATATTTTCAGAGTGGTCAAATATCATACAGTTAATTGATCTTGATATGTTTGATGTTGGTCTATTACTGGTCTGTACAATGATTCTAATTAGTTTTTAATTTTATTAGCTTCTTTTGTTTAGTGCCCCAAGAAGCAAAAACATCCCATCTGGTGCAGGGAGCAGGATATGACACATATGTTCAGGATGCACACAAACTGGTGAGTTGACACACTGAAAAAAATAAAAGCCAGTGTTTTTGTGTTACGTACTCCGGTGACGTGTGTTACTGTGCAGTTTTACTTCATGTCAATCAGTCAAGCCTATTCTGACACTGAAACTGTCCTCTCTTTCTCTCACTAGTTAAAAGAATGTATTGCTCTTTCACGGGACTGGAACTGGCCAGATTCTGCCAAAACCACTGAAACCAACCAAGCTACAGACTTCTATGAAGGGCACTTCCTGCAAATCCTGTTTGACCGGATTGCACGCATACTAGAGCAGGTAGAGTAGTAGACAAAACAGATTTTCATTTTATCTCGTCTTATTTTTGTTTTCAGCATTGCATGCAGAATAGTAAAACGTGCAAAATTATTACTTTTTTGTCAGGATAGATGGCTGAAATGCGTTTGGAAAAAAAGTAAAAAAAAATAGTTTGAACAATTTTCAGCATTTTTTTTTTCACTGTATTTCTCTATTTGTTTCCCCCTGCCAGCCGTATGAGCTGAATCTTCAGGTGACATCAGTTCTGTCCAAGTTAGCTGTGTTTCCTCAACCTCACCTGCACGAGTACCTGCTGGACCCGTACATCAGCCTGAGCCCTGGAGCACGATCACTCTTCTCCACTCTAGTCAGGGTGAGAACCGTGTGAAAAGCTGCCAGTGTGTTAGAGAAATGCTTATGCTGTTTTGAATGAAAGCTTGTTGGCTGATGTATCCGCTGCAGACTTTGTGAACAGCAGCCCTGTCTGCCTCATTTATCAGGAAAACATGAGCATTGTGTTTTCCTGCAGGTGATCGGGGATTTAATGCAGAGGATCCAACACATCCACAATGTGACAGACAAACTGATGATGATCAGGAGACAGCTGATGGGACTGGAGGAGGAGACAATGTAAGGCCCTGTTTACACTAGTGCGTTTTCGTTTTAAAACGATCCTCGTCTACACTGGCATTTTCATTGTTTCAGAAACTATCTCCGTCTACACTACACAACTGAAAACGCATGTCACATGACTATACATTCAGGTACTACCATAGATATGTATAGGTTGATTCCATATTATTTAGATGGCGGATGCGTCTGCATGCTTGGAGCGGTCGAATGGGGAATCTACCTATTCATATCAATGGGGCTATCTATGAGCATGCTGTTATTGTTCAAGGATACGCAGAGAGAATGTGGGCAGCCACGCCATCATTTTCAAAAGTCTCCGTTTTGCTCCGTTTACACTGAAACGCAACCCAAGAGTTTTCAAACTAAAACGGGGTCTGCAGCATTTTCAAATGTCTCCATTTTCGACAGGCGTAACCGTAGCAAAAGTTATGCATTTTAAAACGAAAACACACTAGTGTAAACAGGGCCTAAGACTTTCACAACAAACTCATGCAGAAACATGCCTCTTGTTGCTAGGAGACACTTGACAAATGTAAACAACGTGTTCTAAAATCAGCTCCAAATTTTAAACAGGTTTGATACTCTCCAAATGTGCCCACTATACACTTTTCTATGAAATCTGTCAACTCAATTCTGCAGACTGGCTCTGACTTTTGGCAACTAGCTTTGACTTGTCCATTTGCCAATTGGGGCAAAAATCTGGGTAAAATTTGTGTGGTGTATTCCACAAACAACATTGTGATGACAATTTTTGGGTGAACTGTTCCTTTAAGAAGCATTCATAATGTGGAAATGTCAGGCTGACTAAATGTTTTGACATTTTTTATACTTGGGTCTGTTCTCTCTGTCAGGGTGGATCATGTGACCCTGTTGAAGGGTGTGATAGTTCTGGAGGAGTTCTGCAAGGAACTGGCTGCTATAGCGTTTGTCAAACTACCCATAGAAGAGCAGTGAACTCATGATGCTGAAACCAAAGACAATACAACGGATCAGCACCCAACAACATCTGCTGGAGGACTCCATCACTCGGAGAAAGTGGATTTGCACAGAACTGAGTGGCAATATTTATAGATATACAAGTCACTTTTGATTAATGTTGTCAGGGATGAGTCAACCTGTCTGATGGCAGTTTTGCCCAAGATAAAATATTAAAAAAATTCAGACGGGTGCTACAGGATTTCACAATGACTGTGTGATGTACGAAGTCGCTTATTCTCCACAGCAGCACATCTGGCTGTATGATTACATTTCACTTTGTGGAAGCAATAGAAAAAAATATTTCTCTCTTGCACACTATTTAAGTTTTTTACTATATTCTATATTTTATAGAAGTTTTAGGCTAAATCAGTCCCTCTGTCCCACTGTTAATGTTTTTTGGATTCAGATATGCTATTGAAAACCTGATCTCAGATCAGAATTCTTACACTATCAATTTTAGGCAATTGCACATCCCCTCTTCAACTTTTCTTTCTGAAATACAAACTGGAGTTGTTTAAGTATATCATAATGGTGTGTAAAGTAATTTTATTTATCTTTAATCTACTTTCTAAAGCCTGTGAATAATCAGTGTTGTTTTATATTTCTGTATGATATGTGGCTGAATCAAAGGGCCAGAGAGGTACACAGATTTGTTTGGTTTGTGTGGTTGTGATTTGCCATTGGCTGGTACTCACAACGGATCTTTATTTTCTATAGAGATCTGACAACTGTACGCAATGTATGCTTAATTCTGTTGTCACAGCAATAAACTCTTAAAATATTCATGCCAATTTCATTGCATCAAATGTCTCTGTGGTCTCAACTCTTTTAAATGCAGTCGTGATACAGAAACTAAATATAGCTTCATGAAAAGTTTTGCTGCACAAGGTAGTTTTAGATGTTGTTAAACAAAAAATTACTTATAATATGAATGTTTCCATGTACTATGTTTACTAAGACAAAACCATCAATAAGGGTCCACGTGATACTGATTCTGTAATTTTTTGTTTTTTATATAATTCATAATGTGACAACTTTTTGAGTGAAACTGGATATTAATTTGGAAAATGTATAGCAGGAGACTTGATTGTTTATTGAGAATTAATTGAATTGTGAAGTGTAGTCTCTATATGGCATATGTTTGGGTGGGAGGAGTTGAAAAAAGAAAAACGAGATCAGTCACAAATGAAAGTTACTACATTTAGATTTTTAGGAATATAAAAAAATTGCTCTGGAATAACATGAAGTGATTATTCACAGAAGACTAGAAACATGTATAATTAAAATATATAGCCTCAGTATTGATTTATTGGCATATGTCTTGTTTTTTGTCAGCGGTGTATAAGAATAACACATAACAGCTTTTGTGATGCCTTCCATTATATCACAAAATATTAACGTTAGAAGGAAATAAGCAATCACATTTTAGTATGCAAATGATTGCAAGAAAGACCAATCAAAATTTCATATGCAAATATGAGTGATTTAATTATTAATGTAAACATTTCTTCACTTTACACTTGCTAAACATTAAAAATAGACACCACAGTTCATAAACACCAAAAATAGTTGCCTACACCAACAAACAAAAGTCTGTTCAGCAGGATGGATTCTGATTGGCTGCCAATGTTTTTATCATTAATCAGCTGGAGAAAAAGTTGTTTTGAAAGTGATTAAAATTAAGTAATTCGTCTGTGCCATTGTTATAGTTGGTGTGGATGCCTCTATTCTTTTAGATTTATAATTTAACTAATTTTTAAAACTATATCATTACCGTTATAGTTATCGTACTTGGTGTAAGGCAGCATTAATGAGGTTGAGGTAAAGTTGAGGTAAAACAGAGCAAAAATATACTTCACAGCACCATGAGTGTTAAATGTCTTCAGTAAAAAAATCCAGGAGAAGCTATTCTGTTCCCATTCATATGCTTTGAACAGGCAGGACGGAGCCTTCCTGAATCTTCTGCAGTATCTCAGTCCTCAGGCTCTGATTGGTCACTTCATGCCATTTGAAACCAGCATTCTCTGGTTCGGGTGGACTGTTGAGTCTGGTCTCCTCCTCTTCCTCATTATACTCCAGCAGCACGAAGAGTGTTTAAACAGACTCCATCGGTTTGGCCGGGAGCTCTCCCGTTGTGCTGCACTCCCAGAATCCCACAGGTGTTCACGCTTAGCTGCTCATAAATGGAGGGCATGCAATTCTTCACCAGCTTTTTTGCAGTGAATGCAAGAGTTTGTGCTTCGATGGAGGCTGCAACAGGAAGTTGGGAGTCGTTGCCCAGCAACAGCCATATGCGTTCTTCATCACCGTTTTCAGGGATAGCGTCGCTGGAGGTGAATGCGAGAAGAAGCCTTTGGCAGACGACGTCACAAGGAAAGTCGACAGGCTGTAACTCTGAGAACCAGGGACTTTGACGATATCTCATCCCAGCATCAATGAGGGTGAGAATGTCACGTTTACGGATATTCATAGGCAGAGATTCACGGTCGTACCACTGAGCTTGCAGCGAGTCTGCGTTTGCTTCTTCTGCCGTCTTCAGAGAGCCCCCTGGTGGATGGAAGAACAATGAGAGAACCACTGAGTAACTGTGTGACAATTATATAATTACATTAACAAGCAAGTTATAAAACATTTACATATCTAACCTGTTTTCTCAGCTAGAAAAGCAAAGCGGATCCAGCTTGGCCCTTTTTCTTGAATCTGCAGCAATGTGATTGGCTGACAGTCTATTCCCGCCTCCTCTTTCACCTCTCTCTTTAGGGATTCTTCAATACTTTCACCATCTTCCATACGACCAGCAGGGAGATACCATGAACCGAGACACACTGCCTTTGCCTCCTGAATCAACAACACCTCGTTCTGTAAAACAAAGACACATGTGCACAACTTAAAGGGATAGTTCACCCAAAAATGAAAATTCTCAGGTTTGGAACTACTTGAGGGTGAGTAAATGATGACAATTTTCATTTTTGGGTGAACTATCCCATTAAAGCTACACAATGTAAATAATAAAATACATAAATAGTTTAAGTGGTTAAAAAATAAACCTGCATGCATCTTGCGGAGGAACGTTGTTTTGGTACACATACACTATATCAATCAGAGTGGATAGACAAATAAATAACGCTTTTTATGTCATTTTTAATGATTTACTAAACATTAAACTTCACATTACATAGCCAGAGCTACTTTTCTCTGATGTAACGCATGTAATTTTCTGTAAAATCTGTCCTGACTGACAGCTCTACAATATAAATAATTATTTTAAGTTTATCACAGTGTATTTGGGTGAAGACATGGCTTATATGGTTATATGGTGTAGCTTTAAAGACAGGCATTTTACATTGAGAAAACATGTACTTTGCATGGATATAAGAACATACTGTACATGTATTTGGACTTAATTTGTTACTCTTATGAGCTCCTAGCCACAAATATGAACTTTATTCTGGAATATTATTCTGGACCTAAACCTTTTGGAATAACCAGGTTTATTGATTACTATAATGTATGTGATATACAGGTGCATCTCAATAAATTAGAATGTCGTGGAAAAGTTAATTTATTTCAGTAATTCAACTCAAATTGTGAAACTCGTGTATTAAATAAATTCAATGCACACAGACTGAAGTAGTTGAAGTCTTTGGTTCTTTTAATTGTGATGATTTAGGCTCACATTTAACAAAAACCCACCAATTCACTATCTCAACAAATTAGAATACTTCATAAGACCAATAAAAAAAATGTTTTAGTGAATTGTTGGCCTTCTGGAAAGTATGTTAATTTACTGTATATGTACTCAATACTTGGTAGGGGCTCCTTTTGCTTTAATTACTGCCTCAATTCGGCATGGCATGGAGGTGATCAGTTTGTGGCACTGCTGAGGTGGTATGGAAGCCCAGGTTTCTTTGACAGTGGCCTTCAGCTCATCTGCATTTTTTGGTCTCTTGTTTCTCATTTTCCTCTTGACAATACCCCATAGATTCTCTATGGGGTTCAGGTCTGGTGAGTTTGCTGGCCAATCAAGCACAGTAACACCATGGTCATTTAACCAACTTTTGGTGCTTTTGGCAGTGTGGGCAGGTGCCAAGTCCTGCTGGAAAATGAAATCAGCATCTTTAAAAAGCTGGTCAGCAGAAGGAAGCATGAAGTGCTCCAAAAATTCTTGGTAAACGGGTGCAGTGATGTTGGTTTTCAAAAAACACAATGGACCAACACCAGCAGATGACATTGCACCCCAAATCATCACAGACTGTGGAAACTTAACACTGGACTTCATGCAACTTGGGCTATGAGCTTCTCCACCCTTCCTCCAGACTCTAGGACCTTGGTTTCCAAATGAAATACAAAACTTGCTCTCATCTGAAAAGAGGACTTTAGTTCTTCTTCTCCTTAGCCCAGGTAAGACGCCTCTGACGTTGTCTGTGGTTCAGGAGTGGCTTAACAAGAGGAATACGACAACTGTAGCCAAATTCCTTGACACGTCTGTGTGTGGTGGCTCTTGATGCCTTGACCCCAGCCTCAGTCCATTCCTTGTGAAGTTCACCCAAATTCTTGAATCGATTTTGCTTGACAATCCTCATAAGGCTGCGGTTCTCTCGGTTGGTTGTGCATCTTTTTCTTCCACACTTTTTCCTTCCACTCAACTTTCTGTTAACATGCTTGGATACAGCACTCTGTGAACAGCCAGCTTCTTTGGCAATGAATGTTTGTGGCTTACCCTCCTTGTGAAGGGTGTCAATGATTGTCTTCTGGACAACTGTCAGATCAGCAGTCTCCCCCATGATTGTGTAGCCTAGTGAACCAAACTGAGAGACCATTTTGAAGGCTCAGGAAACCTTTGCAGGTGTTTTGAGTTGATTAGCTGATTGGCATGTCACCATATTCTAATTTGTTGAGATAACATACTTTCCAGAAGGCCAACAATTCACAAAAAAAAATTTTTTTATTGGTCTTATGAAGTATTCTAATTTGTTGAGATAGTGAATTGGTGGGTTTGTGTTAAATGTGAGCCTAAATCATCACAATTAAAAGAACCAAAGACTTAAACTACTTCAGTCTGTGTGCATTGAATTTATTTAATACACGAGTTTCACAATTTGAGTTGAATTACTGAAATAAATGAACTTTTCCACGACATTCTAATTTATTGCGATGCACCTGTAATAAAGGATTTAAAATGTAGCATTTGGCAAAAATTTTAAATTGACAGCAAGACGGTTAATTATCTTAGGCTATTTTTTTATTCACTTTGTATTTATCAAATTTTTTTAAGAATCTGACACATACTGTATATAATCTAATGACAGAGCCTATAGGAAGTTATTCCGCTCTAAACCAGCTAACAGAAATATGTTCTAAGTAGGTTTTGCAAATGAAAACGTTGTTTTTCATAATTAAAAAAAAGTTTTTTCTTTGTTATGCGAGCAGTAAGGGGACATTCTATTTGATCATTTTGCAAACTTTAAACATTACGTCTGAAAACCAGATAACTTTGAACCAACGTTCTAAAGATGTAACTGGAAGAACGATAGTTTATAACTTTGAGAGAACCTTGCCAGTTAGCCAAACTTCTGAGAACGTTCCCTGTTAGCTAGGAAAACTTGAATTGTTATTTGGGAGGATGATTTCATAAGACGTTTTCCATGTAAAGTATGCACTATGTAGCAATTTTGACATTACCTTAGAGTTGAAGATGACCGCACAGACAGCAAAGCATGTGTTTTTGCGTGTGACTGGCTTCTTCTGTTCCGGAGAGAAGTAAAGCTCGGTCACCTCCAGTCCCTCTCCCTTCAAGAGCCTCTCCACCGTCTCCTCCAGGGACATGATGAAACCACCTTAAAAAAGACTCTCTGAACATATGTAGAAATAATGTCTATTAATAATGTGTATCGTTAACTACTGTACATTTATGAATTGCATAATATTGGTGAGCGTTTTTTACTGGATAGCGTCTGTACAAACTTGTCAGACCTGTTCATATGATGCTTCTCGCACATATCTTTAAAATAATGTTTGAATAAAAGTCAACCCAGAGAAAAATTTAGTTTAGAGGGTTTGATAACCAGAAATCGATTGTTTCATCCGCCATTAGAATTATTTCATTCAGATTAATAAACAAGTGCGCGGTGGCATGTCAACCGCGAGAAGCAAACAAGGTTATTCAGAATGTAAACAAACGCGTATTTTATTTTATATCATTTCATTCTGTAGAAAAACACAACAAAGCTTATATAAGACTTGCCTGATGTTCGACGTCACAAAATATGAAATATAATATGTCGTCTCAGGTTCTCGCGCACATCGCTCGGCATCACCATATTAATGAGGATGAGATGACTTTCTCTTTCGACTTCACCTGATTCCTGTTTCCGGATTTTCCAACACATGAACGACAATGACTTTCATCAAACAATAGCCACTATGATTTCTTGCCAAATCTATTTGGATAATCTTGGACAACACAGTCGCAGGCTGTGAAAATTCTTTCATTCAGACATTTTCAAAGTTTTCAAATACTCTTACAAACTGATTAAACTAGTAGAATTAAAACTCCCATCAACGTTACTCCAATAATATTTATTACAAAATATACAGCAGGATAGGTCATATATAGTATAAAGCAAAGATCTTAATAGTTATTTTTCCCGAAATAGTGGTTTAGACACTTTTTAGATATATAATTTAAATAAAAAATTAAAATGTGTGAAAGTGATTCAAGTAGTTCAAACACTTTCCAAGCAGCAGGCAAACAAACCTTTCCTCGTGCACATTATGAGAAATAATTGATTGATTTTAGAATTGATAATGTAACTTAGAATTGCTTATATAATTGATTTGATCAAATAACCAAACTGGCTAACATGGAGGTAGAGCTCTTTTCTCAGAGGTAACTGTACATCCACACTGCTCCTTAAAACTGTAATATCTGTAGTATAATGTGAAAAGTGAAAATATTTGCAGTACTAGTTAATTATGTAATAAGCAAATATAAAAATAAACAGATACTTTGATGCTGCAATACCCAACAAAGATGGACTTAAGATATAAAGATTTACTAAACTCATATCTCATATTAAATATCATAATTTATCATTATCATCATACACCCATGTATCAAGACTTGAAGAGTTAATTTACAAAAACAGATAACTCCTTTTTTTTTTTAAATCAAAAATCATGTTTTTTTTATTCTGCATTCCAATTAATATCAATCAAACTGCAGTTGGGTTGTTTTGATTAAACAATAATAACTAAAAAAAATACTGCTAAAACAATTAAAACATGATAACACAATAAAAAAAACATGATTTATGAAAATTAATAAAAACAGGGTTATCTGTTTTTGCAAACAAACTCCTCACTTTTTCCTAACAGCATCCATTTGTATTAAAGTGTTCATATAAATGACTGAGGTGAAGTGCTATGACAGTGCTACTGTATGTGTTTGTTCAAATAGTGCTGACCTAGAGCTATATTCCCTGCCTTCACGAGAGTCCCTTGTGAAAAAATACACTTCAGCATTCTTTTAAAATAATATACTTTATAATAATATACTTAAGTGTGAACTAAATGTTTTGGACACTTTATTGCATGTTATCTACATTTTAATGAAACTGTATAGTTTAAATAAATAAACTATTTATATGTAACTTCATGATTATATTGTTTTTGAAATAAAGTATACTGCCAAATGTACTACACTGACTGAAAAAAATGGTACAAAAGCTGGGGTGGTGCCCTTTCAAAAGATGCAAAAATAAGGGGTAAATAATTACAAAAAAAGAGGAGTAAATAAGGTGCTGTCCCTGTGACAGCTTTTGTACCTTTTTTTGAGTGTACTTGACAATATACTTTTTAAATATCATGCATTTATATGTATTCGTAATTACACATTTGTAATAAAGTTGCATTTTATTACACTTAAAATATATTAAATTGAAATATAATAACACTACAATTAGTGTTAGTTGACACATAAAAAATAAGTGTCTCTTGAAGTACACTTAAGTGTCCTTATTTCATTAATACTATATCTGCAAGTAATATAATATTTGAAGTACACTACAAGTGTGCAATCAATAATTAAGTGCATTTCCTTTTCACAAAGGGTTACATATTCAGAACTTGAACTGCCTATTTTTAAGAAATCTATTATATAATTGCAGCTGTATAGTGGATGTATATTAGAATTAATATTTGGTTACATTTCACCGGAACGGAGAGCATACACCAAAAGAGGGAAAGATGAGTGAAGCACACAGCTGAAACTGTGTATGGCCACTGAACATGCTTTAGACACGTTGAGCCTTGGTGCTCATGTGGAAGATGCAGGTTCAGTTCTGGTCCTGATCCTCTACTAGGGTGGCAGAGCATCAGTATAGACTATGAAGAGGCAGAACAGACTCTTCTTTAATCCTCTGTATTATCTTTGCCCTCAGGCTCTGATTGGTCACTTCATGCCATCTGTAAGCGTCACCCTCCAATGGTGGTGGGTTGCCGATTTCAGCCCCGTCCTCTGAATTTTCCAACAACACCATCATGTTAAAGCAGATCCCGTCTGTTTTCCCTGGAATTCTCCCATTGTGCTGCACTCCCAGAATGCCACATGTGTGAACTTGCATGGATGACGAAGGCACGCATTCCTTGACCAGTCTGTGTGCAGCTCGTGGGATTGTGTCTAATGCATTAACTGATACTGCTATAGGAAGACTGGGCTGAGAAGAGGCATCGTTGCTGCTCCGCAGCAGCCACAGGCGGTGCTCATCGCTGGTGTCTGTGTTACCGTTGCTGGAGATGAATGTGAGGAAAAGTCTTTGGCAGATAACCTGACAAGGGAAGTCAACAGGTTGTAACACAGGGAACCAGGGATTTCGGCGATATTTTATCCCAGCATCGATGAGGGGCAGTATGTCACGTCCCCGAAGAGGAAGTGGGGACTCGCGGTCCCACCACTGAGCTTGAAGGGATTCAGAATCTGCTTCTGCCATTGTCTTCAGAGAGCCTCCTGGTGGAACAATGACATAAAATAACTTTTTTCCTTGTTGAAAAGTACTCGCTTTATGATTTACTTACTGGATAACTACTGAACATTTTACTTTTTGAAAAAAAAAAAATGTGTTGGCTTGTTACAAAGTTAAAGTAGAGATCAAATCAGGGTTGCATGATAAAAAAAATGAAAAGATGAAACAAGGAAAAAAATATATATTTTTTTCTGCAATATATGTATATTATGATATGAAAAAATATTTTAGCCAAATGACTTAAATAGCTATATTTGGAAAGAATTAATCATTCTAGAATGATTGAAATGATTGAAAATATAAAAACAAAAGAAAAGAAAAACAATCTGAAAAAAAAATGTTTTTTTTGAAGACTTAAGTTTTTTTTTTTTTACTTTGAAAAAACTTTTTACTTTTTCAGTGAAAAATCATTTTAGGGCTGAATGATTTGGGATTTTTTTTTTTTTTTTTGTGTTTACTTTTTACAAAAACCAACTTAAATCATCACGTAAACAGTTTTATAAAAATAAAAAATCTCATTCCTCTCAAGTTTTCATAGGCCATTTTCCCACAATTCAATATGACTATAAAATCTTAATAATTAGGACTTTATTGTGGATGTTGTTAAATATATTAAACAAACAAACAAACAAATATTGCAATAATGCTACTGTACTGTAAAATAAAAAAAGTAATAAAAATAATTTTATTTTACTGCAAAATTATAATACTAATATTACGTCTTATTTTTCTTCATTTTCAAATTGTATACCATTGAGATTTTGTTTGATGGGTTGCCTGCAAATAGCATCTAAAAAGGACCAAGGCTGTAAAAGGACCAAGTCTTTCTGAGACACTGAAACACTGTATCAGTGCCACACTTCACTCTGAAACCACCAGCATGTAATTAAATAACAGTTGGCAAAATGTAACAGTCGCTATGCCAACACTATGCCATATTGCAATACTTTTTTTTATCGTTTTGCCCTAAAATCAGTTACTGATTCAAACCTGTTTCCTCAGCAAGGAAGATGAAGCGAACCCACTTTGGCCCTTGTTCTTGAACCATCAGCAGTGTGATTGGCTGGCAGTCTATTCCTGCCTCCTCTTTGACCTCCCTCTTCAGCGCCTCTAGAATGCTTTCACGCTCCTCCATACGACCCGCAGGGAGATACCATCTGCCATAACACTCTCTCTTTGCCTCCTGAACCATTAACACCTCATCCTGTATGACGCAAACCAACACACATGCACAACTTTTGTGTCTAGACAAGTTGACAATAAACATTCAGAAATATTTAACACAGATGAAGTATCTGAATATGTTGCTTAAGTATGCATTTCCCTATACAAATAGGGAAGAGCGGGGTAAGATGTGTCAGCTGGTAGGATTTTTCATTTTTTTATTGGTATACACTTATGTTCATATTTTCAAATCTATCCTGGAAATCCAAAAAAAGACAGATCTTTCAATATCTGGATCATGTCAAAGATGACCAAGAGGGTTTCTGAATGTTTGGAGAGTTATTTTTATTTAAACTGGTTTTTGTGAAGTGTAAGATAGAACCCCTTTAATTTTATGCCTTGCTACCAAACTATTTTCTGTCAGTGAAAAGAGAGAACTGTCATGCTCGCAGTGAAAGTGTACAGCTCATTAGTGGAACTAATTAAGATACATTTAGCTGAGGGCTGTCTGTAATAAACGGACACTGGACAGACTCTAAAAGGCATGGAAAGAATGTCACCATCTTTACCTTTGAGTTGAAGATAACTGCGCCAACAATGTAACACACGCTTTTCCTCAGTGTGACAGGCTTCACTTGTTCAGGAACTGAATCAAACTCTCTCACCTCCAGTCCCTCACCCTTCAAAATCTTCTCTAGGTTTTCCTCCAATATTTCTGCCATTGAATCCATGCTGGAGCTGCCTTGATTCCACTATACAACATAATGAATATGATTATTAAATAGTGGCTGTTTCAGATACAGTGGCTGCCTACAGAGACAGCAAGTTTAAACACATCACACTTAAGAACCAGAGCCTGGTGCCATTGAAGAACCTTTTAAACTTCCACAAAACAATATTCTTTTCTATTTCTTTATTAATCTAAGTAAAGAAACCACAAACAAATACACTGATCTGCAGAACCTCTGCTGTTGGATTTAATAACTGGGATTATAAACATATTTGGAATTATAAGATTACAAAACACGTCCATTATAACAAACTGTCTTGACCACACTATCATAATTATCTATGAAGAAATGACCCTAACCTGGTGTTTACACGTAAAAGTTAGCGAAGCAGGATAAACATACGTGAAACAAGTAAAGTCATCCAAGATAATTAAGCACTGTTATTAAAATCTAATTCATACATGTCAACTTTTTAAAAAAACTACATTTATACTAACCTAACACCTCCCGTCGTGAATAATAATAAGAAAAATATACTGAAAGCGAAGCATTGATGTGATTCAAAGCATCAGTTATTGGAACTCTCGCGATAACACGTGACACTCATTTGAGGGGCCGAGTCAAACTACATGACTTCGTTTCGTTTAGTTCTTTAATAGTTCACACTAATTTTTTCTTTTGCTTCCTTGGCGACAATTAATAGATTACCTTGACTTAACTGTTAATAAACAATAGCTGTTTCAAAAGGGGAAAACGTCGCAGTTAAGTTTGATTAGTACAAGAGTTAAATGTATATGTAGTTTTTAGACTATCCCTAACTAAAAAGCAACAAAAACACACTAGTGTACTACTTTAAAAGGCGATTTTTGTTTTTCATTCCCTTAGTACCTACTTTTGCTAGCGGCCGAAAGTAATTAAAAAGCACATGTGAATTAGTGTTCTGGTGGTTTGTATTGTTATAGCAGGCCATCGTAAAGAGCAAACTGTCTGGTGGCGCATGCTCGGTTTCGCTCTCTACAGTCGGGGCTCATTGGCGATGCGAGTCCGAGCGAATCGACTAATCCACAGATTTCCAACAGAGAACTGAAACAGCACCATTTTCTGCCATACAAACACACCCGGATAACTCCATAACAAACTTATTACACAAGGATAAAGTGTAACAAAATGACCAGGTAGCTGAAACTACCTGAATATTGTTTTTTCTCCACGGGAACGTTATGTGGAGAGGGCTTATTGCCATTGCTTGGAGGACAACGCCTGGATAAGGAAGAGAGGACAACATTTGACGTTACTTTGGGACGGCAGTTTGTTAAGGATACTTTACAGACATGGTGAATGCAGTTTGTTGTCGTCTCGCTAAAGGCGCCTTTATGTGGCTGATGCTCCACGCGCTCATCGACTGCAGTGGAGGTGAGAGAACAGACACCATTGCGAGTCACCTACTGTCCACAACACTTCCCAGTGTTGACTCTTTGATACAAGCCATTTTTTGTTCACTTAAAATAACACTAGCATGTAGGCACCACTATGGCAAGCCGTCTTAACGTGTTCCTTAACACTAAATAGTAGCTATTATGTTACTAGCACGTTTTAAGTAGTAGCAAGTAATCCCTTTTTTAGTTTCATTACTAACTATTCATTAGATACTAGAACTTGTTCCAATTACTAGTATCTATTCATTTAGTCAATATTATCTAAGTATTTAATATGCATTCATAACAAATTATCTTTGCTGGTAACAAACTGCAAAATTTTGCCATTGAATTCTATTATTTGCAGAATCTGTGGTCAGCTGTTCACTTCCAACTGGTTTTGTTTCAAATGTAACTGGTAGCTGTTTTAGATTTACTGTCAACTGTTTATTTGCCTACAAGTATCAGTTTCAGTTTTCCAAGTGGACACTAGGAACTACACTTGTGTGTGTTCCAGTTTTTGCTAGTAACTTTTTTTATTTTATTTTTATTTTACTAGCACCCTTTTGTTGTTGTTGTTTAACTGTAAATTGATCATTCTGAGTAACTATTACATATAGCCGCCTATGATTTTGGTGATGTGATGCAGAAAACATGGACAGAATCCAGTCATAAAAATGGAATTTACAGTATAGTGTGGAATATCACTTAATTTGGCAAATTTTGAATGAATAACTCATAGGGTTGCAAAATGGTGGACAATTTCCAGTAAATTTCGGAAACTTTTTTGGATTTTTGGAATCTTCATGGGATTTTTGGAAAGTTTCCAGAAATTTTCCACCCCTTTGCAACCCTAATAACTCAAAAGTAGGGCTGTACTCATCATCAATTGCATATGGACTAGTGTTTATGAATATTAATGTCCAAAAAGACTGCTATTGAAATTTTTACTTCATGTACTTCTTCTCCAGAGTTGCTCTGAGGTTCACTTCACAAGTATTTCAGCATTTCATTTGATAAAAAGTTTTCGTCATCATGCACACACACAAACTCAAAGATCTTCACAACAACCTGTCAAAATCTTAACATTTAAGAAATTGTGACAGAAATATGATTTTGATAATAAATTTGTATTGAATGAAAAAAAAAATAGTTCATAATAAGTGAAAGTGAACGTGACGTGACATACGTGACCCATACTCGGAATTTGTGCTCTGCAATTAACCCATCCAAAGTGCACACACACACAGCAGTGAACACACACACACACACGCCATTTTTTTATGCTGAGGTGCCCGTGGAGCAGTTGGGGGTTCGGTGCCTTGCTCAAGGGCACCTCAGTCGTGGTATTGAGGGTGGAGAGAGCGCTGTACATAATACATATAATAATACATTTCCTAGGACCTTGTTATTGTAAACAATTGTAGTTAAGCTTTTAATAATTTGTTGTAAAATTAAAACGTAAAAAAATTTTACGTTTAGAATTTGGGGGAAAAATAAAACTGATTTCCTACTACTTGTTTCACTTCTGTTTCAGTTTTTTTTATAACCATTTACTATGTGTAAGTAAGTTGTGTTTTTAGCATGTGTGTTTGGCAGTGTTATTTTTAAGGATTACTGATAAACTAATGTCATTTGATTTGCATTTGTTATTTATTTAAATTTTAGTTACATTATGTCTGAATTTATTATGTCTGTATAGGTCTTTCATTAAGTTTTAGTTTTATTTAATTTGAGTTATTTTAATACTTCAACAAACTAAATGGAAATGAAATGATATATATATATATAGATATTGAATTTATAAATGTGTATGCATATATATATATGTATGTATGTATGTATGTGTGTGTGTGTTGTACATACATATATATATATATATATATATGTATAACATAACACTAAGCCAAACACCAAAAAAAACAACTATATATATATATATTAGTTGTTTTTTTTGGTGTTTGGCTTAGTGTTATGTTAGAATCATTATTATACTCATACCTTTTGTTCTTTAATTTATTGAGTTGTTTTTAGCTTTATTTTTTGTTTTTCATTTAAATGTTAAGTTTTGAAATTTTGTTGTATGCATTTGTCATTTTTATTTAATTTCTTTATTTTTAAAATGTGTATAGGTAGTATTTATAAAGTTTTAGCTTTTAGATTTGGATCTGTTTTAATACTACAATTGATTGCTTCTGTTGTCCTCATTTGTAAGACGCTTTGGATAAGAGCGTCTGCTAAATTAATAAATAATAAATAATAATAATTTCATCGGTCCCTATACATATGACAGGTAAAAAGTAACTGTAACTAGTGAGATAATAAAGCAATAAGCCCCATGAAGCCATGGTTTACAGTGAATTTATAACAGCTAAGGGGCGTTGTTAGGCACGATGCGAAGCGGAGTAAAAACAGTATTCTTCCACCAAACAATGTTCCTCAGAAACAGTTGTGGTTGGATCCTGTGGTTGGAAAAAAGTGGTTGCCAAGCAACACACAAAGTAAACAAAGGCGTAGGTTTGTAGTGTAATTTACAACGGCTTTGAACGCGGCTCAACCAATCAGAATCAAGGACCGGAACTATCCGTTTTATAACAGTTATTAGAAACCATGGAAACTTATTGTCACAGTCATCTCTTACTAATTACTTTGATGTTCTCATAGTATCTCAGATACTGGTAAAACTGGAATAAATACCACTAACTATTGGGGTAGTTATTAACAACTAATTACTGGTGTGTAATTAATAGTTACTGGCACAATTGGCAAGAGTTAATGCAGTGTTAGCACTGTTATTTATAGTCACTGTTGGACTAGTAACATAAAAATAAGTGCCATTCAGTTTCGAAGAATACATTTTAAAAAGGCTTCCCATAGACCTTATGCTCTTTATTTGTTTATATTTACGTTTGTTTTACATGTAGTGAAATCACTAGCTTTCCAAAAAACATGCATATAATATTAAAACATTGGTGTTTCTCTGTAGTTTCACTTCATGATACACCATTGCCCGTTTGAAGGACAAATCAGTGTTTGTTTGACCCTTTCAGAGCAACGCTGTACACTTGTCTGTCCTATATTGAGATTTTATTTTGATAGGAAACAATATCATGTCTGGTATACATATACCTTCATCTCTGCCTCGTCTGGCAGTGTGAAGGTTTAAGAAGCTTAAGCAGTTCAATAATAGAGTATTTGGGCTAATTCCGAATTTATGGGCGTCTCCTCGCCCTTGAGTCTTACAGGCTCTTACTTTAAAATCAGTATGAAATGCATATAAGTCATTTCTGCCACTCTTAAGAGCTAATTTGTGGAATCCAGTAGAAGAACATCTCAATGATTATTTACCTGCATTTAACTCTTCCATAGTTTGAATTAGGACAAGAACATTGTCTTGGTTAGGTGAACTCTCAAAACCAGGGATCCTCAAATCTGGACCACTCCTGCAGAGTTCAGCTCTAACCCTAATCAAACACACCTGAGCATGCTAATCAGAGTCTTCAAGATCATTAGAAAATCACAGGTAGGTGAGTTTGATCAGGGTTGGAGCTAAACTCTGCAGCAGATTGGACATCCAGGGTAAGATTTGAGGAACCCTGATCTAAACTGTCAAACTTTTTAAACTGTCAAAAAACATGTCTCCTAATGTAAAAATAAGGGTAACACTTAACAATTTGTTAACATTAGTTAATGCTTTAGTTAACAATATATATATATATATATATATATATATAGAATTTATTAACCTTTGTTAATGTTGGTTAATAATGCCAGTTCACAATGCATTAACTAATGTTCCAGAAACAACTTTTGATTAATGTATTAGTAAATGTAGAAATTAACATTAACTAAGATAAATAAATAATGTAGAAGTTTTGCTCATAGTTCATGTTAAAAAATAACAAATTAAAACATATAGTAAAGGGTTATCAAAACAAGTCTTGAGTGACACTTAACTAGTACAGCAGGAAAATGTAGTAAAAAAAAAAAATGGTAACACTTTATTTTAAGGACCAGTTCTCACTATTAACTAGTTGCTTATTAACATGCATATTACTAGCGTATTGGCTGTTTAGTAGGACTTATTAGGCACATATTAATGCCTCATTCTGCATGACCATATTCTAGATCCCTTAAAATGACCCAATACCTAAACTTAACAACTAACGTACTAACTGTGTTTCCACTAAAGCGTCAAATCAGCGTTCAGTGCCGCTGGCAACGCTACAATGCCACTGCTTTGGGGCCGTGTCAAATTTAGGGCAAAGCACGCCTCTTAAAAACTATTTTTACACCCTGTTTGCATTTCATCTTCTTCTTTTCACAGCGATTGGTTGTCGCCTGGCATTTTTCGCTCGATATTTGCATAAAGTCGAGGAATGCCCAAACTTTTTGACGCTCTCGGCTGCTCTCAACACTTTCTCTGCGCCGCTTTCAATCCCATAATGCACTGCGCAAGCGTTTAAGCTCAACTTCCTTAGGAATGATTTGAAAACGCATGCTCCGCTGCGCTCGCTCCGTGCCAGTGGAAATGCACCGTAACTATTAATAAGCAGCAAATTAGGAGTTTATTGAAGGAAAACTCTTAGTTAATAGTGAATGTGTTCCCTATTCTAAAGTGTTACCTACCAACCAATAAATAAATATTAAAATGATTATTCATAGCAACATGTTAAAAATGGTGTATATTCATTAAATGTTTAATTAAAAAAAAAAAAAAAAAAAACATTTAGAAAATCGTAGCCTGCAATTGTTACCATAAAGAGCTATTTCTACCTGATTTAACCCATAATTTTTTTTTTAGTATATTGAAATATATTTAGGTTTATTCAGTGATGTTAAATAATATTTTAGACTCAAATAAAACCAGTTAATTTATACCTTTTTTAGTTTATTTAAATATGTGTGTGCGTTTATGTGCAAGTTAATTTGCTGTAGCTAATAACTGCAATTATACACCTATAATAATGTAAATTCATGACAAATAAAAATATAATATTCTCACATGCAGCACATGATTTTGTAAGTTTCCATGGCACACATACATGATAAATGAAGATGTGGTGACAGCGCAGCACTGGTCTGATGGAGCATGTGACCGTTCTGTCAACACTGGCTACATTAAAGGGATAGTTCACTTTGAAATTAAAATTTGGTATCTATCAGCTTACCCCAAGGGCATCCAAGATGTAGTTGTCTTTTTTTTTTCAGTAGATCCGATTTTGATGTTTTTAGGTCAAACCGTTCTAGTCTGTCAGTCATATAATGGCAGGTATAGGTCACTGTCTCTATAAGAGGGAAAAAGAACATGCACAGAGAAATTCAAATTAAACAATTCCCCATTGTAACTACACATTGATGGCCTAAGACACGAAACGAGCAGTTTGTGTGAGAAAACGAACAGTATTTATATCGTTTTTTACCTCTTGTACACAACCATGTCCAAGTGATCTGAGTGCGCACACACATCCGGTGTGTGATGTGTGTGTGCGCGCGCTCTGGCTCACGCTTGACGGAGGGCGTGTCTGAAGCGTGGTGCTGACACAACTTCGTGGTATTTTCTTGTTGGAAGACGCGCACTGTCATCGCTCGTGTCGTTTCTGAACTGTCTACTCTAGGATAATGATGACTTCTTTTAAGCAGACCCGCTTGCTGTCATGCATTGTATTTCTATACGAGCGCTCCATGTATCCGTTTCATTCATCTGTAGCTCGCCGTCAACGCTTGACGGAGGGCGTGTCTGAAGCGTGGTGCTTTAAAAAATTATTTGAATTGTTTGACAGTATTATTATATACGGTTATGTATATTCCTTTTGGTACAAAATGATGGCTCTTTAATTTCGGAATGGCACAAATATTATTCATGGACTAATCCTTCGTCATAGTAAGATTCCTTTTTTTTTTTTCCTCGCCGGTGTCATGTCTCAATAAACTGTTCCTGGATCTGTTATTTTTTACATGGTTAGGTGGAAGTGACGCAGGGTGAGGAGGGTGGAATTGCAGCATGTGTGTTTGGCTAGTTACAGATGAATGAAACGGATACATGGAGCACTCGTATAGAAATACAATGCATGACAGCAAGCGGGTCTGCTTAAAAGTCATCATTATCCTAGAGTAGACAGTTCAGAAACGACACGAGCGATGACAGTGCGCGTCTTCCAACAAGAAAATACCACGAAGTTGCGTCAGCACCACGCTTCAGACACGCCCTCCGTCAAGCGTGAGCCAGAGCTCGCGCACACACGCGTCACACACCGGATGTGTGTGCGCACTCAGATCACTTGGACATGGTTGTGTACAAGAGGTAAAAAACGATATAAATACTGTTCGTTTTCTCACACAAACCGCTCGTTTCGTGTCTTAGGCCATCAATGTGTAGTTACGATGGGGAATTGTTTAATTTGAATTTCTCTGTGCATGTTCTTTTTCCCTCTTATAGAGACAGTGACCTATACCTGCCATTATATGACTGACAGACTAGAACGGTTTGACCTAAAAACATCAAAATTGGATCTACTGAAGAAAAAAGACACCTACATCTTGGATGCCCTTGGGGTAAGCTGATAGATACCAAATTTTAATTTCAAAGTGAACTATCCCTTTAAGTAATAACTGTGTAATAGCTGTACTGTAAGTCGAGTTAAAAGTGTCTCCTAAATGACTGCTTACTTGCACACACTTATTTTAGCATTTAAGGTATAGAAATAGAGAGGCTCCTACACTATTAGTGCTAACACACATGCTATTAGAGAAACTGAGGGTGTGTTTTGAGCTGAGAATGATGTGAATGTTTGAAGGACATCGAGATAAATCTGAGAAGTTTGTGGAAATGTTCAGTAAAGAGCTGTCTTGTCTACCCTTCATTCTTTTCGGGGAAAAACAGCACAGGAAGTCTCATCCAACTTGTTGTGTGATGACTCAGGAGCAGGTGGGATGCCTCTCCTTCCTGAGGTCTTTCTCTCTCTCCATGTCATGAGACCCGTGCCAGCACAGCACTATTTCCACCTACAGGAAACACTTGGCACTTGATTGCCGACCAGTCAATTGCACTCAATCTAATTACCCGTGATGATCACAATAGCAGTGATATATAAACATGTTTTGTTGCAGTGGGAGGAATAATAGAGGGACATAGATGGAGAAATTAATGACATTGCCTGTAGATCCAGTGCAAGATATTGAAGTCTCACTGTTTTCCTGCATAGCTTGTATAATTGATTGTGTGTGTATTGGTAGAGAGTGTTGTGATGGGACTGTCTCTGTTCGTAGGCTCAGTAAGCCAGCAGACGTCTCCGCTCTCCTCGTATGAGGTGACGGTACCGAGACGCATCAGCAGACAGAGGAGAAACCAGGACAGTGCAGATAAGGTAAACAAACTCTCTCTCACACACACATTTGCTTTTTAATCACACGCGTTCAGCATTTGGAAAATCAATTACGTTAAAGTCAAAACAAGTTAAATCAATTAACTAGACCTTTCTGAGCAGAAGTTTGGGTTTTTAAAAGTAGAGAAAGTATTTGATTATTGGCTCACTGATATGACTTTCATTTTATTGTTTAGTTCTATCAAATTATTGAAAAATAGATAAAAAATTCAATTCTTACAAAAAATACTTCAATGGACATCTTCCATAATCAACGTTTATGATCTCTGAATTAAAAATGTATTTATTTATAGATTTTTGGCTGCATAAAGCCAAGAATGTCAAAGTGGTACAACTGTCCTGATGTCGCAATGTAAAGAAACAAAATCCTTATTAGAAGGATGAAATTCTTGGAAAGAACACCTTTATCTTTAGCATAATCTTGTATTATTATTTTTAGAGAAAAACTGTGAAGTAAATATTTAAAAAAAACTTTAGTCTTTCAAATCAATGTCATGTGGTACGACCAAACTGACAAAAAAGATCAAGATGCCAAGATCAATAAGTCTCTTATAATATCAGATAATTTTATGATGAGGTTAGTTCAATATGTAAATTTCTTGTGGATTGATTCACCAAAACCATTATATTATAGTCATTATATTAATTGTTTTATTAATTATTATTAATAATTAAATATTTTACCTTTTAAATATTTTTTTAAAATAATTATTAAGATTCAAATTGTGAGGAAAGTATGTTCACATAAAATTTTTTGAGACACATCCACTCTTGTACGGAGCCCAGAAAGTCACTGGTAGGAGAAAAAAAATCAACCCATGCCGACGGTTTTGCAATTCGTCCCCTCAGTTTATAAACCGTACTCACAAATTATTAAACTGTTCCCTCGGTTTAACAAATCGTGCCCATGGATTAATAAACTGTACCCACGAATTTCCAATCCGTGCACTCATATTTTGTAAACCGTACCTTTGGTTTTTAATCCGTACCCACAAATTCATAATCCGTGTGCACGCTTTCGCAATCCGTTCCAGTGGGTTTGTAAACTGTACTCACGGATTTGTGGCCCCGCCCCAGTCTGTACTGGCAGATTCAACCAGGCCACCTGTTTAGGTGCAGAATGCATAATATTGTGTTTATTAAACTTTATTTTTCATAGTATATGAGAACATGATCCGCACTCACAAAATAGTCTTCTTTTTAGCGTTTATTTTACATTAATCACCAATAGGATAAAACACCGCCACCTGTGTTTTATCCTATTGGTGATTGGCCTAATATTATGTAAAATAAATGCTAAAAACAAGACTAATTTGTGAATGTGGATCATGGTACTTTAACGCACCAAAATAAAATATTAAGTGAAGGAAGAGCGTGGTTCAAACGGCTTTGAAAACTTTATTTTTAAATTTTTCATTTTCATTTTCATTTTGTTTTGAGAGGAGAAGGTAAAAAGCAATACAAAACAAATAATGTACAGGTTATGTTGTCATTCCTTTGCTCTCTAACTGAATGCAATGTTATAATAGTCCTAGTTATTTAATAATAACATTAACAGTGAAGCATGCATCTAACTCTGGGGGGAAAAAGCTTAACAAAATCACCAAAACAAGTCTTCATGTTAAGAATGAATAGGCTAGTACACAAACACATTTCCAAAACTGTAAAAGGTTATTTAAAAATAAAGCTTTCATTAATTATTTTGATAAACATTTTACTGTCTTAAGTGCACTCATTTTTTTAGCCTATGAATTAAAATAATAATAATAATAATTATTATTATTATTAATATTATTATTACTATTGTTATTATTACATTTAGGTTACATATGCATTTAGAACAAGCTTTATACAAAATGACTTACAAAAGAGGAACAAATTAGTCAAAAGTCAGTCATAACACAATGACAGGCTTATTATACAATAATAATAAAGTGCTAATAAATAAACACAAGATTTTGACGCACATCTTTCTTATTAAATCGTTGTTTTCCACCTCGTACCCGTTACAATTGATAGAGAATCACTTGAAGCAATTTGATGTAGGCCTTTTCCACATAATAATATGCAATAAAACAATATACTATATGATTCGTTAACACGTAGGGCAGGCTAACGTTACCTAGGAGCTTGCTGTTCTTCTAAAATGAATCCGTGAGTACAGTTTACAAACCCGCGGGAACGGATTGCGAAAGCTTGCGTGCAGATTATGAATTTGTGCACGGATTGGAAATTTGTGGGTACAGTTTATTAATCCGTGGGCACGATTTGTTAAACCGAGGGAACAGTTTAAGAATTTGTGAGTACGGTTTATAAACTGAGGGGACGAATTGCAAAACCGCCACCACGGATTTTTTTTTTCTCCTACCAGTGACTTTCCGGGCTCTGTACTTCTTGAAAACATATATATATATATATGTTTATGTTATAGGAATATGATGATGTTTTTTAAAACCAACATTATTTCAAAGAAAACATTTCTTAGAACTTGGCACATGCATTTCAGATTGGATTTCTAAAAGAATTTACCTTTTCTTCATCTTAAACATTATTTTTCATTTACCTAATCATGTTTTTTCTTTAAGATAACTGTAAATAAATTGTGTAAATACAGTATGCAGTAAGGAAGGTGCAGATGTATTACAACTTTTACATGAATACTCAAGTAAAAGATAACTAAAGAGAACTGTGTTCAAAACTGCAGAAATACATCAAAAAAATTGTCAAATAAATTTTTAATGGTATCTTTTCATGAGCTCTCACTCACTTGCCATCAGCTCTGTGGATAGGATATTTAGCATGTCCCTCTCATTCTCTCTCTGTCCTCTTTTCCATTAATTGTGACCTGTCAGTGATTGTGTATCTGTTCATATCTACACCAGCGGTGTTTCAAAGATAATGCCACAGGAACCATCTGGCCGGCACACATGCCCAGAAGCGTGGGCGTAGTTATTAAAAGTCTGCTTCTGCCAGAACCTCGCTGAGAGACGCATGGCACAAACAAACACACAACGCTCCTCTCACCTCTGTGTCATTGAGAAACAGTGGGCTGCTCAGAGTTTGCTAGATGACAGCGTGTTTGAGAAAAGCCATTTTTGCTGGCATAGCCTTGAAACCCTTAACTCCGTTTATAAAGAAGCAACATTCACACAGAATTTTCGTCGATAAAAAAATTATTCAGCATTATTAATTTGATGACATTTTTCATGAAAGACTTTTGTTTGTCACGTTATTTTTAAAAAGGCCATTTGCTACACTTTTGTTACTTTATCTTTAATTCCCTTTATGTTATTAAGTTGTTATTATTATGTTATATAAGTCATTGTTTTCTTTTTTGTTATTATTCTGTGAAACACAAAAGGACATCTTAGGCAGAATGTCCAACCAGTTTTTTTTTTGTTTTTTTTGAAGCCATACGATAGCTTCATGCAAACAGACATATTTAAGTTTATATTCACTCCATAATGCTTTTTAACTTTGATTTATTAGTATTTTGAATTAGCTGTTATTTTTATATTTTCAGTTATTTTCTTTCTGGCAATTTTGCTATATGCTTTTGCCATGTTTAGTTGTTATTTAGTTTTATTTATTATTATATATTAGTTTTTATTAGTGCTGTCAAATGATTAATCGCATCCAAAATAAAAGTTTTTGTTTACATAATATATGTGTGTGCACTGTGTATATTTATTATGTATATAAAGACACACACATACAGCAGATATTTTTGAAAATATTTACGTATTTACGTATACATTTATATTCATATAAATTATATAATATATAAATATATTTAATATATAAACGTAACATATTTTTATTGAATATATACATGCGTGTGTGTATTTACATATACATAATAAATATACACAGTATACACATATATTATGTAAACAAAAGCTTTTATTTTGAATGCGATTAATAGCGATTCATCGTTTGACAGCACTAGTTTTTATATTTCTGTGTAGCTTTTATTTATATTTATTTCAGTATTAGTAATTTTAGTACTTCAACTTGTTTTGTTTCGGTTAGATGGCAGTATAATTATTTATTATATTTTAATTTAGCTTTAATTCACTTTAACAACAATGGTTATGGTTTTAGGTTTAGTTGACATTAACAATGCTGCCTGTGACCATTTCTGTGGTGGTTTTTGTTTTTCCATAAAGTGACTCTTGTAACTCTTGTATTTCAAAAGAGTAAGGAGAATCCTGTTTTCTCACAATATCTTGCTCCATAATCTTATAGGGTTTAAGGAGAGGCAAAGAGCAAGAGAAAGAGTTGTTTGTCAGAATGCTGCAGTAAATGTCAGATAACATGTTGGTGTGTTTGGTGCAAAATTAAGTTCAAAGAAAAATCTATGTCACACCCACACACTATAGCCACCACTTCCTGAAAGCAATCAACCTTACCACACTGTTTTCCCTGAAATTATTTTAACCCAAATTAATTAAATACACTAAACATAAAAATTACATTGTTTTCTGTATTACTCAATTTTTTTTGTTACGTGTACGATTTTACATGACTTTTCTCATTGTATTGAATTTTTCAAGTTAAATCAACTTAACTAAGCTTATCTGAGTCCATATTTCATAGGCAAAAAAAATCTTGCCATGCATATTTAGAACAAAAATCATTAAAAAAACATTAAAAGACTCTTGAGGATCTCACTTCAGTCCCCAAATACTTATTAATCATCATTTTAATTGTTTACCAAACTGCCCTTCAAATCACTAGGTTTTACGTGTGGTTTTGTGTGTATTTTGTTTTTAAGCTAGTAAGTCACATTCAGATCAGTAATGATCTTATGTGCGGGTTTACTGTTATGTAACTTTTCACTTCTCAGATTTGGCATTGTACCAACATTATTCATGTTACTACATTTGAGTAAATGTTTTCCTAACTGTACAGTAAAAGGCAGTGAAGTCCTAGTTCAGTCCAGAATGTTTGTTGTCGTCTCTTTCTTACCTGATTCATTTCCCGCATGTGTATTTTTATCTAGAATTTAACAAGGGGTTTATTGGTGCAGTGCTTTCTCAGAAATACAGACTAAATGAAAGTTACCTATTTGTTTGGTTTCATCATAAATGTACTAAGTCTGAAATGAGTCAGCTTTGATGGGAAAGAGACCACATAGGCCTACTGTAGCAAGGGAAGCATGGCTGGATGTGTTTTGCTTTATTAGTGAATTAGGTCAGTATGCTTACAAAAATGCCCTTCACTTATTAGATTTGTTCATAAAAAAAAAAAAATTTTGACTCCTTTGTGCTGCTTGTTTTCTTAACCTGTAAAAGAGTAGTGATTTGACGGTTTCTCATTTTTTGTTTTATTAAGGTGTCATACATAATCCAAGCTCAAGGAAAAGAACATGTCGTCATCCTGGAGAGAAATGAGTAAGTATTTTCCTTCTGCTTCTCTCACTTTCTCCCCTAAAGTCAATCCATACACTTGGCCAAAAACTGTTTATGTTTGATCTGTACAGACGGGGTAAACCGAGAACAAATGTAGACTGTGTTTACAATGTTTAATCTCATGGCCAGAATTGTGCTTTTCACAATGGAAATGATGAAGCCAAAGTTCTACATTGAGCTAACGCAGTGTTTCAGTGATCCTGGATGCACACCAACACTACAGATTTTGGATGTGTCCTTTATCTGACTCATCCACTCGAGCTCTTGGAGTCTCTGCTAGTGGCCTGGTGTGTTTCATTAAAAAGAGTTTGAAAGTTGCACTTGTTGGTGTGCCTCCAGAAGCAGGGTTGGGAAACACTGGGTAACATTAGCCTAAGTTCAGTTTTTCACACTTGGTTTGTAATTCACAGTGCATTTAGCAGGAATCGAGGCTCTCTGAAGCATAGCTTGATAATTAGATGTATTTTCATGACAGATACTTATCATTGTTTTGTCCAGTAAGCCTTATGCTTAACTGATTCTTTATTGCTGTTTTTTCAGCTTGTCACAATAATAAATAAATCATTAGACTACAACAATAAAACATGCTTTTTGTTATTATTAATTCTATTTATGCAAGATTTGAATTTTTTTCATCTCTGAAATGTAATTTCCTTACTTTTGTTTGCCACTATTAAGATTAAAATGCTACATAGTTCTCACTTAATTATGTAAAAAAAAAAAAAAAAAAAAAAAAGTATACAACTTTGAACCTTGACTAAGCATGGACTTGACTTTTGTAAGAAATTAATACTTTTATTTAGCAAACATGCATTGAATTGCTATTTCTATTTCAAATAAATGCTGCTCTTTTGAACATTCTATTTAACAAGTAATCCTGAAAAAAATATTATACTAGGAAAATGTACTAAAAATGTACAAAAATATTAAGCAGCACAACTGTTTTTAACATTGATAATATTTAGAAATATTTCTTGAGCAGCAAATCAGCATATTAGAATACTGAAGGATCATGTGGCACTAAAGACTGGAGTAATGTTGCTGAAAATTCAGCTTTAAATTACAGGAATAAATTTCATTTTAAAATATATTCACATAGAAAACATTTATTTTAAATTGTAATCATATTTCATATGGCAGACAGTGCACATGGAACTGTGTGGATGTTGATGGATAACCGATTATGGCTCTATTTCTGTTCATAACCAAAGTGGTGTTTAACCAGGGTGTAACAGGGTGAAATGTTTTCCTAATTTCTAATATCTGTACCTTCATCCTTAATTAATTACCATCTCCTTCCTTAATTAATTGCCATAATTACATTTCACTTAGTAGATTGTTTAGTTGTAATATTTCTGTTTGTTCTAAATCAGAATGCGGCAGTGTTTTAATACCGTTTGTCTTTTCACCTGTCAGCATTTCAGCCTCATTCAAGTTAATGCTAGGCATTAATGAAGCTTAATTTTCCTTGTGTCATCCTTTCCTAAAAGACACTATAGGTTTTAGACTTTGTACTTGTTCACTGTTGTATTGCACAGTATTCCTTACACAAAACCTGCAAAAGCTCTCAGAATGCAAAAAAATTCTGCTCTTTATCTTGAAATATTGCGACATGTAGGTGGACCTTGTTGAATGACCACTTCCTCATTGCCAAACAGATAAAGTCCCTTGATAATATCAGATTTGTCATGCAGCTGAACAAAGCTGAGGGGTGGATGTTTCTCTTCTCCTGTTTGAGAACGTTATCTCACATAATGCGTCTCATGCACTGAGATAAATGCCGGATGAAACCCGCCAATACTCCCCTAACGCATATCCAGAACATTCTGTGCTCTTCACTCTAATATTAAGATACTCAAGCAGCAAAAACATTATTTTTTTCTTTAGCTCGACAGTTTGTTGCTTTTTTGAAGGGCAGGAGCTGGGAGATGTTTTGGAAATGTGCCTTCAGAGTAAAAAAAATTTTTTTGCATCATTAACAAAGACAAATTGCTTCACATTTTGATGTAGGATATAAATAACACACAGTGTATGACCACAAAGCACATTGAGTTTGACAGTCAGTGCTAAATGTGTTGTGGCAGGTGTGTTAATTCTTTCAGAAAAGTTGACGATTTCCAGCTATGCTCACCGTCTGTTGCAGAGGAGATGTGAAATAAAGGTCAGCTCATCACCAGATATTAGGGTTTTTACACAGTGTGTGGCCTCTTCAGATCATGCAAGATCTTAAATAATCTTAGAACAATCTGTAAACCTGAACCCCTGACCTTTGTGATATACGTATGATTGCATTTTCTGTCAGTATTCGTAGGAAAAGATGAGGAAGCAGAAAAGAGGAACTTGAAATCATCATTTCTGAAGAAAAAAAAACAAAATGTAAAGACAAAATAAAACTGTATTTGCAACACATTTAATTTCTGAAATGTGGAAATAATGTGCAGTGGGATTTTGGTTATATTCTTGGAAATTTAGTCTATGATATTATTAACTTCACATTTGAACTAAAAACATTGCTATTAATACTGCTCATATTTGAAGTGTTTTTTTTCCTCCAAAATTTCTGCATTTCTGCATCCATTAAGGAAAAAATATTTCTGCTCTTTTTTTTAATGTTGTTGTTATACACGTATATTTAAAGGTGCCATAGAATGGAAAACTGTATTTACCTTGGCATAGTTGAATAATAAGAGTTCTGTACATGGAAATGACATACCGTGAGCCTCAAACATCATTGTTTCCTCCTCCTCATGTAAATCTCGTGCATGCAAAAGACCACTGAAAAATAGGCGAATCAGAACATAACACCGACTGTGATGTTACAGTCAGGATCACTAATAGTTACGCCCCCAACATTTGCATATACCCGCCCATGTTCTATGCCAGCCGCCAGCCGAACCTGCACAGCCGAATCATCAGAAGTTCTGCAGGTATTGTGAAGAAACAAGCGAGGATAATAGCGAAAATGACAGATCATGGAAATAAATGTTATGTTCCAGGCTGTGCAGGGGATGTGAAGTGCAGGGATGTGTTGGTGTCTGTATTCAGAAAGGCACAGAAAACAAATAACACGTTCTAATAAAATAACGCGAGCCACTAAAGGGACATGGCTAGCTGTAGCCTGTTACAGTACATAAGATTTCACTTACCACATAAACAGAGTAAGGAGAGATGACTGAGGATGATGGCCAATGATTTACAGATCCTGAGCACCACTGACAAGCAGGGGCGGACTTAGTGAATTGGGGGCCCCAGGCAAATGATGGGGCTTACATTTGCACACATAAAATGTTCCTTTTCTGTGGTAGCTGCTGCACAATGTGCCCTACTCCAATGCCGTTTTGCTGTATAATGTTTATTTACATTTATTCATTTAGAGCACTTTTATTCTTTCATGTGTGATGAAATAGCAATTGATTTACAAATCTTTTAACAAAAAACTAAATAAATTATAAAATGAAAACCTCACAATTGAACCTTTAAACTGTTTTTTTATTTTAAGAAAAGGGATGCGTCAAAAAAATTATTATATTATTTAAAACGGGTTTATGTGGGTGGATTTTCGTGCAACAAAAACTGCAGACTGGATTATTGAAAATGCACATTCATTATATAGTCTGTACTTTAAGGTAAAATTTTAATTTAAATTTGTATCTGTTCTAGTTTAAATTAATACTTTTCAATTTTTAATACTTTAATCAACATGCATGGACAAATATGGATGCTTTATGCATATTTTTTAATAGTGAAACCATAGTTAACATACATAGCTGAAGAGTAGACATGTTTCATAGGTCTGATGTTTTTCAAAGAATGTGTTCATGTCTATTAGCATGAAAAAAAGAACATAGAAATACCAGGTTCCTATACTTCTCTTTCTTTGCTCTGAGCAAATATAACAAACCTTACATTTTCCAACAGGGCAGCTCACTTCTTCTGATATAATTTATTAGTTATTATTACTGCCCTCTCTGTGCCCACATACTGATTTTGAAAAATTCTCAATTAAACTGTTTTCATTGGTATATTTTACTGTTTCTGTTGTCAAAACAGAATATATATTTGAAACGCGACCCATTAAGACCCTCTCCCTTCCAAGTGTTTCCACAAAAATTGATTTATAATTGTGCCTGCTGTCAAATCAAATAGTACACATAAGAGCTACTGTGCTGTGATTTCGGCTAATGAGTAAAATTAGAGAAGCCGCTGTTTTACTGAAAGTGAGCTCCTTTCAGCTGCTCGCTGTACAGCCAAGAGAGAGAGAGAGAGAGGGGGGGGGGGGGAGAGGTCGCGCTGGGAGAGCCTCGCGCTCAGCGGCAGCAGCGTCAGGTGCATAATATTTGAATTTGCACAAGCAGGATACACAAGAAGCACGTTCAACTCCGAGCCGGTTGTCATGGTAATAAACTTAAACCGCAACCGTGCGTGTCCGCAAACGCGTCTCGTAGAAAAGCATTTTAGGGGGCCCTTGGCTTTTGGGGGCCCAAGGCAGTCGCCTACCTTTGAGGGTAAGTCCGCCCCTGCTGAGAGCTTGTAAAATGTGTGGTAAGTACTGCCGCTGTAGTTTACACAGAGCACGTTATCGCAAATATCAAAGTAAAAACATGGCCGAAAGCTTCCAAATAAGGTCCCTGATGCCCATAACAGATAATTACCCAATGTTTCTGCGAGAGAAAGTTGAAATATATATTTTCTGTGTTTCCTTCCTGCTGTGTGAGCTACTGAAATGAGCCGCACTGTGAAACAGCCAATCAGAGCAGAGCTAACATTGGGTTGAAACAGCCAATAAAGAGCTCAACATTATTATTCATGCCCTTCCAAATAAGGTAATAACAGACCGTTTCATTCTAGGGAGAAATAAGTTTTAAATGCCGTAAAACTTCTGGAGATTTTTTGCCCTTACCTAAGCCACATACCTTCTATGTAGATATCAGAGAACAATTTAAAATACTTCATCAATGCATTCTATGACACCTTTAATGTATTTTTAATTGCTTTTGATCAAAAGAGAAGAAAAAAAAAAAACAGTGGCCAAAGTTGGCACTACAGTTTTTTTTTTCATGTAATAAGTTGCAAATAATCGTTGAGAAATTGCCTATGAGAAACATAGTAAGTAACAGAAACATAGTAAGACCAGGTACATTTATTTTTGATTTAATGTTGACTTTGCCATAACATTTGCAGTGTTGTTATTGTTAACTAAGACTAAAACTTTAAAAAATAGTTTTCGTTAATTTATATAGAGCTAAAATAAATGAAAATATAAATATGAGATGAAAAACTTACAAAACGGCACTGAAAAAATAAATAAAACTAAAATAAAAAGAAATTAAAGACAAATAGAAATATAAAAAACAACAAAAACTAGTTAAAACTAAATGACAAGAGCACATAACAAAATGACCAAAACTTAAACTAAAATGAAAATGAATGCCAAGTCAAAGCATTAATAAATACTTACTAGTATATAAATAAAACAAAAATATCACTGAATAATTGAGAGAATTTCAGAATTACACAGAGCAATTTGCTCTCTTTTTAATTTGTAAGAAACGTCTCGTTACGGATGTAACTCTCGTTCCCTGAAGGAGGGAACGGAGACGTTACGTCGACTGACATTAGGGCTCCAGAGTGAGACCCCTAACATCAGTCGATGTAACGTCGAACGTGACTCACTGAAAGGGAACTACCACATCAATTTAGATTGGACATGGAATTATTCTTTCAGAAGGGAGACATGATTTCAAATTATGTAATCATATGTAAGAGTTTCTCCATTGCTCTTTTCTGTCTATGTGGCTGCAGGACGACTCTGCAATTGGCCACATCTGCCTTACAGCAAAAACAACACCCCACCTACCCTGCCCTCGATTTATACCTCCATATACACAGAGGGAGAGATTACGAGAGAGAGAGTGTGCATGTTCAATGGGCCGCTAGCCACAGTGATACTCCAACACACACACCCATAGTAAACCCACAAGAGCTGCTGGCTCAGAAACACATGCACGAGTCACAGACAGACTGGATGTGGGGTGGTCAGATCTGTTCTTTACTTTCCTTTGCCTTCTATCCGCTCTCCTCTGCTCTCATTTTGTTGTTCTGAGGGGAATGCAGAATAAATTGCGTTCACTGATTGAGCATTGTTTATTTGCATACGCCGTCTGCATTGTTTTAGCTCACGATTCACTGAAGGAATTATGCAAAACAACATCGCTCTGCCATTGCAATCAAGGCACCTGAACACATCTCTTTTTATTAACATTTGTTTGCCGCCTGCATTCTGTGGGCGCTAAAAGCATAATGTACAATCCACCAGGCATATAGCGCAGAAGCACAAATGATAACCTGCCTAATTTACCAAACACATGAGATATGTTTGGGCTGAAAAGAATGTCACTTAATTTAAACACTCACACACATTGTAGGAGGTTAGTGAATATGATGGAGGTTTTTGCACTGAAATATTTTGTAGAAAATGTTATGATAATCTTCTCTCTTTCTCAGAGCTACACACACTACTTCACTGAGCACTTCCTCTCAGCTCTCTTTCCTGCTGCTGCTTGTGACTAAAGGTTACAGGGTCATGGTGCTGTTGCTCTTTAATGCCTTTGGTCAAGTTTTCCACATTCACTCGTGCTCAAATCTGATTTTTTTTTATTTTTTTTTTTTAGCTGTTCAGGTTTCCTGACACATGGTGTTTTACATGAACCTACTAAATATTTGTCTGATCTATATAAGACATTATAAAGCATCAGGAATATCTTATATGCAAGATATACAAGCTTGTGTATAAACTACTGTTTAAAAGTTTGAGGTCCGTTAGAGTCTCTCTAGACTGCATTTATTTGATCAATACAGTAAAAAAAAAAACAGTAAAAAATGTAATACTGTAAAATTTTATTACAGTTTAATATATTTTAAAATATAAATTATTCCGCTGTCTTCAGTGTCACATGATCCTTCAGAAATCATTCTAATATGTTGATTTCTGATTATTATCATTGTTGAAAACAGCTGTACTGCTTAATATCTTTGTCGAAACCATGATCAATTTTTTCAGGATTTTAGAATAGAAAACTTTTGCAACATTGTAAATGTCTTTGCTATCACTTTTAAACAATTTAATGTGATTAAATCCTTGCAATTATATAATAAAATTATTTTTTTTTTTTCCCTGTAACGTTTTAGAAATCATCATAAATTTATATACCAATTGGAAAGCTTAAAACCTCAAAAAAAAAAAAAAATTGGATATTGCATTACCATGGAAATGGTACTTCAAAATCATATTACAAAATGTATTCGTTCATGAATTATAACAACTTAAGTTTACAGTTAAAGGGTTAAATACCTACAACAATGAATCCTTACATAGTTGTGTTTTTTCCCCTCAGATTGCTTCTTCCAGAGGATTTCACTGTGTACTCTTATGCCAAAGATGGCTCGCTGGTCACCGAGAGAACAAACATGATGGTAAGTCAACAAACACTTACAAAAACTGAATGAATGTTTTTGCCCACGTTTTTTCCCAGTTGACAGAAAAGTCACACCAGCACCTGGTTTCTATAAAACAAGGGAAAGTGCGTAAATCAGGCAGTTTTAGCACATCTTTTCTAATCTTTAACAAGCCATGTCACCTGTCTGTCAGATTTGTCAGATCTCTGTCAGATGCAATTTTCCACTCTTTTTTTTAATTAAATGTCGACTCAGCATCATCTTCAGCCTGTTCTGAGACCATTAGGATTGGTTTATTTATATTTGGCTTAATGCAGAGCTCAGACACACAGGATGTGACTGCAGGCACTCAAATACTGTCGTTTAGACCGAGAACACACAAACCACTTATTTTTTACATTTTAAACAGCTGCTTTCATACCACAAAAACTAAACGCACCACTGCTTTTGGCTTGCATGCTATACATTATTTCCACCTTGTTAGCAGTGTTTCTATGCACAGAACGGCATAGGTGAAGTGAGAACAGCTGCCGTGTATCATCATGTGTTGTCTGCTGTTGTAATTGTTGATGCGATTTCCTCCGGGCCCCGACCAACACTCACACAGCGTCTGATGCCAAGAGCAGTGGAGCAGTTCTGGGAAGAACTGCATTACTCACACTAACTGGAATCCAATTTTACACGAGTATAAGAAGAGATAGAGGCACAAAACTTTCATAGAAAAAGAACGTGGAAAGAAGTGTATGGAAACAGTGAAAGGATAGTTAGAAGTATGTTCCCAGTGAAGTTCTTGACATATAGAGATGAATGTCTGCTGGGAGATGTAATTTGAGTCATCGGCCCTGACCTGAATGAAGTCAGTCGCTGTTTGCTACATGCCTTTGATAGTTCTCATGCTTTCTTTCATTGCACTGCCTCGTTCTCTCAGTTCACCTACTATATGGATTGAGTAAGAGTTTGTCGGATGGCAGCGGCACATCCCCCAGTCTGTTCTGCTTTATGTTGTCCTTAGATGCACAACAACTTTTGGAAGTTGTGGTACCAGTCTTACTAGACTTGATGTAAATTATTTTTTGCATAGGGTATTTAACACACACACACACACACACACACACACACACACACGCAGAAACACATCATATACTGTACAGTGGCCCCCTAAAAGTAAATGTACTTTTATACAACACGTAAAATTATCTGAATATCATCACAATAGATATCGGGATAATAAACCAAGTGACATCTGAAAAGTAAAAGATGTAAGATATTTTCTCAAAACTAAATTTTCTTTAGTTATTTGTAGTGGATGCATGAAGTCAGCTCAGCTCAAGTTCAGTTTATTACATTATGAAGTATAGGCTAGTTTATCACATTAGCTATGAACACGAGCCACTAATTTATAATATATTAAAATATTACAATTATAATATATTAAATGAATGAATATTTTGAATATATGTATGCATATGAATACATAACGATAAATTCAAAAAACAAATAAATTGAAAAGTCTACTATAGTTCATATTAAATAAATGCAAAATTGATTTTATTTTATTATCTAATGCAGGGACAATGCAAGTTCATGCAAACTGTTGCTTAACTGGTCAAATATTGTTTAGAGTCTTTTTTTTTTCTCTTCATGTCAAACGTATCTATCTTGTAAATCTCAGATTGAAAGTGTTTATCTGTATTTGTATCAGTTATGAATTGCTGTTATTGCTTTGAGAGCTCTATTACAAATAAAATATTTCAATGAATTAGCATATTGTTTTAGATTGGCTTGTCTTGGATCAGGGCATAATTTAAACAGAATATTCTAGGATCTTGTAAAAATAGATTGTCAGTGCAAGCGATAGTTTATTATCTTTTGTAAACTGATGCAGTGTGCACAATAGTAAAATGGGGTTTTTTCTGGTGTCAGGGTAGGTTTTATCAGGGAGAAAATGCTGGGCTGTGTCGTTGCCATATGCATGATGGGAAATTGTTCAGCAAATTATTGTCATCGCACTGGTCTAAAAATAGCTCCGCTTTATTTTTCAGCTATTGTACCCTCTCTGTGTAAGGGACAAAACACTAGTGTACACACACTCATGCACAAAGACAGCACATCTAAACAGAACAAAAAGCCAAATAGTGTTTCGTGACTTCGGGTGTTATTTCTCATTTATGATGCCACATAGGTGAATCATTTTTATGCCCGCTTGAGTGGTTTATGACTTGTGCGAAAAAGGGTTAATGTGAATAATGGGAGATGGAAACATACATTTGCCGAATAAATTTCTTCATGCGCATCAAATAAAGTCATGTGACTTTGTGCTCTGGGACAGCATAACCAGCGGACCGATCTCGTTGCACAGCATCTGAAATGTTGTTACAGTCATTCTTAAATGCACGACCAAAGTCTGTCGTCAATGTATTTCTGTATAATTGTCTTACACGACTGCGTTCCCGAACAGCAGCATCCTCCTCCAAAAGCAACGACAGCATTCACTGTGTTCCGTCTGCTTGCTCTGAGGTGCAAGTAATTTATTATATATCAAAAATATAATATTTAGAGGCTTTTCCTACTTTTTTTGTGATATTTAGTGCCAGTTTATCAGAAAGTGACAATTTTGTTCTCTTTGACTCGTTGGATGGAAATAGTATTTTTTCACAAATGTTTTATGTGATATTCCAATTTTAAAATCACAACTTTGGATGGAAACACAGCTACTGTCATGTCTCTGGATATCAATGCAGTTATTATTTGCAAGTGTTTTAATCAAGGTTTAGGGAAAGTCTACATTTAGTCAGACTTCGTTTCATCTTCTTCTTTGTCTTCCCAGTTGTATTTCAGTTTCAGTTGTATTTGTATTTAGTCAATGAACATGACCAGTTGTAATTCAATCCCGTATAAAACTGATATTTATGAGGAAGAAATCTTATTTTATCCACTTGGGATATGCGCAAAACTTTTTGGGTGTGGTGCTGATCTGAGACTGTAGTGATGTGAAAGTCTGATGACTCAGTTCTTTGTTACAGAACAGGAAACAGCTGCACAGTGATGATTGCCTCGTCATGCACTTTACAGCTTTCCTCCTCATGTGATGTGTGAGTCCGGTGCATCAAACAAAATGGTTTATGCCTTCTCTTTTTTTGGTCAATATAAAGAAGTGCTTTACGTGAAGTGTGTAATTTCTATGCCACCGAACTAAATTGCAGAAATAATGACTCAATGTTCAAACAAATGGGTCAGTGGTTTGATTACACCACAGAGACACAATGTTTAAACATTTCTGAGAAATTAACCATTTATTTATAGATGTCTCTGCATATTAAACAAAGCATAAGATAAGGATTTTAAACACTGAAATTAAACGCATCGCTTTAAATGAAGCAGGAAGGTTTAAATGTGTTTGTGTTTTAAGTGGCCTTTTATTTCATTAATATTATATTATCTGCAAGTACAGTTTAAAAAAAATATACATTTAAGATGTGAAACATTTCAAGTGTAGATTCAATATAGTTAATACAATCACACTTCTTTTTCACGAGGAGATATAGAGAATGGAGAAACATCCATTCAGAAAGCAGTGGCTGGGAATCAGCGGGTCAGCTGACCCTCACTCGTGTATGATGTCCGGTGGGATTTCTACAGGATGTGTTTTCTGATTCCCATTACATCAGACACACATCATAAGTCAATAAAACATGCTGCTTAAAAGCCTCCATCCTTGATCAAATCATACGTTCCTGAGTATTAGCAAAAGTATCAGGATAACCAGCTATATAAGGTGGACTAGATGTTTTTTCTCAGATCAACACACAAGAGTACAGACGGCTCTGCTGTTTAACTCAAATCACTCTCATGGCATTAAGCTTGGAAACAAAGCAATGAGTCTTGATGTAAATAACCACACTCCCACTGAATGAAAGCCATTGACATCTCATCCCACTTACATTTCATGACTACAGATACTATGTGACTCCAGTAACTCCAGAATGTTAAGCATTATCATTACATAACTACATTTTCCTGAGGAAAATGTGAGTGGTAGCTTTCCCTTGCAAAATTTCTGAATCGACTAACAATAATTATTTCTAATAGTTGTAGTTTTTTTTGTAGCAAAAACCACACTGGTATGCTGCTCATGATTTGAGGTATCATTTATGAGTTTAGTACAAACAGTGACGAATGAGTTTCATGTGGACGTACAGTAATACTTAGGATTAGGAGTTTGTTCATATCACTAATCCTGAGAATGTGCTATATTACTAGTGATTGCTAGTTTGTCTTATAAGGGTTTATCCAGAGGTTAAACCACTCCAGAGAACTGTGATATTACGTTTTTGTCAGCAGATTTCATCAAGCCTTTCTGCTCTTGTTTTTCCGAAATAGTGATTCATTAGAGCAGCTTAATGTCTGATGACACAAACTGATTCATCTGGTCTGCTGAGTGTGTGTGTGGCCACAACCGTCACACATTGTTATACATATGTATGCATGCTAATGTGCGTTATGCTTTCAGAAAATTATAATTACTGATGACAAAGTGGCTGTGAAAGCTAAAACAGACTAAATTTAAGTGTGTAAAGCCCCTTGGAATCCCTGTAAATCAGCTTGACACAGTATTAACAGAGCCACTCAGCGCAGGACAGTGTCTAACGTACAGTTCACATGCTTATATAATCTGATTGGTTGCAGGTGGGACAGTGAATGTTGCTCTTTCACATATGCACTACAGCAGTGGTTCTCAGCCTTTTTAACTCCAAGGCCCCTCATTGTCCACAACAAAATCCAAATACTTTTCCAGTTGTTAGTGATTTAATGGTTAAGGATTAAGGATAAGGTTTTCTAAAATAGTTTTACTTGCATTTCTGCCTGATAAAATATTTTAGAGCTTGGTAGTTTTATTTTGAATGCATATTATGTCTTATTTTAAATCAGTCTGAGGTCCCTTGTGGGACCTGAACCCCTGTTTGAGAACCACTGCTCTACAGTAAAGCTGACAAAGCATCTAAATCGGGTCTGGTCCCTAATAATCAGACATCTTTCAGGTTTTAATGATGAGAATGTTGATGGTTGTTAGTCAAGGCTTTGAAATGACTTCTTTTTTCTTGTTGGAATTTACTGTGGCTTCTTTTCAAGTCTCTTTCTCTCCCTCAGGGTCATTGTCATTACAGTGGTTACATAGAGGATGTGGAGGGCTCTTCTGCAGCACTCAGCCTGTGTTCTGGGTTAAGGTGAGATCACAGAAGCTTTAAATGGATCGAGGACTGAAATGTTACATTAGAAGCGGACTGTAAAACCTTTATAGCTGCAGACAAACTTCAGAATTTACTTTATTGTCTTAAGCTTTAGCTTTCATCAAAATATAAATATTTTCCCTGCCCTTTTTTAAATAAATTATTTTTCTTTTCTGATGATGTATCCAAGGCCACACAGGCAGTGAAAAATATGAATCTCATAATAATAGTCTTTTCACAATCCAGTCAATTCCCCATAGATAAAATTAAGTCATTCACGTAACTGTTTTGGTTGGGAGTAACGTTATATGAAGTCAAATGCAATTTTTTTCTTTCAATTTAGCATGAAATGAAAATTCATCCTATTTTCAAAAAGCATGCTGTAGGTCTTATTATGAAACATTCAGCCATGCATATGTTTTAATTAAATATTTTTTTACATTTTGACCTTGTAATGTTTAATGAAAACGGCATACCTTAACCTTAATATATATCACAATACAGAAGAAAAGATCTGTTGCTGCTTTGATTTCATCACAACTTTAAAGAGTCAAAAAGGATCCCACAGTCCTGGAAAACATAGAAACATAAGGGTATTTCAAGTCATTTTTAAACCCATAAAAGTTATGGAAATTAATAAAAACTTAAAAGTTTATGGAAAATAAATCATTATAAAATTGGCTCTTAAAGTTTGTAGTAGGTTGCCAAAGCTTTGCTTATCCAAGTCTGTTATATATTTACAACCCCAAATCAGAAAAAGTTGGGACAGTTTGGAAAACGCAAATAAAAAAAGAAAGTAGTGATTTCTAAATTTACTTTGACTTGTATTTCATTGCAGACAATATGAACACAAAATATTTCATGTTTTGTCTGGTCAACTTCATGTCATTTGTAAATATACATCCTTTCCTGTCATTCAGACCTGCAACACATTCCAAAAAAAGTTGGGACAGGAGCAATTTAGGGCTAGTAATGAGGTAAATTGGTTAAATAATGATGTGATTTGAAACAGGTGATGTCAACAGGTGATTGTAATTATGATTTGGTACAAAAGCAGCATCCAAGAAAGGTCTAGTCCTTTAGGAGCAAAGATGGGCAGAGGATCGCCAGTTTGCCAACAAATACGTGAGAAAATTATTGAAATGTTTAAAAACAATGTTCCTCAAAGAAAGATAGGAAGAGATTTGGATATTTCACCTTCAACAGTGCATAACATAATTAAAAGTTTCAAGGAATCTGGAGGAATTTCAGTGCGTAAAGGACAAGGGCGCAAGCCTAAGCTGAACAACCGTGATCTCCGATCCCTCAGGCGGCACTGCATCAAGAATCGTCATTCATCTATAAGCGATATCACTACATGGGCTCAGGACTACTTTGGCAAACCTTTGTCAAGTACCACAATACGTAGTTACATCCACAAATGCCAGTTAAAACTGTACTGTGCCAAAAGGAAGCCCTATGTTAACAGTGTCCAGAAGCGCCGTCGAATTCTCTGGGCTCGGAGGCATCTGGGATGGACCATCACACAGTGGAAACGTGTACTGTGGTCAGATGAATCAGTATTTCAGGTATTTTTTGGGAGGAATGGACGCCGTGTGCTCCGGACCAAAGAAGAAAAGGATCATCCAGACTGTTACCAGCAACAAGTCCAAAAGCCAGGGTCTGTCATGGTATGGGGTTGTGTCAGTGCCCTTGGCAAAGGTAACTTGCACTTCTGTGATGGCACCATTAATGCTGAAAAGTACATAGAGATTTTGGAGCACAATATGCTGCCTTCAAGAAGACATCTTTTCCAGGGACGTCCATGCATATTTCAACAAGACAATGCAAAACCACATTCTGCACACATTACAAAGTCCTGGCTGCGGAGGAAGAGGGTACGGGTACTTGACTGGCCTGCCTGCAGTCCCGACCTGTCTCCAATAGAGAATGTGTGGCGCATTTTGAAGCGCAAAATGCGACAACGAAGACCCCGTACTGTTGCCCACCTTAAGACTTGTTTGCAGGAAGAATGGGACAAAATTACACCTGAAACACTTCATCACTTGGTGTCTTCAGTCCCTAAACGTCTTTTAAGTGTTGTGAAAAGGAATGGCAACATTACAAAGTGGTAAATGCTTTACTGTCCCAACTTTTTTTGGAATGTGTTGCAGGTCTGAATGACAGGAAAGGATGTATATTTACAAATGACATGAAGTTGACCAGACAAAACATGAAATATTTTGTTCATATTGTCTGCAATGAAATACAAGTCAAAGTAAATTTAGAAATCACTACTTTCTTTTTTTATTTGCATTTTCCATACTGTCCCAACTTTTTCTGATTTGGGGTTGTATATGTAAGTGTGTGATTTGTATGTACCTTAGGGGTGTTATCCACACGGAGGGCACCAGTTTCGGTATTGAACCATTGGAAGGTTCCTCCAGTGATGAGCACTTGGTGTATCGTTTGGAGGATGTCAAGACAGAACCTCTCAGCTGTGGAACGCCTCACTTTCATAACCATGATGACGAAGCTTCACCAAGGCAACCTACAGACAGCCATGTCCATAACATCACATTTGGTCAATCTGGCAGCCATCTAATCAGGGTGAGTCACTCCAAATCCCAATAATGACATGAGCAATTAATTACACAAGCTTTAAAACACAGCTAATTAACTGGGAATGCTGGAAAAGAAAATGTATGTGTGCATGAGAGTATGTTTCAGTAGTGTGTTTGTGCATGATGGTATATGTTCAGTTTCAAGTGTTTTTAAAGCTTCTACACTCACATGACTCGATTTCTTACAGTATTTCTGAATATTCTAAAATGAATAGTTTTAAAGGCACCTACACACTTATTACATTTTGCCGTCATGTTGTCCTTATACTATTATGCTTAGTTTTTCTCACACAGTATAAATAGGTCTTTGTGTAAGTGAAAACATGGCTGCCGTATATTTTAGCAATTTGATGCTTTGCCAAGTTTTAAGCCACAGTAAGTCTGTATTTATGTGCCTTCAGTTAGACTGTATTACTATTATCAGAGTTTTTTTAATGTTAGACTTAATTCTAATATTTTAATTTGTCAAATCATTATAGTAGCAATGCTTGTGTTGGCAAACACAGCTGAAAATAAAACTAAATGTCTGTCTGTCCAAACAGAAAAAGAGAGCAGTGCTGCACCTGACACACTATGTGGAACTGCTAATGGTGGTGGATAATGAGAGAGTAAGTTATGTAAATCTTGCAGCATCTTTCACCATTTTCCCATTGTCTGATGGTTATGTTGCACTCAGGGAAATGTCAATCAGTAGTAGCTCTTGAACTGTTAGTGTGAGTGGAAGTGTGAAGAGATTTATTGAACATTTGGAGATGTGAGGGATGAAAATGTGCGACTGCCTCTGACTGGGTAATTTAAGCATCAATGTGAGAATTGTGTCCAATTTCTGAAACCCTTCCTAGTTTTTCTTATTTTCTCCTTTTTACAGTTTAACTACAAAAAAAGGAATCAAACAGCCGTACGTGAGGAGGTGGTTCAGATCGCTAACTATGTTGACAGTGTAAGTTTTCCTGCATATTTTAAAATAAATGCAACAAATGCATCCAATTATATTACTATATGGTGATTATTAAGAGGCCTATTGATTTCCCCTCTTGATCTCTTTGTCCTGCTTTCCCTTAGATGTACATTGCTCTGAATATCCGTGTTGTGTTGGTGGGACTGGAGATCTGGTCTGCTCAGAACTTCATCAATACTGATGGCAGTGCTGGAGAGGTGCTGGGCCGCTTTACTCAATGGAGAGAGAAAGAGCTGGTTCACCGTCGTCGCCATGACAGCGCACAGCTCATCATGTATGAGCTTTCTCTGTTATGACCATTGTCAGTTAATGGAAGTGCTTTTAAGTGTGTCAGGAGAACATTTATATTATAAAACATTCATTTGTAAAAATATCACCCAAAGGGAGCATTTAGAGAGAGAACAGGGAAAATGACTTAATACAGAGCCTTGGTACACACTAGAATTTACTATCACAAGATCAGATGTTTGTTCATTTACATAAAAATGGTAACATTCTGAGTTGAAGGACTTTAACAAGGCTTAGGACTTTTCCACAAATGTGCTTTTTGTGCACATATACATTTTATGTTTAAATACAACACCGGTCTTCATGAACTTATGAATTCATTTTTCAGCAGCATGGTTTGGTAGATTAAAATTTTTCTAATATCTTTGACATAGAATAAAAAGTTCAGATCTTTGATTATTAATTTCATATGAGCCCAAATTTAGTTTTCTAAAAGTGGTTTAATAATTGCTTGATAGCTTGAATATTTTAGGTACGTATTCTAGGGAGAGGGAGGAGTAAATAATATTTAACAGGGGTCTGACATTACTCGCGTTACTTTTTCTAATTTATGTAAGTATGTACATTTTGCAGTTTTCAGGACTTGCTCATAGCTGGAAACACTGCCACTCAAAGTGATTCGACAAACCTCCAGATAAAGTTTTTGCACTAGTAACTCTCTTAAGAACATGAATTAAATAATTTGTGCATAAATTATCTGTGCCAAAAGGAGAAAGTCCTTGCATTGTATGTCTATAAAATATCAAGTGAAATCCTGTTTTCTATTATGTGTCTACCTTAGATTGGTCATATTTATTGTTTTATGAACAATGCTGTGCAGTTATAATGCTGTGCTGTAGAAATTGCCTGTCTGATTCTCTCTCTCTCTCTCTCTCTCTCTCTCTACACAGAAATAAAGGATTTGGTGGAACAGCAGGCATGGCTTTTGTTGGCACGGTTTGTTCCAGAAGCCATGGTGGTGGAATTAATTCGGTATGATGCCTCTGATCCACTCCTCATATGCTACAGATACTCACACACACTGTTAGTCAGTATCTGCTGAACAGTGACTTTCACCAGTATCTAAATGCCGGTTGTGTCTTTGTGCATTTGTGTGCGTTTTCCTCTCAGTTCACCAATAACAATGTGATGTCATTCGCCTCAATCGTGGCTCATGAGCTGGGTCACAATCTTGGGATGAACCATGATGATGGCCGAAACTGTAAATGCGATGTCACGCACTGCATTATGAACTCAGGGGCAACGTGAGTGTTTTTGTGTTACAAATTTAAATAAGCTGTAATATTTTTAAAGGGGTCATCGGATGCCCATTTTCCACAAGTTGATATGATTCTTTAGGGTCTTAATGAAGAGTCTATAACATACTTTGGTTAAAATTTCTCAATGGTAGTGTAAATCATCACCTTTTTACCTTGTCAAAAACAGCTCTGATCACAGCCACCCATGTCGGTGCATGTCCCTTTAAATGCTAATGAGCTCTGCTCACCCCGCCTTTCTCTTCTGTGGGGTGACAAGCAGTATTCTAGACCAGAGAGCCGCAGCCCTGCAGAGTTCAGCTCCAACCCTAATTAATGCTGCCTTCACGTGCTATCAGAAATTTCCTATTTCCCACTTATGAAGTCATGATTACTAGCTTGTCGTATTCAAGTGCTTTAATGTCAGAAAGAATAAAATGTAGCATCCCATTGGTTGACAATCATATAAACATTCACTGTGCTATAAATGCAGTTTGCTGACTATTCTGGAATTTTGGTCAAATACATGTTTATTTCACTGCTTATAAAACATACAATATGCTTCTCATGATCGTTCATATCTAGCCTATAAATACACTACTTTAGCAACAAGACAAAGGGATGTAGTTGTTGTGAGAACAGCATTGACAGCAGCAATGGTAGTCCCCTCCACCATGTTTAAAGTTTATGACCTGCCCAACTCGGAAACTCTGGTATCAAAATTATTTCCGAATTTCCCAGTAGTAAATATGACTTGAGAGGCATTCACGTCCAATTTCCGATTAGGAACCTCGTATTTACGATAATTCTGATAGCACGTGAAGGCAGCATAAAACTCACCTGCCTGTAGGTTTCTAGTAACCCTTCAGACCTTGATTAGCTTGTTCAGGTGTGTTTGATTAGGGTTGAACTTGAAGCAAAAAGGCTTGTTCGACTTCATGCGGCGCCGCAAAGATCGGCTGCCACCTGAAAAAAGCAATGCATTCTGGTTTGAACATTTGTCCGACTTTGATCGGCGCTGCAGCCGCCTTACATGTGCCACAAGTACCGCGAGAGCAAAACGAGACCAGCCGCCTAGTTCAGGCGCTACAGTTGCTCAAAATCAGCTGTGAAAACCTTGATGACGACACACTTTATTCGCGTTATATTTAGTCAAGTTTATCAAAAAACACTGATAAAAATATATTAACCCCAACTTTATTGGTATTTAAATAGTATATGTTAATGTCGAACTTTATTCATGATCAGATGGCGGTGTATTAAGCAGTATATAAAAAGTGTTTCTGTTGCTCATGGAATGCGACTTTTACCAGGGGAACCGCTCAAAAAAATGTGTATTTCACCTCCCTGAAATGCGATTGGACTAGTTTTGGGCTAGTTTTGAGTAGCAATTGGGCGGGTTTTGCTGTGAAAACCTGGCAACCCTGCCACATTCGTTGCATAGCTAGTATATTATTAAGAAAGGGGATTCGCAAGGATTCATAAAAAAAAAAAACACTTATAATCACTACTTCTGTAGGTGAAGCTGGATCACGAATGATTCGCGTGAACATAGACACATTTAGGTAGATAGGGGAGGGGTGGGGACCATTCCCTTCAATAACAAAAGTAATGCCCTGCGTCTTCAGTGGCTCAGATGTCGGGAGTAAATTACGACTGCTATGTTCATTATTACATCCAACAAAGGAACACTTCAATCGCTTAGGAGCCATTCTTGTCTACATCTGCTCAATGGAGGTCAACAGCTCACCCATGGCAGGTCTGTGATATAGCGCTAGTGTCAATCAACAATCGTGAGAGCGGCCTGGGTCTGTGACGTCACACAGCCAAGAATCTGTTTTGAGAAAGGGGTTATGATTCATAGGAATTTAAAAAAAAAACTGTTGGATTTTTATCATTATAGGGTAGTTGTGTACACACACTGCCAAGACACATTTCAGTTCAAACAAAGTGAGTTTTGCATCCGATGACCCCTTTAAAAAAATATTCCATGATCTGTTTCTTTGTCCTTCAATGCTCTCTCTTTTTCTCTCAGTGGTTCTCATAACTTCAGCAGCTGTAGTGCTGATGACTTTGAGAAGATGATCTTGAACTCAGGTGGCCGCTGTCTGCTGAACACACCGCGGCCAGACGAGGCGTACAGCGCCCCCTTCTGCGGGAACAAGCTGGTGGATGTGGGCGAAGAGTGTGACTGTGGGTCAGAGGAAGTAAGTCGATGGATTCAAGATCAGTTTTGTGATTTGTTTAGTTATTGGATGAAGATAACTGGTCCTGATTTCACGTTATTGAAGATTGTGGTAGTTGTTGTCTGATTTAGTAACCAAATTGAGCCAGTGATAGTAGGGGTTATGATGAAGATCAGGGCTGCAACAACGAATCAATAAAAATAGTGCTAATTAACAATTATTATTATTAAATTAATATAATAAAGTTTGTTACAGCTACAGTGAACACTAAAGAGAATTTCTGAAGGTTGTGTATGTGATTTTTTCAGGAGTGTGAGAAGGATCCGTGCTGTGAGCCGAAGACGTGTAAGCTGAGGTCAGGTGCTCAGTGTGCGTATGGGGTCTGCTGCAAGAACTGCAGGGTAATTACATCTTTTCTAACAATGTAGCTCTTCTCCAAATGCAGTGTTGTTATTGTTAACTAAAACTATTAAAATAATTTTCACTAATTGAAACACAGCTGAAATATGAAAATGAGAAATATTTTCTTCATTTATTTTCATTTATTTGTCCTTTACACAGTGAGTTTAGGTCATATATTTCTTCTATGCATAAAATTGTCATCTCATCAACCAGCTCACAAGGACAGAGCTAATATATACATGCATATGCCACCTGACATTATGCTTTAGTACTTTTTGCTCATGTGTTCTGATTAAATGCATGCAAAATTTTAATGTAATATTTTTCTCTCTCCATCTGTCAGTTTTTGCCTGGTGGTACAGTGTGCAGAAGCAGCACGGATGAATGCGATTTGCCAGAGTACTGTAACGGCTCATCTGCCCTCTGTCAGAACGACGTCTTCAAACAAGACGGCCATCCCTGCAAACAAGGCCAGGCTTACTGTTACAACGGCCAGTGCCAGCACTACGACACCCAGTGTCAGGCCATATTCGGCACAAGTGAGTATACAGTGTGGGTGATAAATAAGAATATTGTTTATCCAATATTTTAAAATTAATAAGGAACATAAAAAGGCACTAAAAAGTTAGACATAGTGGTACAACCACAAATTTGTGGTCTGATCTTTTACTTATTTGTCATACTGTATATAGTATTTAATGTTAAAATTATTTAAGAATATCTAACAGGACATATAAAAGTCGTTTGGCATGTACATTTTCTAACACTTCTAAATAACATTGGTGTTATACTATATAATCACATCATTAACACCAGTGTTATTTAGAAGTGTTAGAAAATGACTGTCATACGTCCTGTTAGATATTCTTAAATAATCTGGGCCATTTGAAGTGCATATATGAGAACAGATGGATATTAAAACTAACAACTAGCAGTATTATGTTGAGTGTATTGCAAAAGACTCAGTGGTGCCCTCTGTTGATAATCTACCTGACCTGCAGCTCTGCCAGAAGTACAGACACTACTGTTCAAAAGTTTGGAGTCAGTAATGTATTTTTTAAAGAAGTCTTTTATTCTCACCATGGCTGCATTTATTTGATAGTAAAAAATACAATACAGTAAAACCAGTAATGTTGTGAAATAGTATTACAATGTAATCAAACGGGTTTATATTTTAAAATATTTTAAAATGTAATTTATTCCTGTGAAGCAAAGCTGAATTTTCAGCATAATTACTCGTCTTCAGTGTCACATGATCCTTTAGAAAATATTTTTTTTCAAGACTCTTTAAAAGAAAGTTCAAAAGATCATTGAAAATATTCTGTAACATTATAAATATCTTTACTGTCACTTTCGATCAATCTAATGCATCCTTGCTGAATAAAAGTATTAATTTCTTAAAAAAAAAAAACTTTCTGATCCTAAATGTTTAAAATAAATTCTAGTTGACAACAAAACATTTCTCATTTTCATTTATTTTAACCTGCATTTAAAAAAATGTTTTGTTTAGTTTTTCTTTAATTACAAATAAAAGAGAAAAATAAGTTAATTGATATTCTGTAAATGTCTTTGTGTGTGTGTGTGTAGAGGCTAAAGCTGCTCCTGAGCTGTGTTTTAAGGATGTCAACTCTAAAGGCGATCGCTTTGGAAACTGTGGCTACCATTCCAGCGGATTCAAGAAGTGTGAGAGCAGGTACAGCACAGCAAGATGCACTGCATTCCAGTTCAATTGCCATTCAATTTTTGCCCAACCCCCATAAGAACACACACACTCTCATTCTCTCAGGAACGCCATGTGCGGGAAGCTGCAGTGCGAGAACGTTCAGTCCTCAGTCATATTTGGCATCAAGCCATCAATCATCCAGACCCCCATCGCTGGCACTACCTGCTGGGGTGTGGACTTCCTCCTGGGCTCTGACGTGCCTGATCCCGGCATGGTCAATGAGGGCACCAAGTGTGGAGAAAATAAGGTGATGGAGAAAAGTAACATTGACCAACTTATTAAACATACAAAGTTTCTTCTTAAATTATGTGCGCAGATTGGCAAAACATGTTTATTGAAGTGTTTAGCCACTTTCACATAAGAGCAAATATTTTGTATAAGGATGGAGGTTAGAGGAGCTTTTATTTCCTCTAAGAATATTGCTTTATTTTGCTTAATAAAGAAATCATCCTAGCTTTAAAGGATATATTATAATAGCTTTTAAACTTTTTATTGTGTCTCTAGAATAAAGATAAATATATATATATAGATACACTAAAGATAAAATGATGCTGAATTATTGAAATGAATGCCCTAAGGTGATAATTCAGCCGCAAAGCTGGTGTAAAATTAATAAATTAAATTAAATTATTTTTCTTAATTATTGAATTCAATTTTGTTTGGCTTTATAGGGCTATATTCTTCTTTTTGAATTTCTGATGATTTGTTATGGAACTGTAATGCATAGTCTGAACCTTAGAACAAAGTGAAAGACTCATTGAGGGCAGATCAGATCTTTATTCCAGGACACAACATGGTTTGAAAAAACAAAAACAAATATATATATATAGATAGATATCAAGTATTTTTTTTCAAGATTTCATCTATGAGCTGTATGAACAGTTTTTGACTTTGTGTATTAACTAACTGCTTATATGTATATGTATTGCAGGTTTGTCTGAATTTTGAGTGCAAAAATGCAGACGTGCTGAATTATGACTGTGATGTTGAAAAGAAATGCCACGGCCATGGGGTACATATGCATTCACTACCCACAAACCCATACCACCCTTTTACATGCACATCATTTTAAATATAACATTTTACATTCACCTATTTTCAAATCCTAAATACCTAGAGTTCAGCTTGATAAAATGTTTGCTGAGTGTGTGTATTTGTGCTTCAGGTGTGTAACAGCAATAAAAACTGCCACTGTGAATACGGCTGGGCTCCTCCGTTCTGCGAGGCCTCTGGTTATGGAGGAAGCGTCGACAGCGGCCCCACCTGGAACGGTAAGACTGCTTCAACAACTGCACAGCTAGAGCTTCACATAGGATTATCAGTGCTTTTAATACGTGTCATCTGTAAATGTGATCACCTCAAGTGGAATCGCCCAAATCTGCTATGTTAAATTAAAATCTTCCCCTCTCTCTGAATTTCACTCAGATAAAGATACTTCCACAAGGGATGGTCTGCTTGTGTTCTTTTTCCTGATTCTTCCTCTCTTGGCGTTGGGTTTGTTTGTGTTCTTCAAGAGGAACGAGCTGAAGCGACGCTTCTTCAGAAAGAAACGCTCTCAGGGCTATGAGTGAGTAGACCGAGTGACTTAACACTCGACCTTTCACTGCACTGTAATGATGTCATCAACAAACCCAGTATGTTTAATAAATGTTTATTTAAATTATACTTAATGATATCTACAACAGTGAATGACTGTTTTGAAATTGATTCAAAACCCTAAGCTGATAATGTAGCCAAAAAGCAAGTGTTCATTAAAATAAATTAAATTAAAAATAAATAAATATATGTATATATGTGTGTGTGTATGTGTATATATATATATATATATATATATATATATATACAGTGGGTACGGAAAGTATTCAGACCCCCTTAAATTTTTCACTCTTTGTTATATTGCAGCCATTTGCTAAAATCATTTAAGTTCATTTTTTTTCCTCATTAATGTACACACAGCACCCCATATTGACAGAAAAACACAGAATTGTTGACATTTTTGCAGATTTATTAAAAAAGAAAAACTGAAATATCACATGGTCCTAAGTATTCAGACCCTTTGCTCAGTATTTAGTAGAAGCACCCTTTTGATTTAATACAGCCATGAGTCTTTTTGGGAAAGATGCAACAAGTTTTTCACACCTGGATTTGGGGATCCTCTGCCATTCCTCCTTGCAGATCCTCTCCAGTTCTGTCAGGTTGGATGGTAAACGTTGGTGGACAGCCATTTTTAGGTCTCTCCAGAGATGCTCAATTGGGTTTAAGTCAGGGCTCTGGCTGGGCCATTCAAGAACAGTCACGGAGTTGTTGTGAAGCCACTCCTTCGTTATTTTAGCTGTGTGCTTAGGGTCATTGTCTTGTTGGAAGGTAAACCTTCGGCCCAGTCTGAGGTCCTGAGCACTCTGGAGAAGGTTTTCGTCCAGGATATCCCTGTACTTGGCCGCATTCATCTTTCCCTCGATTGCAACCAGTCGTCCTGTCCCTGCAGCTGAAAAACACCCCCACAGCATGATGCTGCCACCACCATGCTTCACTGTTGGGACTGTATTGGACAGGTGATGAGCAGTGTCTGGTTTTCTCCACACATACCGCTTAGAATTAAGGCCAAAAAGTTCTATCTTGGTCTCATCAGACCAGAGAATCCTTCAGGTGTTTTTTAGCAAACTCCATGCGGGCTTTCATGTGTCTTGCACTGAGGAGAGGCTTCCGTCGGGCCACTCTGCCATAAAGCCCCGACTGGTGGAGGGCTGCAGTGATGGTTGACTTTCTACAACTTTCTCCCATCTCCCGAATGCATCTCTGGAGCTCAGCCACAGTGATCTTTGGGTTCTTCTTTACCTCTCTCACCAAGGCTCTTCTCCCCCGATAGCTCAGTTTGGCCGGACGGCTAGCTCTAGGAAGGGTTCTGGTCGTCCCAAACGTCTTCCATTTAAGGATTATGGAGGCCACTGTGCTCTTAGGAACCTTAAGTGCAGCAGAATTTTTTTTGTAACCTTGGCCAGATCTGTGCCTTGCCACAATTCTGTCTCTGAGCTCTTCAGGCAGTTCCTTTGACCTCATGATTCTCATTTGCTCTGACATGCACTGTGAGCTGTAAGGTCTTATATAGACAGGTGTGTGGCTTTCCTAATCAAGTCCAATCAGTATAATCAAACACAGCTGGACTCAAATGAAGGTGTAGAACCATCTCAAGGATGATCAGAAGAAATGGACAGCACCTGAGTTAAATATATGAGTGTCACAGCAAAGGGTCTGAATACTTAGGACCATGTGATATTTCAGTTTTTCTTTTTTAATAAATCTGCAAAAATGTCAACAATTCTGTGTTTTTCTGTCAATATGGGGTGCTGTGTGTACATTAATGAGGAAAAAAAATGAACTTAAATGATTTTAGCAAATGGCTGCAATATAACAGAGTGAAAAATTTAAGGGGGTCTGAATACTTTCCGTACCCACTGTATATATACACACACATATACATATATTTAGCTAAATAATTATTTAATGAAAAGCATTGAGTTAAATGAATTAGTTAAATCAATTGAAAGCTAAAATGAAGAATAAAAAATAAAATAGAAAAATAAATAAAAAAAATGCAAAAAATAATTTGTTTATTTTCACATCATGTGACCATTGTATATAACTCCAGGGCTTTTGTGAAAACTACAGGTCATAATTTCTAGCATTTTTGTATCCTGCTCATACAAGTCAGAATGATTGATGAGCCCAGTACTTTATGGGTGCTGTAGCTTTTCTAGTTTTTTTTCCATCACAGCACTTCCATCTCTGTTTTCTCTAGTTGTGTAGCAGCAATTTTAAAAAAAATTGTTTCTACCACATACACCAAGAATTTTAAGTGAAGTTGGATTAAACTTTTATTATTGTTGTATTATTCAGTGGTGAATGACCCCTTTAATTATTTTAGGTCAAAGGAGTTTATATTATAAAAAAGTAATTATTATATTATTCATATATAAATTTAAAATCGCAAGAAATTTTTCAATCCAGTATTTTAGGTCAGGAGTTTGGCTGACAAAAATGTGAATTCCACTCTTAGAATCAGAATTAGAATCTGCCAACCAATCAGAATCAAGCATTCAGCGGCATCAAAGTGTAACAGCAAATACGCAAGACTTTCTCCACAAACAAGTCCAATAAATCTGCATCCGAAATATGTTGTATGTTCAGTTTTTGTTGTTGTTATTGTTAAAATGTATTGTGTTCTGTATAACCTAGTATTAATGCTGATCAGCTGTCTTTGGTTGTTCCTCAGAGCTGACAGCAGACCGCAGACTACTGTGTCCCAGCGGAGAAACCCCAGCAGTATAGTGAAGGACGGGGTGAGTGACCTCTGCAAGACTCTTCACTGACTACCACACTGTCAACGTTTAACTCACTCAATGTAGTGCTAACATAGCTAGTGTAACTAACCTAGTACTTCACCTTCAGATTTGAGATATTTTTCAGCATATGTGCCTGAGCATAACACAACTGTACGTCTGTCCCACTGAACGCCTGAGGAATGACACTGCAACGCAAACTTAACCAGCTAGTAAATCAGTTCATTAGTGCACCAAATTTGAAACATTCCTTGTTAAACATTACATTTCCACATTGACAAATATTTGGAAAGAACAATTAATGGGAAATTCTGAGAAATGATCTGTCCTTCACATTCAGCTGAAGTCATGAAATGTTGCAGTTCTAGGCAATAGCAGAATGTCTCTATTTTGAGCTCGTCTGCTGCTGATATATAGATAATGACCAGGCTCCTCTCTTTTTCTCTTCTATGATAAAGCACCAGGCTCAGTTATTGCCACCAGCGGAGGTAAATAACTGCATACTATTTAAGAGGGTTTTACTGTATTTGTACTGTGGGGCATCTCTTCTGCTGTTGCTTATACAGTCTCTGCTTCACTGCATTGTTCCTAACCTTTCTCTCCCTATATTTGTCTTTTTTACGAAGGAGAAAAGCCCTATACTACTGTCTAATTAACAACCATCTTGCACATTAATAATCATATTTAATTATTTTTTAATTATTAAATTTAATATTAAACTATTATTTAAATAAATGAATTAAATTAATAAAATAATAAGTATTGCTATTTATCTCTCTGATTTACTAACCATATCTTGATGTATACTTACTAACAAGATTAATTCTCACATCAGCTCTTCATTGCTATCGTGCCACTTTGAGCTTTGATCTTTTAATTTTCTTTCAGAGTTTTTTGTTTCAGGCATATAATATCATTCTGATATAATCCTCTAAAGGAGGACCTGACATTGTGTAACATGAATATTCATAATGGTTTACAGCTAAGCTTATTTGACATATCAAGATTTCATTTTCTTTTTGTGTAATTGGGTTAAACCCATCAGTGTGCAATTACCCTGTTATTTAATATGCATAAGACTGTACTGTACTGTGCTGTACTGAATAGTTTGAATGGCCAGGTGAGTGCAACATTACTTTATTTGAGTATTGTTTAATGGACAATGGCTAATAGTGCATAAATGAGAACTTTAAGCTTAGTCTCATATGATTTTAGATGTTTAGTTATTATGTCACTAAACAAAGACTTGAAGGGTTGAAAATTTTGTCATGATTTACTCACCCTCAAGTTATTCCAAACCTGTATGAGTTTCTTTGTTCTGTTGAACACAAACAAAGATATTTTGAAAAATGTTTGTAATGAAACGGTTGATGGTTCCCATTGACTTTAATAAAAATGTTCTTTCATACTATGGAAGTCAATGGGTACCATCAACTTGAGGGTGAGTAAATGAAGACAGAATTTTCATTTATGGGTAAACTTTTCCTTTAACTCTGACTGATGTTAATTAATTTTAAGCTTATTTAGATTAGTTAATTTATTCTTAAGTTACCTGTCATCCATCTGTTTCTTCAGCAGTAACACAAGTTTCTGTCTCTTCACAGGTGGTTCAGACTAATAAATCAGCCTCTGTGCCATCTTACGCCACCAGACCGCCACCACCTCCGATTACACGGTAATAATATACAATACTGTTCAAAAGCTTGGGGTCAGTCTTTTTTTTGTTTGTTTGTTTTGGAAAGAAATTAATATTTTTATTCACCAAGGACACATATTAAATTGTTTAAAAGTGACAGTAAATACATTAACACGTTACACATGATTCTGTTTAAAAAAATATATAAATGCGGTTCTTTTTCTAATTATGAAAGAATCCTGAAAATGCATCACAATTTCCCCCAAAAATATTAAGCATTAAGTAATGATGCTAAGAATTCAGCTTTGCATCACAGAAAAAAATAAATTACAATTTAAACTATAGAAAACTATTATTTTAAATTGTAATAATATTTTAAAATAGTTCTGGTTTTACTGTATTTTTGATCAAATAAATGCTGCCTTGGAGAAATGTAAATATCTTAGTGACCCCAAACTTATAAACATAGACAGGTGTCTTTTAAAGCAGCATCCTAATCATAAAACCTCTTAGGTTGCTGCTATGTAATATCTAAACAGGCAGCAACATTTTGAAATAAATCCATTGTCTGACTTGAGTCCTGTACTCTGTCCACCCTCCACAGACCACCTGCTACAACCCAACATCTTATGCCTCAAAGACCAGCGCCTGCACCCCCAGTATAACACAACACACACGTCCGGCTGACAGTTGTTTTTCTGTCTGGGATGGACGGGCCAAGCGTGAAATGTGCAGTGGGAGGAGTCGAGGAGGAATCAGCTGGTCGCACCCTCTCCCCCACTTATTCTCCCCCTCCGTCAGCAAACAGCTGTCAACTGTCAATCAAACCGAGAGACGGTCACTGTTGCGAAAGAAACCTCCACTCGCAATACATCGCAGAGTGCATGATGGGAGCGAGAAAACTCTTTAGCCAATTAAACACCTCCCACCTGTCACCCGACAAAAAAGATGTCTATGGCAACACACCGATCTCCTTAATTGTGTTACAATTCTTATGTGCTATATAGGACCACTGCAACTGATTGCACTTCAGTAATATCCACTGTTTATAGGAATGTACAGAGACCATTTGATCATAGGCTGGCTTTAAAGTATTCGTTTGTTTCCCCCTTTTTTTCACTTTTGGTGCAAAATATATTCTGAACACCACATTCAATCTTTTTTTCCCCAAAAAAAACGTTATAATATATAAAAGACAAATGCGATAATTTAGTTTGAGGCATCCTAAACATTTTACAAGGTTATCAAGTCATTAGTAATATCTAAATGGCCCGTGGTAACTGCAAATCGCTTTTTCACTGTGGCGCATTATATTCATAATTTAGGTTTTCTAATACAGCAGTGCAAGTACATGACTTTGTTTTTATCATTTGAAATTGTTGTTACACAGTGATTTAAATCTATGATTTTAGCATTTATACAAAGTTTTATTTACATACTTTTATTTATACACAACTTTTATAGAAAATCTATTTTTTACTTTATTTGCCAAGTGAAATTCTGTCCCCATCGAGGTAAAAATCAGGTAAACATAAGAACTTGTTTTTGAAAATGACTAATTTGTGACACTTTGTGTTTGACTGCTGGTTTTATTGTGGTGTTAACATGTTTTTTTTTTTTTTTTAAATACAGACAACAATAACAATGAAAGCAAAATAGAAGCTTTTCTCCTATTGTTTTCAAGGGCTACATGACTTTATGCATGATATCACATACTATGCCATAAACACAAAGTCTCTTCCTTGCTGAAACTGTTCAATATAAGAGCGAAAAAAACATTTTGTCTGCATGTTTCACAGACCTCTGAATACCACAAGAGGTAGAGTATGTGTATAAAGTCATGCACCCTCAAACAAACCGCTGTAACGTGTCTGTTGTAGAGCACATTGGATGGTATCCTCACTAGGACATTTCCATCATAGCAAAATCAAAAAGTGCCATACAATACATGTCTGATAACAACGAGTGTTATTTTACATTTGTGTATTATGTTATTGTGTATGATTGACTGACTGAATGAATGATAGATTCCTCCCTTGCACTGCATTTCCATTTGTGTGTAATGACCGGTCTAGCAGCTGGTAGCAGTTGTGGATTCTGGATTTCTGATGTTTTATGGATCAAGGATGGACTTGTTCAGGATGGGTTTATTTTGAGCTACCTTCAGTGTGATGATGATTTCAGTTTTTGCATATGAAAATAAAAACACTGGTATGTTTTTAATTATGCTGTAAAGTGTATTTTAAATATCATTTGCACAGCATTGCAAATAGATTGTACAGTACTTTCATCATACATAACTAGAGAAATAAGCAAGAAATTATGTACTAAGCAAATTATTTGATCTTGAGACTAGCGATATATAATTCATACACAAATATTGTTGAGCCTGATCTTTTCCATGAATCAGTGTCATGAAGAACTGCCATGTTAACTGAAAATTTATGGAGTCATTTTTCATAGAAAATATTATATTATCATAAAAATCTTAGTTGTAAATGCTTGGAAAAGGCTTGTGAGAAAATACTTTTCATTTTCAGTGTTTTGTTATTATTTGTATAGTATTATAGCATTTATTAATATGTTAGCTTTCAGTTTTAATTTCAGTTCATTTTAATTTCAAGTTTGGTTTCGTCTTTTTGTTATGTCCTTTTTTTGTTGTTAGTTTTTGTTTTAGTAATTTTAGTCCTTCAACAAGGCAACGTTTCTGGCAAGTTTTTCATCTAATATTTAGATTTTGTTATTTCAGTGTTATTTAAATTAAAAGACAAATTTTAATAGTTAAAGTTCATTTTGCTGGTTTATGAAAACACCACTGAGCTATAAAATCACCTGAACACACATCGCATCGTAAAGAACTTTACAGAAGCGCCTGAAAACAGCATTACTATAATAGTTAAAGTTTTATTTAAAAAGATTTTAGTATTGTTTTTTTATTGTTAACAACTGTTTATTGAATTTTTTCTGGGAACAGTAGTATAAAACAAAATGCAACTATGCAAATTTAGAACTCATCCCACCCCCGGTAGACTTCAAAAAAAATAAAATAATAATAATACTAAAAATAAATTAATTAATATTAATAGATATATACAAGATGATCACCGTATGACATCAAAGTACCGCGAGAGGGATCCGACTGCTCTCTTATCGCTCTCGCGGTAATTTGATGTCATAAGGTGAACTTTCTGCGCAGCGCTGCTTCAAGTCGAACAGTTCTATGTTGTAAAGAACGGCTGAATCGATTTTAATTGGTTCTTTGAGAAGAACGGTTCAAAAGAACCGATTCGCGGGAATGAGTTGGACTTCACTGAAAATACCGCGCGAAATCTCGAAGTGACGTCTGAAGCGGGCGGCTGACGTTCTTCATGACGGAACAGTTCTAGTGTTCTCTAGTCGAGCAGCGCAGGGCTCAAGAGCCGTTACTAACTCCGGTGCACGACCAGTTCACAAAGGCTGCTCGCACAAGTAAGTGTTGTTTTTCTTGTTTTATGTGTAATCACATTCGTCGTTAAATGGATGCTTGATTACAACGTCGGCAAAATACCCAACGAGGATGCGCGTTTCTCTCTTCATTTCTTCAGATTAGCATGGCAGCTTGTTCTTGTTTGGTGTGACACAAAGTTACCTGATATTTGATGACATAACTAGGTATTATGTGTCAGTCCGTTGGCTAAAGGATACTAAATTATCCAGTTACAAAACTACGTGCCTGAACCGACCTTAAATTAGCTCATTATTGTTGCTAGCTCAAGGTATTGCGGTTCACAACAGAAACACGTAACTTAGGTATTGTGTCTTTATTCATTAAACAGATACGTTTAACAGTCCCAGAAAATAAGAGTTAAAAGTTGCACGACTAGATTCCAGTATCGGCCTCTGATTTGACGGTTAGCATGGGCTGCTAATATTTTCATAAGACCCATGTTTAGTGAAAGGACATAATGATTGACATTCCGTGACTCTATTAGCCTTCCACTAGGCATATCCGGTGGGCGGGGTTAGGAATCTCCAGCCAATGAGCGCGCTGAATCAGTGCAGTGGGCGGGCGGTGTTCAGCGACTCGTAGAGGGGAGTGGAATGTGGACGCAAGGTCAAAACATAGGCGTGTGGAGGAAGAGAAGGGGTCCATGTTTATTTCAACCACATGGTCATACCAGTTTCATTTTAGCGGAAAAGGACACCGCTAACTGTTATTCATTTTAATGAAGTAGAGCATAGCTCAGATTATTGCAGTGGGTGTGATTTATTCCTTAGGAATGAAGGAAAGCCAATGCTTTGCTAAAACGCGAGTAAAAACTCCTCAAAAAGTTGCCTATGGCATGTTGTGTTAAAATATAAATTTAATGATGCCAGAAATATTCATTAAGATATAAAATAAGTCAAGGGTATGTAGTGTAACATGCATTAAATGTCATGTAATATTGATCACACATGTTTTCTACACTCCTGGTGACAAATGTTGTACATTGTTATAAATTACATATCAATTAATAAAGGATGTTTTTAACTTTAACTTTTAATAGCATGTAGTCTGTAGTATGTTTTTGGGTGATTATAATAAACTCACCTTTGACCTTTTCTTTCTGTGCATTAGTGAAGATGTAATACTGAACCTCTCTTGTGGCAAAAGTACAAGAATCAAACGTCATCGTGACCTCGTTATGTCACTGTTATCCGAGTTATGCTCTTGTTTATTGGCAAAGCGGCTCATATCAATTGGGTGAAAAATAAATTCAAAGTTCGCTTATAGTTTCTTTCATCATTTGACAAACACTTTCTATATTTATAATTTCTGCGTGACTGTACTCCAGCCAAAACCATTGTGACACATTTTCATTCCACAGTCACTTTGTATATTTATAAAACACCAAGCTTTTTACAGTTTACAAGACATTTGGTTCTGTTTCTCAGAAATATGAATCATTTGGCGCTCATGGTCTTTATCGGGAGCTTGACAAGCTCTTTGACCTTTGTCTGTTCTCTGGAAGCAGCCATTATGCCACGTAAAGCACAAAACTGCATAAACAGATATGAAATGAGATTATGTTCTGAGCTGTATGAAGATCTTTCATGATGATGATTGCAGTTACTTGTTGTACCTGATTATAGCTGTTTGTGTTTCTTTTGCACTAAAAATCTCATTAAAACCTCCATGTGATACCCAGGGAATGAACCCATAATGCATTTTAATGCTCATCTGACTTGTCTATTCCTTTTTTCCCATTCCATCCTGACTTGTGTATTCCTTTCCTTTTTTCAGAGTACAAACCACAGATAGGATTCAAAGGTCAAGGGCTTCTGGAACTGTTCATTCTACTCCAGGAAATTGAAACGCCTTTTCCGTTTGAGCTAAAGAAGAAGGAGGTGACACTTCTCTTTTCTGTTGCGGCACTGGTGACATCCAGGAACTTGTGAGTGTGGGTGGCGCTCGTTCAAAAGACTGCGATGCACCGCTTAAGGACTTGTGCGGCACGGCTCCGGCCGATCACGGCCTCACAGACTGCTAAATCACAGCAGAGGCCAGTGGCCACCCCTAGGACGTTTCAGCCATTCAGGTGCTACACGGCACCTGTGGCCGCAGAGCCGTTTCTGAACGGAACGAGCTCTAACTATGTTGAGGAGATGTACTATGCATGGTTGGAGAATCCCAAGAGTGTGCACAAGGTAAGAGGCAAAGGACGTGCAGGTGGATTATGGGAAGAAGGAATGAAGAGACCTCTCTTTCAGTGGTCATGTCCTCCTGGCTGTTCCCAATTTCCATTTATATATTTCTAACTCAGTCCCTAAGAAAATGTTTTGGGCATTTCATCATAACAATGCCAAAAACTATTCCAATGCAAGTATACACTTAGTTTCCGTCTGTCTGCAGATGCTGGGTTGCAACTTGTATGTGTTAGGTCACATTACTGGGATCCCTGTAGTATTTTTAGAGCAGTCATGAGAGTGTGCCGGTTCCAGGACAGAGTGACACACGACGTCTTTATGAGTGTTCAGTTGTTTTCACACACTGTACTTCTAATGAGGTTTAATGTAATAACCCTCAGTTATAATAACCACATTCACAGTTCAAATGTGAGTACAAGGTCCAGGGTATCTTGGGTTAATGTTTTGCTCAATGTTCTGTGTATGGATCTTTCCCCTGTCCTTCAGGCAATTACATATTCTTGGATTCAGTTTCATTTTTGTTATTGTGTTACAAGATTGCTTTACGTCACATTATTTTAGAATAATCCAGTATAGAACATCTCTTAAAGTCTTCATTTAAGGCTTTAAAAAGGTGTTAAATCAGAGCAATATGTCTTAAATTCATAAAGTTATGCCATTAAATGTTGCATGCATTGCTAAAAATTAATATCTACTTGAGTATTTTTTGTTTTCCAGTACAAATATCTAAATCTTAAATCAAGATACATTTACTTGAGATGAAAAATTAAGATATGAAGTCTTGTTTTCTGAGAAATTGAATGAAATTAAGTGAGTTTGTTTGAAACAAGAACAAATAGCTGTCAATGGGAAATGAAAGCATGTTTTCCTATTGAATTAAGTATCTTTTTCTGAACACATTGGCAGATATTTGTTTGTTTTTGACTCATCATTTTTCTCAGTTTCACAAAAATAATTGTCATTTTGCTTCTCTGGTAAATGCATTATGATTTAAGAAACTTTAGACACTGGAAAACAAGACAAAATACTGAGGAACATTTTTTGCAGTGTGATCAGAAAGTATAATAACAGTTATTTCCATATTCGAGTAGTCCGGGCTACCCAAACCTTTTTTTTTTTTGTAAAATGAATTAAAAAATAATGTTGATCAGTTTTTAACTCGGTGTGCTCCCTAGACCTTTACATTTAGAGAACATATTGATGCATTATGTTCCCTTTAATTTTTCTTTACATTTTATTTATTTGTCTTAAAAAGCCTTACATTTACATTTTATAACACCTGCAGAAACCATGTATATAAAGCTGCATTTACACTGGCACAAAAAAAATCAGGGTTTTTGCTCACATCTGACACAGGATCGGAATTTGTTGCACACGTGACAAAACACAAAAAATCTGCATGAGATCTGTTTTGTTTTTTCACATCTGATCTGAGCCACTTTCAAATGGGGTTTTAAATCAGATTCATATCCGATATCTGGACATCCGACCTACGTCTAAACACAATCCGATTCCCCTCAGAACTCTGAGCCACCACAATGCGAGGGTGACACGTTTGACCATAAAGATTGCGTTTTAATGCCGGCGTGCTGTATGCACTCACATTTATTGAGGTGGGAACATATACGTAAGGAATTGTGCAACATTCAGGAGCTGACTTTCAACCCCTGCCCCATGTATTATTTAAATACAACAGCTTTGCTATTAAAAGCTACATTATATTTCTCAGCAGTGTGGTGACAACTTAGCTGTTGGCTACTCGCTCACATGTCCTCTCATTAATTCATTGGAATTCATTCATATAAATATAATCTTACAGCGCAACTTTATTTTAACTCATAATTCTACATCTAACAAGCTGTATATAAAATAACATGACAATTACCATTATTTTCTGGTCTTTATCCGTTCAGTCAGATTTTGTGCTGCAAAACATCAATGACAGCTGTTGTCCATGCTGGCAAATAATAATGGCCACTCGACGTGAATTATATAAATACTTTTAATAGCACAGTTATGTAAAATCAGAGGGTCTTCCATGTGCATAGTAAAGTGATCACTGACAGTCATTTTGGGGTGTGAATTAATGTAAAACTAAAAACAGATGTTGGATACCAGTCGAGTCTAAAGTGATTCTGTGCATTAAGACTTGCAGTGTAAATGCAGCCTAAGTGAACGCCAGATTCACGAAACATTCTTAAGAAGAAATTTCTTCTTAACTGCCATTTTCTTCTTATTTTTTAACTTAAGATAAAAGTTAAGAATATTTTGTAGTCCCAAACATTCTTCTTAAGAATATTCTTATCTTTTTTCTTAAGATTGTTCTTAAGACAAAAGTTAAGAAGAATTCAAATTCTTGAAAAGAATCTTCTTAAAAATCATCATAAATAACTTCTTAAATTTAGGACAGACCCAGACTTGTCTTAAATCCAAAACAGTAAGAATTATTTCAAATTAATTGTTATATTTAAGCATTACAACAACATTAGCTACATATAGCCTAATACATAGTAGGACTATTAATAGGGATGAGCGCGAGTTTTCTGAAGTGACAGCGATGACTGATAATGTAAACAATGATCAGTCATGATTAACCTATGTGTGACGCTACTTTTTGCTGACTTCAAAACTCAGTAGCAACTCTACAAAAACCAAGTCAGATAGAGAGTTTTAATTGGACGCTTTTATTTTAGCTTTTAAATACAACATAATCTTTGGCAGTATGCAGCGCATATGAATGCGCCGGTACACAGGACGCGAGCGTGGACACACATACCGGAAGCGTTCACTCGGATGAGAGCATAAAAACACAGCACAAAAATGAATGAAACAGATCGCTGCAGCTGGAGACAGGCTGTTCAAAAACACGCCGCATTAAAAACGTGAAGCTGAGCGCCAGTCAGAGTCGCGACAAAAAGGCTGTGCGTGCTTACTATGATTATTAGGGTAATCTGTAGGAAGCGCAAAAAGACAAAGTGCGAGTTTATCAGTGTGTCATGTCTTCACTCAGATAAAAACTGTCATTTTCTTAAGAAAAAAATTAAGATGTTCTTAAGAATATATTTGAGAACTTAAGAATTTTTCAAGAATTGCACTTAAGAACATTCTTACGAACTTCGTATATTTTATCTTAAGAAATTTCTTAACTTATTTCTTAAGAAGATTTTCATGAATCCGGCCCCTGGACCTGGGCTGCATTTCTCAAAAGCATTGTAAGTTAAGTTGATCTTAGAGACAATTGGTGGCAATGGTTCTATGATCTACTTAGGCTTACGAATATGATGCTTTTGAAAAACGCAGCCTAGGTCTCTTTGCCCCTTCTAGACCAGACATTCACTCAGGTTCTGAAGGTTTTGTGTTTTGGTTGTTTTTATTCCAGTTGCAACATTGTGTTTTTTTTTTTAGTTACCTTATATTATTCAGTTTTAGTTTTGTTAACCTTAAACTGCCTTATAAGTGAGTAATAAATGTGAATACAAAGCCAACATTATAGGTGTTGAAGGTACCCAAAGTTTTGGCAAACGGGAACGCAACAGCCTTTTTTCAAAGTATAATATAGGCACTAGATAAAGGACAGGCAAATGTAGTCCTGGAGGGCCACTGTCCTGCAGAGTTTAGCTCCAACCCTAAAAAATCTCACCTGCCTGCAGCCTTCTAGTAATCCGGAAGAACTTGATTAGCTAGTTCAAGTGTGTTTGATTAGGGTTGGAGCTAAACTCTGTAGGACAGTGGACCTCCATGACTGAGTTTGCCCATTCCTGGGACTAGATTAGTGAAAACTTAGTGAAAACTTTGAAAAAAGGCTGTTGCGTTCCCTTTTGCCAAAACTTTGTGTACCTTCAACACCTATAATGTTGGCTTTGTATTTACATTTATTACTCACTTATAAGGCAGTTTAAGGTTAACAAAACTAAAACTGAATAATATAAGGTAACAAGAAAAAAAAAAAACAATGTTGCAACTGGAATAAAAACAACCAGAACCTGAGTGAATGTCTGATCTAGAAGGGGCAAAGAGACCTAGGCGCTATATATATACAGGTGCTGGTCATATAATTAGAATATCATCAAAAAGTTGATTTATTTCACTAATTCCATTCAAAAAGTGAAACTTGTATATTATATTCATTCATTACACACAGACTGATATATTTCAAATGTTTATTTCTTTCATTTTGATGATTATAACTGACAACTAAGGAAAATCCCAAATTCAGTATCTCAGAAAATTTAAATATTACTTAAGACCAATACAAAGAAAGGATTTTTAGAAATCTTGGCCAACTGAAAAGTATGAACATGAAAAGTATGAGCATGTACAGCACTCAATACTTAGTTGGGGCTCCTTTTGCCTGAATTACTGCAGCAATGCGGCGTGGCATGGAGTCGATCAGTCTGTGGCACTGCTCAGGTGTTATGAGAGCCCAGGTTGCTCTGATAGTGGCCTTCAGCTCTTCTGCATTGTTGGGTCTGGCATATCGCATCTTCCTCTTCACAATACCCCATAGATTTTCTATGGGGTTAAGGTCAGGCGAGTTTGCTGGCCAATTAAGAACAGGGATACCATGGTCCTTAAACCAGATACTGGTTGCTTTGGCACTGTGTGCAGGTGCCAAGTCCTGTTGGAAAATGAAATCTGCATCTCCATAAAGTGGTCAGCAGCAGGAAGCATGAAGTGCTCTAAAACTTCCTGGTATACGGCTGCGCTGACCTTGGACCTCAGAAAACACAGTGGACCAACACCAGCAGATGACATGGCACCCCAAACCATCACTGACTGTGGAAACTTTACACTGGACCTCAAGCAACGTGGATTGTGTGCCTCTCCTCTCTTCCTCCAGACTCTGGGACCCTGATTTCCAAAGGAAATGCAAAATGTACTTTCATCAGAGAACATAACTTTGTACCACTCAGCAGCAGTCCAGTCCTTTTTGTCTTTAGCCCAGGCGAGACGCTTCTGACGCTGTCTGTTGTTCAAGAGTGGCTTGACACAAGGAATGCGACAGCTGAAACCCATGTCTTGCATACGTCTGTGTGTAGTGGTTCTTGAAGCACTGACTCCAGTTGCATTCCACTCTTTGTGAATTTCCCCCACATTTTTGAATGGGTTTTGTTTCACAATCTTCTCCAGGGTGCGGTTATCCCTATTGCTTGTACACTTTTTTCTACCACATCTTTTCCTTCCCTTCGCCTCTCTATTAATGTGCTTGGACACAGAGCTCTGTGAACAGCCAGCCTCTTTTGCAATGACCTTTTGTGTCTTGCCCTCCTTGTGCAATGTGTCAATGGTCGTCTTTTGGACAACTGTCAAGTCAGCAGTCTTCCCCATGATTGTGTAGCCTACAGAACTAGACTGAGAGACCATTTAAAGGCCTTTGCAGGTGTTTTGAGTTAATTAGCTGAATAGAGTGTGGCACCAGGTGTCTTCAATATTGAACCTTTTCACAATATTCTAATTTTCTGAGATACTGAATTTGGGATTTTCCTTAGTTGTCAGTTATAATCATCAAAATTAAAAGAAATAAACATTTGAAATATATCAGTCTGTGTGTAATGAATGAATATAATATACAAGTTTCACTTTTTGAATGGAATTAGTGAAATAAATCAACTTTTTGATGATATTCTAATTATATGACCAGCACCTGTATATATATATATATATTAGATGAACCTTTCACCTCTCTAGTACTATAGACAGCAAAGTTTTATTAAAAGCCCATCTTGCCAGCAGTGAGTCACCCCTTTAAGTAGAACTGTTCAGATCTATGATACCTGACAAATGGAAATCAAACTGATTTATTTAAAAATCACAAACTAGGAGAGGTCATAGAAATTCATTCACCAAACCCATACTTGTGTAGGGCTTTTGTCTTATAACTTTGGAGCTGAATTGCAAACAGTTCTTCTTTCATGTGACAGGCTTTGAGTTTGTTTAGTACCTGTTATTTGTCAACCCACACCTGTTCAGAGTCGTTAGTTGCGTCACTGCAAACTCAATGCAGAGTCTCATAGAATTGTTCACCGTGCAAAAGAACAAGGACAAACTTTGTGTCGTCATGTGAAATTTGACTCATGTTAAAAAGTATAAGGTCACTGACCATTTCATATACCTTTCAAAAGGCTCCAACACCATCATTACTGAAATTACATTATCAATATTATGTGTAAATGTACAGGCATGCTTTAAGAGAAAAGTGATTATATGAATGTGAATGAATTGTAAAGCTCCCTGAACATCTTATACAACTTCACATTGTATTGGTGAGGCATTTAAACACAAAGTAGAATTAATGGTCTCTACCCTAAATGTGAGGGTTATTTTAATGAAGAAGGCCTTGAAATATTGTATTAAGTATTAATCCAGCTGTTTCTAGTTTTCCTAACAAGCCACATGATTTAAAGTCTAATGCATCCATGTATGTCTGTAGCACAAATGGTGCTGGATGAGTTACTCATCGTTACTCATCCCTTGTCCCTGACCTTGAGCAATATTGAATAGTATGAGCAATAGTACTAGTGTTGCTTATCCATGGCCAGCAGTTGTAATTATTCACTTCTGAAGCATTATCAGACATGTCTTATAGTTGGATCATGTTCAAAAACAAAATAAATCCATTCATGTATTCCGCAGATGTTTTTTTTTTTTTTTTTGTGGTCAAAAATGAACCAAGAGTTTTATTGTAGTTTGTCTTCACACTGTTTTTGTCACTGTCACTGTGAAACAGTCCAAACTTACCATACCATGTAAAAGGGTTTAGACCTTTGTATTTTTGACTGCTTTATTAGATGTTGTTCAAAATGATTTTAGTAATGTCATATCAAGTTCAGTATGTTTTTTAGCTATTTATTGCATCTTAATTGTCTACATAAAGAGACTAAATCCTGGCTCTTTTTGTTCTCCAGTCTTGGGACATTTTCTTCAGGAATGCTAATGCTGGTGCCCCCCCGGGTTCAGCCTACCAGAGTCCTCCTCCAATGGGAGTGAGTCTGGCCGGGCTCGCTCAGGCCCAGTCTCTGATGGGTGCCCAGCCAAATGTGGAAAAACTGGTGGAAGACCATCTGGCAGTTCAGTCCCTCATCAGGGCCTATCAGGTACACACACAGATTTTAAAAACCCTGTGCAGTTGTTTCTTTAAAAATATTGGCTTACAAATTGATATCTCAGTGCTGCCTTTAATGAGTTTGCAGCGTGAACCTTTAACAAGGTAAGAGATCCATGTTCATTTTGTAAAAAAAAAAAATTAAGTAAAAGAGATGCTTTTGATGCTTTTTGAGGTTACAGGAGAACATTCACTAAGCAGATAGCAGAGGTCGACCAGTATTGGGGTTTGCCGATAACTAAGGTGAAAAATATAGCCGATAATTGATTAACGTAGTCGATAGTTTCTAATAATAAAGAAATATGAATGCAAACTTTCAACTTTTCAGTTAAAATGTTAATTAGTGCTAAACTTTATGAAATTAACAGTAATGACAGAGTTTTTAAAAAAATTAAAAATAAATCAAATTAAAAAATAGATGGGCCTCCTCACACTGACAATTTTGTTTTTATTTTATTGTCATATGAAATTACAAAGTAAAAAAAACAAGCTTGCTGGATCTGCACAAATCATAACTAACATATTTTTTTATTTACAATGCTGAATTATGATGACAGGTGAACAGTTTCCATCCTTGACTTTGATTTATTGCACAGTGGCTAATAATAATCCTCCAGCACAGGCCACATAGGAACATGCATAAACAGCAACACTAAAACAAATGATCAGGTTCACCAACTATCACTGCTGATTTTCCCAATAACCGGTAGTTTCATAAAGCACATAAATGGTTCCATAAATGTGGCAATTAATCGGTAAAATGGTATATTGTTCGACCTCTAGCAGATAGTCTCGTTTGATTGAAAATGCCAAATTGTGCAATACCTCATTTTGGTTGCATCGTTTCACATCTCACGTTTGACGCTGTGAAAGATTGGGCTCAATTCACAGTCATGGGATCTGCTTGGTGAACTCAATGTCTTGTGACTGCTGTTGCCTTGTTTCCAGGTAATGGGGCATCACAATGCAAACCTCGACCCACTTGGCATCAGTTGTGTAAATTTTGACGAGTCCCCAGTAGCTACTGGGTTCCAGCATGTTGGTGAGAAATGTTTTCTGTTCCCCACAGCTCAACAGACCACCATTAATGAGCCTGTTTTGTGTGATTGTCGCTTTCCCCTTCCCTTTATCTGTCCCTCTTTCTCTCATTTTCTTCTTTCCCCTGTTTTTCAACTCTTATACCCCAACCCCCTCTGCACCCGACACTTCATTTCATCTTCAATTACACTTAATCTCAACCTTCTTGTTCTCTTGCTGTTCTGCACTTCCTCTTCTGTGCCCGCTTTCTCCCCCCTTCTATATCTTTTCCTTGTGGGTGGTTTTGCGCTCGGCTCCCATGTTTGTGGGGGGACCTCTTGTCTCCTGTAGATACGTGGTCACCATGTGGCTCAGCTGGACCCTCTTGGGATTATGGATGCTGATCTGGATTCGTGTGTTCCCACTGACATTATTACATCATCAGATAAACTCGGTGAGGAATTATGAATGTGCGCCAAATCTTGGTTAGGATGTTTTGTCAAAACTGCTTTCCATGACAGTTGATTGAATCTCAGCTCCACCTTCATAATTTATTCAGAATGATGGGTTGTGTGTTAAATTCATGATGGAAGAAACTCGTCAGCTTTTCTGGAAAGCACTTTTAGACTTGTTTTTAATATTTAGACTGACTGTTGTGATTCTGGGTTTGCTGAGATGAAGGCCAGCAGCACTGTATTTGGCTTCTACAAAAGAAGGTGGCTATACATCACTTTAAGATAGCAGCTCCGCCCCTTCCTGTACAGTATCACGCTTGAGGTGGCTGGAAAGACGTGCTTTGCTAGACCAGTCTTTGTAGAGATTGGCTTGCTTATGTGTTTTGACCTTGTTGTTACAAGCACACAAGAAACTTTCTATTTTCTGCACACTGTTCTGCTGGAGAGGTTAGGCTTGATATTGTTGCTGGTTTCCAGACACCATGTCATTTTACATTTGTACTTGTATCCTTCGTGGACCAACGCTAGATGATGTAGAAACTCTTATAGGAGCCATCAGTGGTCTGATGGCAGACTGTAATCTGAATTATAAACCTCTTGATTCACATGCATTCTAGTTAAACTGTTGATTAGGGTTTTTAACATTATTTTCCATCAAACATCTGTACAAATTAATGACTTATGATTATAGAGAGAATATTTACTTTGAGGGGAATGCATTTGAGACTGATGGACGAAAGTATGATCAGTTGTAAGCCTGCAGCTAATTAAATAAATTAATTAATCTATTGATTCTTTTTCAGTTAGTAGTTTAATAATTAACAAATTTTAGGGCATAATTTAAAGACCGTAAATAAATTCAGCCCAATGTGAATAGTTCAACACTCACTTTAAACAAAGTAAACAAGTCATAACCGTATTCTCAGGTTACCATAATGACATTATCAAAGATGGCAATGTCAATATCAGTTCTCACATTATATGACCTGACAAACAACTAGCTGTCAGTGCAGGTTTGCTAAGAATGTGGTTGAAAATTTGTCCTGAAAATTTGCAGGTGTCACTTCGGTAGAATGCAGCGGTCACACTCGTAAAAAACAAAATGTAACATAAACGTACTAAGCACAAAATATGTCCCATAAATTTTGCCTCTGAAAGGGAAACTCCTACAAATGCATATTCAGTAAGGTTAGGCGCAAAAATAACTGTCCACACATTTTCAGCGCTAATTCTTCACTACGCGTCTTTAGTAAATCCTGACAGTACTGTTTTAATGCCAAAAGACCGTTTGCGCTGGCGCAAGCTGTTAGTAAATCGAGCCCATAATTTTACGTTTTTCGTCTAATTATTTATATTTCATTTAAGCAACTGTAATAAAGTTGACTATTTTATTTATTTTTAATTTTTTTAACCTTAAAATCATTTTCAAAATGATTCTCATGGTACGCTGACATCTAATAAAGTGAGTGGATTCTATTTATTTCCAACGCTTCCCTCTAAACTTTTCTAGGAGTGTATAAGTTTGGTGAGCTGGTTTCAAATTCTGTGGAAAAGGAGGATTACTTGACATCAGCAACAAATGCATGTGTACAACTGTCCTCTGTAATTACGACGGTGATATGGGGATGCTGAAGTCGCAAAAATACACAAAAGTACATACAGTGGCTTTAATTTCAACTTTGTTTAAATTACCACAAATTATTTTTTAAATAGTTTGTTTTAGTTGACCATAACAACACTGACCTGGGTGTTGAGCATTCAGAAATCCTGGGAACTTACATGTCACCTAGCACCTGAAAACATGTGGAACAGACTGTACTTCTATACAAACTAGAGCTGCACGATTAATCGTTAAAATATCTCGATTCAAATACCCACAAGATCTAATTTCTGAATGACAACGATTCGCCCGTGTCTATTAAAACTTTGAAAAAATCATACCGGAACATTCAAATCTGCATTCGCGCTGCTGCTGATCCAGAGAGCAGACAGTTAACATGTTTAGGTAAGAAAAAGCTTCACAAACAGTCTTTTCAACTACACAGTATTATTTCTGTCTTACAGTCATTCATAGAAATACTGGGATAAAAGTTTATAGTTCGGCTACAAACATTGATGTCTATGGTAGCGATCAAAATAGAGCCACTCATCTTTTGAAAGCAACTGGCGCTTCAAATAACGTTTGTGTCGATTGCATCATTTCGCCACTAGGTGGCGACAAGTGACTGTTAAAAAATGTATTTGTTATTGAATCATTCATTCGAGATTCGTTCAAAAACACTGATTCATCCATTAATGAAACAAGTGAGGTATGAGTGAGTCATTGAATCATTAATACAAACCAATTTTTCATCATTTTAATTCTAAAAGTTGGTGTATTAAATACACTATATTTTAAATACATATACCCCGGGTTTCACAGACAAGGCTTAAGCCTAGTCCTAGACAAAAATGTAAATCTGAGCTGTTTCAACTGAAAGAAACTCGCATTGACTGATCTTAAAATATATCAGTGCCTTTGTTTTGTCTCAAGATGCACACCAGTAATGTTTTTTTCTAAGCATGTTTATAAAAATTGCTTAAATGTCTTAATTGAACTATGATCTAATCCTGGCTTAGTCTAAGCCCCGTCTGTGAAACCTGGCCATACTGTATTATATATTAAAATGTTTAATAATTCATTTAAATTAAACACTTTTAAATAGACTGCAGCAATTAATATTTTGTCACACATTATTTTGTTTAGTTCAGAATCGTGGGAGAATCGTGATCTCTATTTGAGAAAAAAAATCATGATTCTCAATTTATCCAGAATCGTGCAGCTCTAATACAAACCCACATTTCTTTCATGATATTAAATATGGCATCTATTAAAGCACAAGAAGTCTTGGCATCTGATTGGTCCATAAAAGCATTTCAGTCAAGCTAAAAAACCAGTGACACAGTAACAGCTAAAACACCTGTTTGCCATATCACTTATTTCTGTTGCATAGCAACATCCTGTTATTGGCAGTCATTTAGTGAACGGGTTAATGCACTGAATGAATTTGCCTTGTAAGATAACATAACATTTTAATGAAAATGTATGTCCCTAATATATTAATATGTAGTAACCATTTTATAGCTGTTTGGCGAAAGATTAACCTGATACTGAAACTGATCAAATGTAAAATGGTGAAAGTGTTTCTTTATCTCTCCTCTCACTGCTAAGCTCTGCTAAGTAGTTTACTAACCCTGATGCCCTAATGCCTCTCAGCTCCTTTATTTCCTTCAGAGACTAATGCATAAACACCTGTGTAACCAACATCTGGATTATATTTAACCTGGACACTGTTTTACCATAAAATAGAAATGAAGTATGAATTAAGAAAAACAGGAGGGCCTTCAGAATACCACTGCACGCCATCTTAGATATAATAGACTTAACTCAGTTATCTATATTTATACCTTACTACAATTATACATTTAATCTGTGCCCAATTTATAAACGGCAAATAAAAACTTTTGTTATTCATGTCAGGCTATAATATCCTGCCTTAGTATGTTAATGTAGTAAATATTTTAATTATATTGTTTTTATTCTGCATATTTTGCCACAAAGCGAATGCAAAAAAAAGTCCCTCTAGGTCTGATAATTCCCTACAGGTGATTTGTTTAACTAGTTACTCGCATACATAAACCACAACAATACATTATTAAAATAATTCAAAAGAATCCTTTTTTAATGTGTTGAACCAGTACTTTCAAAACATGTATTAATTTCATGATTTCTTTTCACTCACCTTTGTGTGTATATTGATGTAGGTATGAGTGTAGGTGAGCATTTATTGCTGCACTTATATAAGAGGACAGCTCATAAAATAATTTGCACTCTGTATATTGTCACTGTATATAGAGGAACATACATAGAAAATGTGTTCTGACATATGTGACCCTGGACCTCAAAACCAACCGTCACAGGTAGCAATACCCAACAAAACATTGTATGGGGCAAAATTATCAATTTTTCTTATATGCCAAAAATCATTATGATTATAAAGTAAAGATCATGTTCCATGAAGATATTTTGTAAATTTCCTACCGTAAATGTATCAAATTAATTTTTGATTAGTAATATGCATTGCTAAGAACTTAATTTGGACAACTTTAAAGATGATTTTCTCAGTATTTTGTTGTTGTTGTTTTTGTTGTTTTTTGCAGATTCCAGATTTTCAAAAAGTTGTATCTCAGCCAAATATTGACCTATCTTAACATACCATACATCAATGGAAAGCTTATTTATTCAGCTTTCAGATAAAACGGTATTTTCTTTGCTCTTGAGAAGCAGCATTTTATATCTACTTCATACCCACTTAGTACATATTTGCCCTTCATACCCACTTAGTACACCATTTGCACAAACTACACTGTAAAAATAAATGATAACTCCAAAATTAAAAAAGGCCAGAGAGAGGACTGAAAGCTAAATTATGATATTTATGGTAAATAAGCATTTTCTTTAAGTAAATAAGTACAGTGTTTATCCTTTCCGTAGCTAGTCTTGGCTCTGCCTGGCAGTGTGTGGGATTTAAGCTTTATCTTCTCCAGTCATGAAGGCTGTGATTTATTATGGGCCTTGAAGGGCCTTGGCTGTATTGCTGCAGCATTAAGGAGTTGCTTGGTTTGATGCCTGGTGTGATTCAGTAAAGGAAAGTTGAGTGTTTGTCTGGAATCCATATTAAGATGTGTGGTTCACCTCAGTAAGTGACTCTTTGGATATCATTAGTGCAGCTGTGCTGTAGTTTAACATTTGTTAGTCTCTCTCATTGGGATTATCTATGTGAGGTTTAGGAATCACTAACTCCCAGTGGATTTTTCTTCCCTGCTACTGCCTCTCCAGACCTTACACATGTCAAGACACGTCTAAGTGCTCTAACCATCGGAGGTAGGCTTTAATGTCAAAACAGTTCTATGCCTCTTGCTATATATAGCAGTGTTTTAGCTGCAAGTAGTTTTAGCTGCTTTATTGTGTGTATTTTGATTTTGGCAGCGCTAGTTAGCTTTGTGGCCACTTCAATTTTATGCATTGTTTTTCCAAAATTAAAAAAAAAAAATAATAATCAGAAATGTTCTTTGGATCTAAGAATGGCAGCTGTAACTAATGTTTAGGATATTAATTAAAACAACTGTCAGAAAATCTAGACTATAGAGACTGTGAACCTAAAAATATTCTACGCTTTACGATTAATACGCTTTACTGATTTTATTTTTGAGCACAATGGTGTGTCTTCATTTAGCAGTAAATAGAGGTTTATATGGTATATTGTGGTAGCTTTTAGGGTTAAACATATCAAAACACCAAGAAATATTCTGTATATTTGTCATTTTTTGTTTTGTACTGAAGCTACTATTTCAGACATCTTCAGTCATGGTAAAAACTTTGCTTTTTTTAGGGCTGTCAACAGAATAAAATAGTCAATTGTGACTAACTGTGGTAGTTCACTCTTAATTTAATTCCCACTTACAGATGATTTTAAATGGAAGAACAGAGACTTGTATGCTAATTTTCATTTTTGTGCATTCATTCCCATTTACAGTTTTAATAATTGTATGCATTTAATACATTTAGATTCCCTTGTAAGGAGAAAAAAATAATCTGACAAATTCTGGTATACAAAAAAAGCTTATTGTCTTAAATGTAACAGCATTAAGTGAATGTAATTAATCATATATTATAGTATGTTGCCTTTGACACCTCTGATATTTATATATTTTAGCATGTATTCATTTATACAAAGTGACTTTTGTGTAAAGGATAACACTACATGAAATGAGTTATGTTAATTACATTAACATCTCAAAAATGCTATGCTTCAAATTTAGGAATAAAAATAATCAAAACATAAGCATTTTAGTTTGGAAGTTTACAAATAGTATCATGTATAGGAAATGCACTACTGTTCAAAGGTTTGGGTTTGGTAAGATTTAAGTGTTTTTATAAAGAAGTTTCTTCTGCATTTATTTGATCAAAAATACAGTAAAATTGCGGAATTGTTACAATTTAAAATAACTTTTATATTTTAATATATTTAAAAAAATTATTTATTCCTGTGATGCAAAGCTGAATTTTCAGCATCATTACTCCAGTCTTTAGTGTCACATGATCTTTCAGAAATCATTCAGAAAATGTGCTGCTTAGAACCAACAATATATTTTGCAGGATTTTTTTTTTTTGGATGAATAGAAAGTTCAAAAGAACAGCATTTATTTGAAATGGAAATCATTTCTAACATATATGTATTTACTGTCACTTTTGATCAATTTAATGCATCCTCTCTGAATAAAAGTATTACTTTGAGCTAGAGTAGAATTTCAATTTGATAAATGCTTGAGCCACACTTTTTTGCTTCTTGTTTTTTTTAAATAGTGTTCAGCTATTATATAATAGTATATGCATTGATAACACATTATAATGTAATGATAAAATAATGCAACTTTCTGTATTTTATGTGGTATTTGTTTATATATTCCAAAATGTTAGTCATTTCCATTGTAAGGCTGCTTAAAGTTCTATTTACGTCATTAATTGCAATGCTCAGGAGAACTTCGCTATTACACATAAATGTACATTTGTATTTTTCACCTTGCTTTACAGAGTCTGAATTTCACTTTGCTGAAATTTCTCAAACCTGTAATTGGGAAAAGGGTAATTCATATGCTCTAAACAGCTGTTCAAATACCAAATAGTAAGAGTGATGTATACTTAATGCCTGTTTTGCGTAGCATTGTGTTAGCAGCAGCATTTAAAATAGACAAAGACAGAGAGTTCCTGATTTTCATTGCCTGTGACATGAGTCTGTGTGTTTGTTATGCTGGTGCTATGGTGAATGGCTCAGTCTACATGAATACTGTCATACTTCTGTAATGTCCAGATTCCAGAACCCCATTATAAGGACTATACAGACTTTACACAGACAACTTTTAACAGTGTATGCCAAATCATACACTACCACTATACATTACCACAAACACTAATATCAACTCGTCCCTTTGTAAAACAGTTTGTATAACAAAGAAGTACATTAATATGCCACCCTACCAGACAAATGGGTTGAGGGTTTAAAAGCAGATATTAGACAGTTTGTTTGTTCTCATGGGAATACTTCTAGGTGGAGGAACATTTGGTTATGCATTACTGTCAATTGTTTGTCAAACTCAACAGTATGTAAACAGTGCTATACAGATTACATGTCCCTTCCACACACCTGTATCTGTGCATGTGCCCAACTTTATTTTTTTTAACTGATCAAGTTGGGACTTCTGCTGATATGATTGATAAATTATTATATCATTCTAATAAGGCACTATTCTCTGTACAACTGCTTTAGAACAATAGTCAAATTAACTGATTTTGTGTAGTTTTTTTGTTTTTACACATTTTATACACTGCAAATATTTTCCCTATTGCAACAATTCTTCAGTACATTGTGACAATATTAAAGCCAGAATAATGCATTGTAAATGGATATTTGGATGTTTAATAGTTTTAGTTAACAATAACGACACCAATCTACTAGTAAGTTTCAATAAGTAGTCTGGTTTTAGCTGGTTCTTAAATGACTAGTTGACCATCATGACCCATCTGTATCCGTTATAAGTATATTAATGTAAACACGTTTACTGTTCATTGTTATAAACATAAACGGGCATAAATCAAGTAATCTCCAGCCTTTAAATTCAAAACAACCCAGAATATTCCTAATGAGCTTTAAAAGATCATAGTCATAAAAGATGCTGTTCAAAGAAAGTAGGATACACATATAAAAAAAAAATTATTGACGAGATGTGGACATTGTGTTTGTAGTGAAGAATGCTTCTGCTCAGGTCTGGCTTTTTTGGGGAGGTTATTTTGATGTGGAGTGCATTTTGGTTGCTTTGCTGTCCTCTAGCTTCAGATAAGGTGAAGGGAAGCTTTATGTGGCAGTTAATAAAATCTATGTACAGTATTTAGTTTGGACGTTTTTGTAATATTCACAACACACACACCCTCTATATCCACTTCTTTGTGTACATTTGTGTACACACTAGGGTTGTGCCGATAGACGATAGTATCGTGTATCGACGATAATAAGAGATATCGACGATAGCAAATGTCTTTGTCGATAGTCAAGACGATATTAGGCTCATTCTCCTATTAATGTATAAAACTATTGTTATTATTATTGTTATTATTATTGTTGTTGTAAGGCGGCCTATTATTATTGGGCTATCAAATTGCCCCGCTATTTCACCTCAGTGCCGCACTTCACACACACACACACACACATACACACGCAAATGAGGATTAAGGCCAAAGTATACTTCGGCCGTCCACGTCCACACACTGTCCTTATTATGTAATTTTCGTCATCAAGAGGGCTCGCGGACAGTCGCACACCCCATCCGAGTGCAGGCAATTTTTTGAGACCGCGCAAGTCAAGTTGGTGGTCCTGCGCATGTGTTGAGCTCGTCCGTCCGCACTCTTCAGCGGCTGAGTATACTTTGAATGCTGCGCGGACGAGGCTGTGCGCGAGACGGAACGGAACGCGGAAAGTGAAGAAGCCTTTAGGCTTCTCCTCCTCATTGGAAATGTTTTAAAAACAGACTCTAAAACTAAGCCCACATCAAAATTGAACTGCAGGGTGATAATCTTTATTTACAAATTAGGCTATGTCAAGAGTGAAAAAAGAGACATCTTTTAGACATCTTCTTGAACAGCTTCGAGCTATGAATGAACATGACGAAACTGCACCGGCAGCATTTCGTTTTCTTTACAGCACATTACCAAAACACATGGATGCTTATTCTTCATCATCGTTATTATAAAAATATGCAGTTAATAAGTTATCAGTCTAAAACTGGGCTCGTCATGGGGTGCGTGGTCCGTTTAATTTAACTTTACTCCAAAAATATGAACTTACCTGGAAATACGTTTATCTTTAACATGTTCGTTTATGTCCAACACAAACTACTTTTGATTTTCACCTTGACTGATTTTTAGATTGATAACTTCTGTGCCGATGCGGCAAACTTGTCACAGTAGGACGCGCAGTCCTAATAGCGATGTATGACTGATGTCCAAATATATGAACTAGCTGTTTTAAATATTTTTATACTTAACATGTTAGTTTTTCAGTATGTTTGAAAGTATATTATTTCGGTTACTGGTACTTCCAGTCTCTCTCTCTCTCTCTCTCTCTCTCTCTCTCTCTCTCTCTCTCTCACATATATATATTAGCGCTCTCATTAACACACTCTGATCTGCTATAGGTTACTCTCTCTCTTTAACATACCTGCTCATATGCCTTGAGGCGCATGGCTGCCTCTTTTTGCACTCCTTGCTGAGCAATCAAAATGATCAACACTGACAGGTCCGTTTGTGTGTGCTGACCTGTCAGTATCTCTGTACAGCCTCATGCATGGCATGTTGTTGAAGGTACTGAATGAAAAGCGGTCAATACTCATTTTTCATCCATTTATGAAATTAACTCACAGTGCCCAAAAACTGTAGGCGTGTTTTAATACTCATAGTCTACAGTTCTGCCAGGCTTTTAACCCGCATGTTGTGGAATTTGAATTAGTAGTGCTGCTGTGGATCATAAAGTAACCGTCTGAACCTTGTGTTCAATGCTTTGGAAGTGTGAATGTGTTCGATTCAAAGGTGAATCTCACAAAGAAATGCCCAGCTCATGTTTCAGCCCCAATACAGTAAATAAATGTCATCGTTTATGGACACATTAAAAAAAATTCAAAATCATAAACTAAAGATTTTCATTTACATTTTTTATTATTATTTGAAATGTGACTTGGACATGTTGGCAGGTTTTGTGAGATCAATCTTCAAAGGTTTATTGAAATGTATTTATTTGTTATTGAAATAATATATTATACTAAAATGTTTAGTAAGCAATTTTTAAAAATCATCTCTGTGTAAGGATATTGGGGCCCTATGAAATCCATTTGATTTTTTCCTAAATTCAGTTTAATTTTTTTTCCCCAAATTCAGTTTTTCCCCATTTTTATTTTTTTTATTTATTTATTTATTCATTTTGGTTCAGTTTTTAACATTCTGTTTTAATGGTTAAATTTAATTTTTACTAATCAAAAAGCATGAAATCATGAAACTTAGATACTAGTTCATATCGCTACATGGTTAATTGTACAGCCCTACTTTTGTTTTATTTATCCAAAATTTGCCAAATTCACTGAGATTCTGCAATAATACTGTCAGTTGCATTTGGATGACTGGATTGAAATCGCAGAGCCCTAGGATACGTAATCATTAAATTCTTAATACAGACGTTGATGTTTATTTATACTAGTTACAGTGCCCTCCACTAATATTGGCACCCTTGATAAATATGAGCAAAGGCGGCTGTGAAAATAAATCTGCATTGTTTATCCTTTTGATCTTTCACTCAAAAAATTCACAAAATTCCAACCTATCATTGAAGTAAAACAATTGAAAGTGGGGAGAAAATCTCATTGTGAAATAAATGTTTTTCTCCAATGAATGTTGGCCACAATTATTGGCACCCCTAGAAATTCTTATGAGTAAAATATCTCTGAAGTATATTCCCATTCATATTTAAATTTTTTAGCACACCAGGGTGACTAGGAGCATGAAATTGTCCAGCCATGACTTTCTGTTCCACAGGATTATAAATATGAGGAACACAAAGGTCAAATTCCCTTAATCATCCATCACAATGAGAAAAACCAAAAAATATATTTCTGATGTGAAGAACAAGATTGTTGAGCATCACAAAATAGAAAGTGGCTGTAAGAAAAGAGTTAAAACATTGAAAATCCCCATTTCCACCATCAGGGTAATAAAGAGGTTCCAATCAACTAAAGATGTTAAAAATCTGCCTGAAAGAGGACGTGTGTCTATATCGTCCTAATGCACGGTGAGGAGGAGTGTTTGAGTGGCCAAAGACTCTCCAAGGATCACAGCTGGAGAATTGCAGAGATTAGTTGAGTCTTGGGGTCAGAAACCTAAAAAAAAAAAAAAATCAAACATCCCCTACATCACCACATGTTGTTCGGGAGGGTTTCAAGAAAAATTGTCCTCACTCATCCAAAAACAAACTCCAACAAATTCAGTTGTCAGACACGACTGGAACTTCAAATGGCACTGGCTTCTATGGTCAGATGAAACTGAAAAAAGAGCTTTTTGGCAGCAAACCCACCAGATGAGTTTAGTACAAACAGGGATAAAAAAAGTACCCCATGTCCACGGTTAAATATACTGCTGGATCTTTAATGTTGTGGGCCTGTTTTTCTGCCAGAGGTCCTGAACATCTTGTTCAGATGCATGGCATCATGGATTCTATCAAATACCAACAGATAAAAAATCTAAATCCGACTGCCTCTGTTAGAAATCTTATAATGGGCCGTGTTTGGATCTTCCACCAGGACAACAATCCAAAACAAACATCAAAATAAACACAAAAATGGGTCACTGAGCACAAAATGAATCTTTTACCATTGCTGTCTCTGTCCTCTGACCTGAACCCTACAGAAAATGAGTGAGGTGAACTGAAGAGAAGAAGTACTAACATGGAGCTGTGAATCTGAAGGATCTGGAGAGATTCTGTATGAAGAAAATGGTCTCTGATCTCTTATCAGGTGTTCTCCAAACTCTTCAGGCATTATAGGAGAAAACTCAGAGCTGTTATGCTGGGAAAAGGACGTTGCAATAATTGGGTGCCAATAATTGTGGCCAACATGAAATAGTGAAAGCATTTATTTCACAATGAGATCCCCCGCCCCACTTTCAATTGTTTTACTTCAATGATAGGTTGGAATTTTGTGAATTTTTTGAGTAAAAGATAAAAAGGATAAACAATGCAGATTTATTTTCACAGCTGCCTTTGCTCATATTTTCCAAGGGTGCCAATATTAGTGGAGGACACTGTATATTAGAACTGCACTTTGTCAAAATGTATAGTGTATACAGTATAACTGTATATGAAATAGTAAATCTTTCGATTGGTGAGCTGCTGAATTAATAATTATAATAAACAAATATAATAGTCTCATTATACTATTGACTGAGCTCTTCACTGTTCAATACATTAATTGCAGCTCACAGTCCAAAGCTGCTTGTTGACATTCAATTCAGAATGCAATGCAACAATTTTACTAGCGTTATTACCACCAGTATTATATGATCAGGCTGTTAACCCACTTTTTTTCTTTTCTTTTTTTAATTTTTTTATTTGAACCCCCAAATGCTGCACACCCCAACTCTCTCATTAATTTTCAAACCACCTTTCTTCATTTTCTCTCTCATTCTTTCTCCTTTTCCATCCATTTACTAACCACTTCATACTTTGTTCTTTTTATATATTGTCTGCTTTGCTGTTACCATTATTTAACATTTATCATGCTATTTGCTGGTGCCTTTTGTTATGTCCACCATGTTTCTGATTATGCATGGCATCCTCACGTTTACTCCATTCATCGCCCACTAACTCACACATGCTTGTTTTTTTCTCTGTCTCCCTACCTGTCTTTTTTTCTTGTTTGGCTGTTTTTATATTTTATATCCCCCCTTCCCTCTCTGGATTGTCTTTTCACTTTGTTACTTTCATTTCTCCTCCATCCCCTGGCATCCATGCTGGCCTTCTTTTGTGTTCTTCTCTTTTCCGTTGACCCTGTCCCCTCCCTCTCCACCTGCCCTTCTTCTCTGGGTTGGGTTGGATGTGTTGTGTGTTTGGCTGTCAGGTTTCTATGGGCTGGAAGAGTCTGATCTGGATAAAGTGTTCCGCTTGCCCACCACCACCTTTATCGGGGGCAATGAGAGCGCTCTGCCCCTCAGGGAGATCATCCGCCGCTTGGAGGTGAGTGAGGACACGAGGATTATTTCAGCCTCAGGTCTGTGTTTAATGTTTTTATCTCACAGGAAGACTACCATAATGCAGTGGCTCTCAACAAGGGGCCTGGAGCCCACTAGGGGGCCCCAGCAAATTGCTGGGGGGCCTCAAGATTTTAAATGAGGAGAAAACAATTAAAGATACTTCCTCTTCTTTTTTTTTTTTTTTTTAAACACGTCCTATAGTTTAGTAACGGTATACTGCATTTTATGAAAATTACTGATTTAATTTATTTGAATGTTAAAATAGGGTTTTTAGGGAAAGCCTTGTGACTGAAAGGAATGTGCGCTAAATGGAATGTGGCACAATAATAGAGATCTTCTGGATTGCGAATAGTGAAAATGCATCATAACTAGGGGTGTAACGGTACATGTATTCGTACGGAAAATTTTCGCCGCAGCATATTGCCGTATACTAACGCCTCAGTTCTGACGGCAGCACGGAGAGTGATCACCCCTTCATCTTTATAACCAGTTTTAATGCAAAATATCTCACCCCTCACGTAATCGCTCAATTAGTGTTTCAACCGTGGAAAGAAGTGAACTCGCTTATTTTGTTATTTAGTATAATTTTGCCAGAAAAAGTTTTAGAATTTTTATCATATGTTAATGTAAAAAATCTTGTGTAATATCTTGTTTGTTTGTTTGCTGGTTTTTATTGTATTGTTATACTTGTATTTTGTAAATTGTTTTTGCCATGAAAATAGCCTAAGATGCTGACATGGCATTAAATAAATATATGCTATACTATACTATACAACCGTGGAAAGACGTCATTTAAACAGCTTGTAAACAAAATGTCACGTAGCATTTCATTTTCCTCAGGCAATTCATCAGTGTCTACAGCTCGGTATTTGCTAGAGAAATTAAGTCTAGTGAAAAGCATTTTATGAAATATTATACTACACTTCATTATATTTACTTTACCTGATAGTGAGGTCTTAATTATTTAATGTATACGTTTAAATAAATATTTTATGAAACATGTTGACTCTGTTAATTATTATATTTCAACAACAAATAGAAATTGTATAATTTAGAAGTTAATTTAAAAACAATGTACATGTTTGAATTTTTTTTTTTTTGAGTGTTAATTATTATAGTTAAAAATAAATGGTAATTTAATTTAAATTTGGGCTCTGTTGTTAATTGTAACCTTATAGTAATAAAAAGGGCTCCCTCTAGTTTAGAGCAGAAGCTGAGGAAGATTTTTATCCCTAAGAAAATTGTAATTATAATTGAATTTATTTAAAGGAAGAGCAATTTGTTCAGTACACCATTGTTTAGTTTCATTTTTTTTCCTCCTGCTGTACCGAAACCATACCGAACGTCATGTTGGAGTACAATTACACTCCTAATCATATCTGAATATTTCAATATTATTGCATATAGAAACGGATAGCGAGATCTTTGTATCTAAATATTAAAAATAAATAATTTTGTATTTTCTTCATTTCCTCAGTACCAAAAGCAGAACCGATAACTAGGGCTGGGCAAAAAAATAGATTTTTCGATTAATCGTTTTTTTTAAATGACGTTGATTCAATATCTATTCTCAAAAGCCGCGAATCGATCTTTTCCGGTATTTATTTCAGCAAACATTTAACACAAGAGCTGATTAATGTAAATCCTATCATTAGTCTTCTCCACTAGATGTCACGCTCTTATTTACCTTGCGCGATGTTACAACGGAAAGCCTGTCATTCATTCAGTGCTTATCATGGCAGAGATACTGTTGACAAGAACAAAGCATGCGTGATTCGTAATGCTCAGGTGAAATGCTATAGTAATATTACAAATCTGCAGAAGCATTTGACATCACGCATAAGGCGCCATGATTTCCACAATGAATGAATGAATGGCGGATGGTGCAGACGCACTGTTTTGTTTACTACACATACTAAAGCGCGGACGACGCTCTGTGTTTTCAGCCTCTGCAGTCTTGCTATATGACAATATGAACACATGAATATCAGAGAGCTCTGAGAGTCACTTCATTAGCATTTTACAGTTTAATTTGAGAAAACTACCATCATATCCCATACACAGCAGCTACAAGTTCTTCACAGCAACCCGTCAAAATAAAAGTTTGGTTTAACGTGAAAAAACTGTCAGAAATATTACTATTTAGCAGTCTTAAGACTCAATGTAACAACAATGCTACTACTATTACTACTTTTTAATTTTAACAGTAACATCTGTTGTGCAGTACTCTGTTTGCCAAAAATAAAAGGGTTTCATTTTCATTTGATTAAGATAAATTAAATTAATGTTTTATGCCTTCATCTGATTACCAGAAAAATTAAGAAAACATTTTATAGGGCCCTATTATTGTTTAAAAAAAGGACCCTATACAAAACAAAAAGAAAAAAAGAATAGGTTTAAAATATAGGCCCTTTATTTCTTTTTATTAATTCACCATTTGTAAACTGATGTTTACTGTTCATTTTTTAGAAATATCAATAGCATTTGTATTAAAAATATCACTGAATGTAATCAAAAAATCGAGAATCGAATGAAGAATCGAATCAGGACATCTGAAACGATACCCAGCCCTACCGATAACATCTGAGCTTATTGATACTACGGTCTTTCATAATTTGGCCCTGGGGCCCATTTAATAATGGGTTTTGGTACCCATCTCTTGGGCCTTCCAATATTGTTGTGAACAGTGGGGGGTTTTAGAGTCAAAAAGGCAATGAGCAATAAATCTCATCTTTGTTGTTTTCGTTTTAATTCAGGTGTTTGACTTGACCAGCCATGGCTACGTTTCCCAAAATCATCGTAAGCCTAAGTTGATCGTGGCTCCGTTGGTGGCAATGGGTCTACGATGTACTAAGCTTACAATACTTTTGGGAAACGCAGCCCATGACAGTGTCATTTGCATTATTTATTATGTTAGGTAGTATTGATCCAAAGTCTGTAGCCATATAGCTTCACCTTAAATATTAAATGCAGTTGCCCCAAAACTTTTTTATTGCTACACAAAATAGACACTTTTGTACATCTCTGTGCTGCTTAAACAATGACTGAGTCATTGTTTGAATGCCATTGCATTGCATAATAAAACATCAACCCAGCTTTTTTCTCAGAACCAACTTAATGTTTCTGAGCTTTTTTTTCACAATTTAATTTGAGTCAGTTCTCCTCAAGTTCACACATGTCCTTTCAGAGCAACCACTGGTGGACTTCACGTTAATTATGAACGTGTGATAACGACCCGGGCAGTCACAAGGAGGATCGCCAGCGAAGTTGGAGTCCAAAGTGTTTTTTATTTATGGTGGAAGTGCAAAATGTGCAAATAAATAGGTTTAAGAGTTTAAAATAAAGATTGCAATAAAAACAGTCTAAAACTAGAACTGCAAGTACTAAAAACAGTACCAACTCCCCTCTTCAACGTTGAGGCTGGAGTTTCACATGCTTCACAGCAATGCAATCTTGTCCCAAGTGCCTCTATCCGTCCACTCCCTTACTACTAGTGGCGGCCATCTTAAATACACATTTTTTCCCGCTCACCAATTTGGAACATACCATTTTTTTATAAGATAAAATAAACTCTTGACTTACTATAGGATTTATACATAAAATTTAGAAACAAGAGTCTAAATAAATAAATACAAATAATAATGCAATTTAAAAAAGAATAAATCAAAACATTTGCTCCAACACTTACACACTAGTTAAACTAAGCGCTTCTCTCAGATTGCTCTTCCTATAACCACGCCTACTTATTGTGACGAGTCGGCTGCCTCCCCCTAATTATCAGCATCTCCCCGTCCCTTAATCGCCGCCCTTCACCAGGCTCCCGACGGGAGTGGGTGTGTGAGAGAGGAGGGGCACTGAAAACAGCCAGGTCTGGCGGCGTGTGATGAGGCACACCTGAAGTAAATGGAGCCTCATCACCGCCGCTGTTATATGCCGAGTGCGCCTCTCCTCGAGAGACCGGTCTCTTCCCCGTGCATGCACGCTGGTGTCCTTGTGGGTCCAGGAAGGGAGCGTTGAGGGATCGAGTGCCGCACCCGTGAGACGGCTGACGGGCCAGGATGCCGGGCCGTTTAATCCCTGGAAGCGCCGCGGGCCGAAGGAAGACGAAGCTGTTGGAGAAGACGCCGCCCCTCGCGCCCCGGACCTCAGAGGGTAGCGCGTGCGGCCGCCGGACTCCGCCCCTTACCTGGACCCTTCCTTACAGAACACTGCCCCTCCTTCACAACCCCGCTGCACGACGAGGACACCAGATCCCCTGTTTATTTTGGACACTTTATCCCCTTTGGACATTTTATTTTATTTCTGTTGAATAAAAGCCTCTCCGAGGCCTGACGCCACACCCACTGTGTCTGTCGTTTGCTCCTCCCGCCACATTATCTAGACAAGGAAATACAAACAAAGCAGAACCAACCTTAACAGTGAATACAGTGATGGAAGACAATTTCCAAGTCTCCATCACAACATGGTTCACTAATTTTTGACAACGCTTCACATTACTGTTTTATTATTTGAAGAGTTTAAAGAAGTCTTTTGGTTTACAGGGTACTGTTTTGGATGTGATTTTTGTTATTTCATGCAGTATGTATGCAGTATTTGTTATTTCTTTCAGTTTGGTTGCTGAAATGTTGTGTTTCTCAGATGGCGTATTGCCAGCATATAGGGGTTGAGTTCATGTTCATCAATGACCTGGACCAGTGTCAGTGGATCAGACAGAAAATTGAGAGGCCTGGAGTCATGCAGTTCAGCCTGGAGGAGAAGAGAAGACTGCTGGCTCGCATGGTCCGCTCCACCAGGTGCACACACACACACACACAAAGGCCAAATGCAAGAGTACACATAGGAATACATGCATTAAACCTTTTCTTACAAATTCTGAACGTTTGTGTCGGTTTGAACAGGCACATTACCAGCCGTTTGTCTAAATTAAAGTCTATTTCACACTGAATATTTGACTTGGTGTGACTGTTGTAATGCATTTCCCAACACTGGATGTGTTTAAATGGATAGTTTGTTCTTAAAACTCAGGTTTTACGGTTCTTCCTGCAGCTCTGTAATATATGTGTGCTGATTTCTGCAGGTTTGAGGAGTTCCTGCAGAGGAAATGGTCATCTGAGAAGCGCTTTGGGCTGGAGGGCTGTGAGAGTCTGATCCCTGCGCTCAAAACCATTATTGATAAATCCAGCGCAAAGGGAGTAGACACGGTCATCATGGGAATGCCTCACAGGTAGAAGAAGAGATTCAAATGTTGAAACCTGATATTACAGTGACGTATGTGCTGTTACGATGATTCTTGGTATCAGTGACAAACTCTCTCTCTTTCTGTAGAGGGCGTCTGAACGTGCTTGCCAATGTGATCCGCAAGGAGCTGGAGCAAATTTTCTGTCAGTTTGACTCTAAACTGGAAGCTACCGATGAGGTCAGTGACGTTTTGTCTGTGCAATTTTTGGGATCCTTGTGAACTTAATCATCAGAACAAACATAAGAACCACTACAATTGATGAAATATGTCTGTACCTCTACAGGGTTCAGGAGATGTCAAGTACCACTTGGGCATGTACCACAGGAGGATAAATCGTGTGACTGACAGGAATATTACTTTGTCATTGGTGGCCAACCCTTCCCACCTGGAAGCTGCGAACCCGGTGGTGCAGGGCAAGACTAAAGCAGAGCAGTTCTACTGCGGAGACACAGATGGCAATCGGGTGAGACATAAAGAGCATCAATCTAGGGCTGGGTTGACATTATTATACACATTACCATTCAAAAGTTTGGGGTATTAAAAATGTATTTTTTCATGTTTTTGAAAGTCTCTTTTGCTCATAAAAAAAGCTGCATTTATTTGATCAAGAATACAGTAAATATTGTAACAGTGGTTGTAATATTTTAACAGTAACATTTTAAAATATTATTACAATTTAAAATAATGTTTTGTATTTTAATATATTTTAAAATATAATTTATTTCTTTGATGGCAAATTTTCAGTATCATTTCTCCAGTCTTCAGTGTCACATGATCCTTCAGAAATCATTCTAATATGCTGATTTGCTGCTCAAGAAACATTTATTTATTGTCATTATCAATTGTGCTGCTTAATGTTTTTTTTTGTTGAAACCATGATACTTTTTTTCTTTAGTGAATATAAAGTTCAAAAGAACCATTTATTTTCAAATAAATCTTTTGTAGCATTATGAATGTCTTTACTGTCACTTTCGATCAATTTAATGCATCACTGCTGAATAAAACTATTGATTTCAAGAAAAAAAACTTACATTTTACATACTTGCATTACAAAACTTTTTAATGGTATAATTTCTCACAATGTTGCATTAATACTTTGGTCCTTGTGTAGAAATAAGTTTTATTCATATAGTGTTCTACAGTTAAGTTAACGACGCAGGTTGTCTAAAGCTTTACAAATTATCTTTTTCATCTAACACTCACTTAAAATTAATCTTTAAATACATTATGTAAATATGTAAATGTATAATAATTATTTATACAATTTAATATGGTGCACCCCAAGTACCTTTAAGATGCATTTTAAATTGCTCTGTTATAATGAACTTAGATCCTGTTTTTAATTATATACGCATCGTAGAACCAACAGCTTTTAAATGTTCTTGTGTGTGTTTTTGTTTCAGGTGATGTCCATTCTGCTTCATGGTGACGCTGCATTTGCAGGTCAGGGTATCGTCTATGAAACCTTCCATCTGAGCGATCTGCCCTCCTACACCACACATGGCACTGTGCATGTGGTGGTCAACAACCAGGTACATGTGCACAAACAAACCCATGTGTAACAATACATGCTAACACACCCAATCAGATGTCCTCTTAATATCCCTCTGCATCTCTTTCTCAGATCGGTTTCACCACAGATCCTCGTATGGCACGCTCTTCTCCGTATCCTACTGATGTTGCCCGTGTGGTCAATGCCCCCATATTTCACGTCAACGCAGATGATCCTGAAGCTGTAATGTACGTGTGCAACGTGGCCGCAGAGTGGAGATCCACCTTTCACAAAGATGTGGTGGTGGACCTGGTGAGTGATAGAGTTTTGTGTCTTTTTATAAACACTTTATTCTTACTCATTATATTATAGTTCATGACATCAGTCAGGCATATGACATCTTTCCTTTAGGTTTGTTATCGCCGTAATGGCCACAACGAGATGGATGAGCCGATGTTCACCCAGCCACTGATGTACAAACAGATCAAGAAGCAGAAAGGAGTTCTGCAGAAATATGCTGAGAAGCTCATCGCTGAAGGCGCCGTCTCACGACAGGAGTATGAGGTCAGACAGTCCTGCCCAGAGCCAATCAGCTGCCTCGTATCTTCAGCTAGTCTTTCTGAAGGGTTTTCATCTGTTTCTTGACTCTGTCCACAGGAAGAGATTTCTAAGTATGACAAAATCTGTGAAGAAGCTCATGCTCGCTCAAAGGATGAGAAGATCCTCCACATCAAGCACTGGCTGGACTCCCCCTGGCCAGGTGTGTGTGAACATGGATATTATTGAATTACATCCTTGAATTATGACCAAATTTGTTGAAGAGATACTGTCAGACTCAGAAGGTACGTCCACAGGATTCTTCAATGAATATTTCATAAATGGCCTTAATGTTGCAATGAAATGGAACTAGTAACTAGAGATGCACCGATTGTAATTTTCTTGGCCATTTCCGAATTTTATTTGTAAGTGCGACCTGCCGATAAAAATGTGTGCCAATTCCGATTCTTTCTAAGAACTATAATTGACAGCATATACTTTTTTCAACCAAAAAAAATTCAAAATGAAATAAATTAAACATTAGTTTCCCCATCTGCTCTGTGAAAGAGGAAAAAATAACAATTCAGTGAAAAGTTGCTGTATATAATAAAACAGATGTAATTTTTCACTGTTTACAAATGGGCAGTTTTTTTGCTAGGCTTATTAAATGTGTGTCATCTTTCATGTCAAATTCTTAAATTTGATCAATTCATTCAGAAATAACTGTAGAGCTGTTACCATTCAAATGAAATCAGGATCAACAAACTCCATCTTTCCACTGCAGGAACCACAAAAGGTGCATCTGAAGTAGCATTAGATGTGTTTACACAGACTGAGATAAATCATTTAATGCATTTACAGTACACTGCAATATTGCAAAAGTGTAATTAATATTATAAGATTAATGTTTTAAACAATTTTTCCACATAAGAAGTGTTGGGAAAAATGCATTGATACTTTAAATATGAAACCAAGTCACCAGTAGGGGCGGCAAATTACTGTTTTAATTAGGGATGGGAAGATTCCCTGATTCGCTCGGTGCATCGGCATTAAAAAGTTAACGATGCGATGCATCGGTTTAAAAAGTGTGCATCGGCTACAAGTCGGCATTTGTATCGCGATGCTTTGTATCTAACATATTTGCATTGGTAAAAAACTATTTATTTATATATAATTACTAGTGGATGCGCTATACTTTTATTTAGAAAGTGACCAATAATCTGTGACTGATTTCTCCCCTCTAAACTGTTGCTCAAGAGCGTTCTCTCATCACCACTGCTGCGTGAATATGACGAATCACAACACCACGGAGACCTGGGGAAAAGCGGGGATTAAAGTCCAAAGCCTTACTTGAAATAACCTAACAAATCAATCGGGGCTAAAGCGGTTCCATAAACGACAAATTAAGTTCACACAAGTTTTTCCATCGCATCGAATGGCATTGTCGAATCGAAATCGTATCGCACTGCATCGTAACAGGAGTGAATCGTATCGCATCGGTAGCTGCTTCATATGTATCTTTTTTTTTTTTTTTTTTTTTATCAATTTTTTTATTTTATTTTCTTCACACATAACACAACATAGCATCCAAAATACAACAAAACAAAACAACAGACACATACTCCACATCTCAAGGTCCAATCAAAAGGGAGGGAGAGAGGGAAGGACAACAAGAACACAAAAGTCACTCCTTTATACAATCACGTATATCAAAAAGAAAACACTGCTAAGCATCAATGGTCGAGGGCCTGGCCCCACCGACTAGCGCCGTTGCACATTCACACGTCACTATTTGCAGGAGGCTACGGATCCAATATGTTTTTCTACACATGTGTGGTGTAAACCAGTTCTGGATTATTGTCTTCTTCGCAGCTGTAAAACCAGCAAACAACATTCTCTTTTGCATTGAACTTATACAGAGACCAGAATCATCATTAAGAAGACACAAACTTGGGTTAACAGACCAATCAATTCGCAGTAATGATGACAAAACCAGGTTTACATGTGTCCATAGACTGATGACGACAGGACATTCCCAAAACATATGCAGAAAAGTGCCTGATGATGTAGTATTACATATATGGCAGTTCAAATTTGACTGTAGTTTCATTTTAAATCTTTTGTAAGGAGTTATGTATGCTCTATGAATGACGTTGAAGTGAATAAGATGTTAAACTGAGATTAGACCACACTCTCTCCCAGTCGACAGATAAATTAAGGTCAGATAATTCCCTATTCCAAATAGTTTTAATAGAAAGAGGTTTTGTAATGCAATCAATAATTTTATTATATATTAAGGAAACAGATGGCCAACCAGCAGATGGTGCAATCCAGTCCCGCATAGGATGAGAGGAAATAGATGTCCACGGAACGCCATACGCTTTGAGAGCAGAACGTAATTGAAGAAAGACAAAATATGCGGATGCTGGTAGACAAAATTTGGTTCTTAATGTCTGAAATGAACAGAGGCCCTGGTTATCATATATATCACCGCACGTGTTTATACCTAAAGAAGACCAAGAGGGTTGGACAAATGGACGATTTCCACATACAAAATTAAAATTGTGCCATAAAGGAGTACTGTTACAAAATTTGAAGGGTCCACCTATCCGACGTTCAACCGTTTTCCAGATTTTAATAGAGTTAGCCACAACCGGACCAAATTTATAATTATCCCCTTTTTTTCCTGTGCCAGTAAATAAAATTGCTTCATATGTATCTTTAATGTATTGTATCATTGGCTATGCATCGAGATGCGTATCGTATCGGCCCGAGTCATGAGATGCATATCCCTAGTTTTAATGAGTGAATCATTTAGTCATTCATTCAGCAGATTCATTCAAACGGCTGATTCATTCAGAGACCAGGCAAGTGTCTTTATGAATGGGTCACTAAATCATTGACTCACTCGATTCATTCAAAAATGTGGATTCATTCAGTAACAAAACACTGCTGTGTTGCTCGGAGAGACACGTCAGTTCTGCTGTGGCTTTGATTGGAACAATTTTGTCAGCAGAATTTAGCAAAAACTGTCAATATTTTTTTTTAAATGTAAGTCACTTAATATTAAATGAGTTTTTTGAACTAACTGTTGTATAAAATCAATGTCACATTGCAGTCGTGCTGATATTTGGGAAAACATCTTGGTCGTGTGATGTTGCTTACCTCATAACAGTAACAGATTATTTTAAATTAAATGGATTATTGAAAAAGAAAAAAGTAGGACAGAGACTTCTGTTCATCGGTTGTTGATTGGATTTTAAGATGTAGGCATTGCACTCAAAAGTGGAGACATGACCTTGAACTTACAGGGGTGATTTTATTTAACTATTATTAATCAACTATTATTTTTATTTAACTTAGTGATTTATTAAACTGGGAAAATGCTTCTCTCTAAACTTTGTTGGAAATAATGTCTTTCTATAAATGTTTTGCTCCAGTTGTACCTTCCGGTGACCATCTGGAAGTGGGTGGTTCAGAATGAGTTGCAATATGTGCCAGACTTAATGTTGTGAAGTCAAACATCTGACTAAGCAAGACTAATTTAAAAATGTACAGCATTTTTTGCTGCTTCATGTGTTTCTAGATTTTACAGCAGTCATTGTGTTTGATGTGCAGGTTTTTTCACTCTGGATGGTCAGCCCAAGAGTATGAGCTGCCCGTCCACCGGTCTGTCAGAGGAGGAGCTGTCCCACATCGGACAAGTGGCGTCATCAGTACCCGTGGAGGACTTCACAATTCATGGAGGTGCACTAGACCTAAAAAATAGTACATAAATATGCACACATTTCATGCATTCTGTTACTATAATACTCATCTTCCCTTCACGTACAGGTCTGAGTCGTATTCTGAAGGGCCGTGGTGACATGATCAAGAACAGGACGGTGGACTGGGCTCTGGGAGAGTACATGGCCTTTGGCTCTCTGCTCAAGGAGGGCATCCATGTGCGTCTCAGTGGCCAAGATGTGGAAAGAGGAACCTTCAGGTATAAACAATAACATTGAAGAACATTTGAAACCAATAACCATCATGTAGTTATGAACCGTGGTGGAGCTAGAGTTTTATACAGGGGGTGGCCAAGGCTAATTCAGGGGGTCCATAGACCATGACAGAAAATCAGTGTATAACTCCAACCTGGCATAAAAAAAAAGCATAAATAAATCCTACAATTGCTGATTACTTCACATTACCCCACGTTAGCTATACATTCCTACCATAACTTCTAATGTTAGTATATTGAAACTTATTTCTCTTACTTCTATCACTTCATTAACCAGTGGTTGGAGCAAAAGATCTAACATTAACTTGTAGGCTACAGTGAATTTTGTAAATGTTGTTCAGGGAAACTAAAACGTCAACTTACTTCAAACAGGGCTGCCAGCTTTTGAGTTCAGCCTGGAGTGAGAATTATTCAGGAATAATCAACAAGCCTTGCGATTAAGTACTCTACCAGTCAAAAGTTTTGAACAGATTTTTTATGTTTTTAAAGAATACTCTTCTGCTCACCAAGCCTGCATTTATTTGATCCAAAATACAGCAAAAGCAGTAATATTATGAAATAGGCCTATCTTTATTTATATTATTTTCATTTAAAATAACTGCTTTCTATTTGAATATATTTTCAAATGGAATTTATTCCTGTGATTTCAAAGCTGAATTTTTAGCATCATTACAGTCACACGATCCTTCAGAAATCATTCTAATATTGTGATTTGCTGCTCAAAAAAACATGTATTAGTGTTGAAAAGAATTGTTAGTAGAATTGTTTCAGGTTTCTTTGATGAATAGACAGTTCAGAAGAACAGCATTGATCTGAAATGGAAATCTTTTGAAATATTATAATTGTCTTTATCACTTTTGATCAATTTAAAGCATCCTTGCTAAATAAAAGTATTAATTTATATCATCTCTTTCTCAAAATAAAAAATACCAACTCAACTGTTTTACATATTTATAATAATAATTATGATAAAAATGTTTCTTGAGCAGCAAATCAGCATATTAGAATGATTTCTGAAGGATCATGTGACACTGAAGACTGGAGTAATGATGCTGAAAATTCAGCTTTGATCACAGCAATCAATTACATTGTAAAAAATATTATAATAGAAAGCATTTATTTTAAATAGTAAAAATATTTCACAATATTACTGCTTTTGCTATATTTTGGATCAAATAAATGCAGGCTTGGTGAGCAGAAGAGAGTTCTTTAAAAAACATTACAAATCTTATTGTTTTGGACTGGTAATGTACACTTTATTTTTTCTCAATTTTTCTAAACTAAACATTACAGAACCCTATTGTTAAGGTTAAAAGTAACAATTGTTTTGTACAAGTTCATGTTAGACCATTTTTTATAATAACGTTTTATCTATACATTATTAATTATAATAAAAAAGAGCAATTATGTGTAAATATATCAAAGTAATTTTTGCAAAATTCTCTACATTTTTCTCACTATGGACACTGAATGGATTTTCTGTCTGTTAATGTTTTCTAGCTGCTGTCTTTCCGCGGTTGAAACACTCATTGAGTGATTACATGATACACTATACATTTAGTAAGTTGAAGTGTATCATTCAGCATGGATCGATGTTCATTCAATGTTTACTTCATGCTAATAAGAATGCACTCCTGCCTCGCTTGAAGTTGAACTGAGGCAAAGCGAGAGAGCGCATGATCCGTTACGCCACTAAATAGCTCCAAAACTGTATTTGTTTGAAATTCTTCATAAAACTAAGAGAATTTTAATGCTGAGACTTTGTTTCCTGCTCTGTCATGTCCATCAGCTCATTGCACGTGTGGCGCGAGAGCACGTGAGAGGCTGGAAATGGATGCGATGAAGCGCGATGCGGAACACCAGACGCGTCGCATGACTCGCATCCTTGAGTTCACGGCTAAAATAAACGCTTCTTTCAGTACGATTAAACAAAGAAAATGAAATGGTAGCATATTAATTTTTGGGGTGGCACCCAGGGTGGCCGATCAGATGTCAGGGGTGTCCAGTGCCACCCGAGACACCCCTCTGGCTCCGCCACTGGTTATGAATCTAAATCTAGTTGGGTAGTAACGTCTACACATTTCTGTTTCATAGACCATTTTTGTTAGAGCCACTATTTCAAACGCAGCATTATTTTGGATCTCAGCCCAGTGTAAGAGGTCACTGACCTGTTGTTTGTTCCATTTGCAGTCACCGTCACCATGTTCTCCACGATCAGAACGTAGACAAGAGGGTCTGCATTCCCATGAACCACATATCCCCTAACCAAGCACCATACACCGTCTGCAACAGCTCTCTGTCAGAGTACGGAGTACTAGGTATTCAGACGCTCACAGTACATGTTAAAATGATCTCTGAAAGGTAGAGGACTCTCGTGGAAACTCATATTTTCTTTCATTCTGTGTGGTTTTCTTCAGGTTTTGAGTTGGGCTTTGCTATGGCCAGTCCCAATGCTCTGGTTCTGTGGGAGGCCCAGTTTGGAGACTTCCATAACACAGCTCAGTGTATAATAGACCAGTTCATCTGCCCTGGCCAAGCTAAATGGGTCCGCCAGAACGGCATTGTCTTACTGCTGCCACATGGCATGGAGGGCATGGTAAGGCTATTATTACCCACAATTCGTACCACTTTTCTCTCTCTACACTCAGCTGGCTGTAAATGAGTTGATTTGGTTTTACTTTGTTCCTTCACAGGGTCCCGAGCACTCTTCTGCCCGTCCAGAGCGCTTCCTGCAGATGTGTAATGATGACCCTGACTTTAACCCTGTAAGACTGTATTCTGATGTCTCTAAATGTGAATACTGTGTTGATATAAACACAGATTTCATAGTCTGAATATATCAATGTAACTGTTATTTTGGCTGCAGAAAATCACTGATGACTTTGTGGTGCGTCAGCTGTATGACTGCAACTGGATTGTTGTAAACTGTTCAAATCCTGCCAGCTACTTCCATGTAATAAGGAGGCAGATTCTTCTTCCCTTCAGGAAACCTGTAAGTTCAGCTGTCTGGGAGCATATGGATGTTCATTGAATCATCCAATGCAGTATTGGTGCTTAAATGAACAATTTGAAATTGTAATTAATTTATTCATTTTCTGGTTTTTAGCTTATTGTCTTCACCCCCAAATCTCTGCTGCGTCACCCAGAGGCCAAGTCTAACTTTGACCAGATGCTACCAGGTCAGAAACTGTTTGTTTCTTGCTGTTTTAAAGGGAATTTATTAAACAACAGTACCACTTTAAAACACTATATTGCTGGGATAGCATTTAGGCATCAGCACGGCTCTTAAAAAAATAATAATAATAATAATTATAAGACTCTAAACATCATGTCAGCATTACATGAGGGTATTAATAGAGTGGGGGAACTATGACGTCAGAACCCGGAAGAGTAATTCGCCGCGGGTTCCTTCGAGATTTTCCTACGGGGTTTTATAATGGGTTTTTTCAATTTATGAGTAAAATAAAGCCTGTGGTAAACACAACTTGACGATACTTTTACGTTTTGTTCTACAATGTAAACTGCACCCACTCACAGCCCAAACGTTCTTATCTAGTTACTTATTAAAAACATACGTTTTCAAAAATGAACATAACCGCTTCAAATTTTTAGTTTTGGATATGGATGTGTGTAATTTACGTTGTAGAACAAAACGTAAAAGTGTCGTCAAGTTGTGTTTACCACAGGCTTTATTTTACTCCCTATTTAAACCCCATAGGAAAATCTCGAAGGAACCCGTGGCGAATTACTCTTCCGGGTTCTGACGTCATAGTTCCCCCACTCTATTCTAATTTAACACTAATTCAACACACCGTAAACAATGAACATGACTTGTCGGCAAAAAAACGTGCATAAAACAACATGCAAATAAATAATGCCATCTGTGTGTATCTCTCCAGGCACTCATTTCCAGCGTGTGATCCCAGATGATGGACCGGTAACTCAAAACCCCTCAGAGGTCAAGCGCATCGTCTTCTGTACAGGAAAAGTCTATTACGAGCTCACGCGTGAACGCAAAACACGCAACATGGAGGACTCTGTGGCCATCACTCGCATTGAGCAGGTACCACCGTCTTTAGTAGAACATCAGCAGTGCTTGCTTGCTTTCATTCTTGTTTGATGATCTGATTATTCCTCTCGCTCCTCCCCAGCTCTCTCCTTTCCCCTTTGACCTGGTGAAGGCTGAGACTGAGAAATATCCCAATGCTGACCTGGTCTGGTGTCAAGAGGAGCATAAGAACCAGGGATACTACGACTACGTCAAGCCCCGCATGCGCACCACCACTGACCGTGCCAAGCCTGTCTGGTAAACTCTCATCTTCTACTAGAGCTGTGACACTCAGGTGCTCTGTATTTTCACCAGTCCTCACTCTGTCCTTCTGTGTGCAGGTATGCCGGCCGCGAGCCTGCCGCTGCCCCGGCCACTGGAAACAAGAACACCCATCTTCTGGAGCTGAAGCGTTTCCTCGACACTGCCTTCAACCTGGACGCCTTCAAAGACCACGTCTAAACCTGTCCTTCAGTCCACAAAGAAAACAAAAACTCACAAACACCCCATTCATCTGGCAACCAAATACACTTCACCAAACCGTTTTATCCCATAAAGAATAGCGAGACAGTTTATCCAATGTGTTCAGGTTTGCAAAACACACTCTTCGTCCTAGAATCACACTCTCTCCTGCATGAATTCACTTTTTCTTTTTTTCTTTTCATTTCAAGCCTTGTTCAACAACACCAAATGATGATAAGCAAGAGAATCTGAATTTCCTATGGTTTAAGTATAACAGCACAAATGTTGATTTGAATAGACCTAATGTATTTTCAACCAAAGCACAGCTCCAATCCTGTTACAGACAGTAATCACGTCTGTTGCCTCCAAACTCACTATTAAGAGATTTTTCCTTAAACTTTCAAAAGTTGGGTTGTTGGTATCCCGATTCTCAACGGCTATATGGCTTTAATTTGTATGTTTGTGTTTTCTTTTGTTTTTCTTTATTGATAATTGTGGGCTAAGTTCAGAATAAGGGAGAATTTTGGCACATACATTTGCAGTGTCTGGATAGTGGGATGGATTGTAAAGTAAGTGGTAAAAATGACACTTTATCTGTACCTTTCACTGTTTTCTGGTAAGAAGAAAAAACAGTCGGTTCTCTGAAGTGGATGTTGCAGTTTTATGATTGTATTTATGTAAAAATGACTGTATTCAGAGGAGGAAAGGCTTGGCGTTAAAATCAGGACTGGAGGAATTTTTGTGGCACCTTTACATGTATGTGCCTCTGTTCTGGTTCCAAATCATTGTCTATAGATGGCATTGTATGGTCTGCACACTCGGCTAATCATTGATGCAGCCTGGTGCAGATAAACCCCCTTCAGAACTCCAATCCTCTTTTGCCATCTGAAAACATGTGCCATACAGCCCAACCCAGCAGCAGGAGCATTTAAAATGGCAAGCAAGACAGAATTACACCTGTTTGTGGTCGTTCTTTTAAATAGAAACTGATGACATCCTTTTGGCTTTTTCAAAGAGAGAGAGCAAATGATTTTATTTATTTTGGTTTTTGGAGGTTTAAGATTTTGTCCTCGTAACGGTTTAGCTTCATACAATAAACTCATTATCTTCTCAGATGTTTGAAGTTGTTCATTTATTAGTTTAAGAAACTGCGTTGTCTGTGATGCGATTTTTGAGGACACAACCTGTGATAGTAGTCTACATCTTGCAAAGTGATTTTAAAATAAGTTATATTAAATTAATCTAACTTGATTAAAATGCACATGTGTAATCAACATGTTAACCTTTATTGCATTGCACCATTTAATTATTTTTACGTTATATTTTATTGAAAAACAGTTGTGGAAAATTCTGCAATCACTAAAATGTATGCAAATGAAAAAAATGTCTGCAAAACAAGCAAATTAGTGATAATTACAACAGAACATTTCGTGGGAACTATATGAGGAGCCTTTTAATATTGTGTGGGACAGTTAGGGCCTTAAAAAAGGTTGAGCACTGCACTAGATCCTTTTCACTGAATGCATAATGCATGAAATGCAGACCAAGCAATGAGATATTTTTGCATTTCAGTACTAAAATCAATTACTAACGTGTGCTCGGTTAAAATAGCATTCAATCTCAAATAGGAGATGCTCTTACAGGCCACATATCCTTAGTATTCCTTTTAAAGTATCACTGTCACTCATCAAGCCGCGTTCCTAAAAGCGCGTGTCGCTGCCTCATTCTGAATGCAGCTATTTCATTGGTTCGCTTTTGTGTCACTCAAAGCACCGAAACGCTCTAATTGGACAGATGCGTCTTCATGACGTCCCTCTCCATTAATTACATAGCTTAGCGGCCTTCATCCGGTCTTTTCTCCATTCCAGGTGGCACACGGTTCACGCGCTTCAGCCCAACATCATCTGAATCTAAAAGAAACTAAAGCCATGGCAAGACCCAGAGTTTTCTTCAACATCACCGCCAACGGCAATCCACTTGGACAAGTGGTAATTGAGGTAAACTTTCATGTAATAAAAATAATTTCACCTCTTTCTTATTGCAAGAAAAGACTAATTTTCCACTCTCTGGAGTGCGAGCTTGTGTGCGCCGTTGTAATAACACCCTGACTTTTTTTCTGCAAGTCGTGCAAACGCCTTCCTAACTTCAGTAACGTTATCCTGTTTTGCATTTCTGCTAGACAAATCCCGTTATTCCGTTACACTTAACCTGGCTGTGCAATTAACTGGCAAGCCAAAGTAGGACTTTTAACCGACCGGTGTTACGCTCCCTGCCAAATAAAAATTACGTCGCTATTTAAGCCCGTGTGCAATTTTGCGGCATTGTGAAGTGATCAACATTGATGTTGGGAAACTAACAGTACGGTTTTAATACTAGAGTCTATCGATAATAAGACTATGCATTATTGTTAATTTCCACGGTGATGCTTTATTGAGGTGTTTATTTGCATAAAACTGCTGTTATTATTTCAGTGTCAGCAAAATATGCTCTTCAAGTTGTGAAGCTGAAAGCAGCTCTAGGCCGCGTTAACGGGTGCTTCACCTAAAGCACGCGTGTGCATTTCTTGCCAAAGTCTACTGACAGAATCTGTTTCTCATACGAAGAGTATCAGAACAAAGATTGGGAGGTTGGTTTGGGAAGAACTATGCGGAAACATGTCCTGCAGGAGTGCGCATTGAATGATTGGGCAGGGGCCGCTGCTCCTTTGTTTAACCCGGTTTCCCTGAATTTATTTTGCTCAGGCCAAACTTCAGATTCACGCTCCACTGAGACGCAAGCAATCGCTACAAAGACAGTTCAGCGTTTTAATGTGTGGTTATTAAAAAGTCGCAAATTCCCAGTCCAAGGGAAGCGCGTCCTGAGTGGAAAGAGATTCTGGAAAGTTCTGTGGGGGGAGGGGGGCTTCCTGCGGACACTTCATTACACGAGCCGCTAGACGCGTCTTTTCATTACTGGTGGCGGGTTTTCCCATTTGAATTTGAGTATTAAGGTTAATTTGAATGAGGAGGGTATTTAAGGAACGCAGTGTTTCACATAACGCGAGTAAAAGTAAATAATTCATCAGCGGCCATTTTAGTCACGCCTAGAAAGCTCGGAAATGTCAGAGTCGCGTGGTCGGGATTTCTTCTGCGCGCTCATAGAGACGCCACTGCGTTTGTCCAGATATAGTGAATACTGAGTGACTGTAAATAATATACATGATGTGCTGCTTGCGCTATACCTTCGGTTCCCACTTTTGTGTGTGTCTTCCGCATTGTGGCGTTTGAACTGGCAGCTGCAGTGCGGTCACATGAACATGAGGCGCTCGAATCCAAACGAACTTTTTTTTTTTTCGTTTTTATTGCAGTCTTTAGAACAACAAACATACAAGGGCAAAAACAAATTACATCAAAATAAATATAACAAAGACAATAAACTATAAAATAGGAAAAGCTATAACAAAATAACATGTCCATAACAAGTAAAAAGTTACAAATGATTCAAATAATAGATTTAAGGCTTAATAATTTAGTTTTCCCTCTTTATTTCTTGTTTCTTTTGAGGTAGTGACCTATTTCTATTTTAAAATAAGTAAAATTAGTGGGGGGGGGTTCTCACTGCTCATTTACACTTGTGGATGAAATATTTTCCATATGTAATGAGTAAATTCATTATATACCAAATTTTGAAGTCAACAGTATACTCATAAAAAATAGAACATCCTTTTCTCTGAGATGCAATTCAATAGTAGTTTAACAAAAAAAGCCAGTTGCATTGACTGAATCACGCACTTGAACACCTTATTGCAGCTGCGGTCGTTTTAATGTGACGTTTTCCTGTTTCTTTTAACAGCTGAGAGCTGATGTTGTTCCCAAAACTGCAGGTATTTATACCCAATTTATGTATTGTTAATCTCTTCCTCCTCGTGTGATTTTTAGTGCTCATCACTTGTCTGTTGTCTTGCAGAGAACTTCAGGCAGTTGTGCACCGGTCAGCCTGGCTTCGGCTACAAAGGATCCACCTTCCATCGTGTCATCCCCGGCTTCATGTGCCAGGTAAGAAAGATTTAGTCCCAGGTGCAGGGTGTGAAACGTCCACCCAGGTGGAAATCAACCATGGCTGGTGTAACAACTCGGTAGCCAATTTGGTGGGTTATGATTTGATAAATGATGTCCTCCAACATATGCAAGTAAGCATAAAGAGGGTTGCACACTGGACAAGAAGCGCTCAAGTCTTTCAAATTTGAGCATTTTCCCGAGTACACATTTAGCATAATTTTGTATGGAGATGCCATTTTGCATCTGTCAACTATAACTCTGGCAGTTGTTCAAAATCCTGCTATGCCACTCACATAGTTATCCATTAAGTTACATTAACAATGATTTTGGTCAAACATTTGCATGTACTGACTTCACCCTATGCTGGAGGATTGTGTATTGTGCTTTCATTTTTCCCACAAAACCTTGTTTTCAAGTGCATGCTTCATATTAAATATAGCTCACCCTTTCTCTTTCAGTTAACTAGGGATGTAACGATTCACTCAACTCATGATTCGATTCACAATTATTTTTTTTTTTTTTTACAAAATGAGATTTAAGACAAACGATAAATTAAATGTGTCCTTTTATTGCTTGGCAGCATGTTTCTTTGTGAAATTGAAATAATAATGTACTAATATAGCACTTGCATATTATTGCTCTTTTGTTGGTTTTGATTGCTTCTATTCTCATTTGTAAGTCGCTTTGGATAAAAGCGTGTGCTAAATAACAATGTAAATAACAAAACTAAATAGAAATTTTAAAACAAGCTCCAAATCAAATAAATAAATAACACAAATAAAATAAATCTCTTCATATAAACAAAATAAGGCTTTGTCTGTGCTCTTTCCATTTAAAATTGGAGGCAACCACTGTATTTTACTCATGATCCAAACAAAGATGCTGCATACATGCCACATGAGCAGTTTTTAATCTAAATTAGATTGTATAATTTCGAAATTTGAAGCAAAAACAGAATGGTCTGAATTCAGTTTTGTGAAACTACTGTATACATAAAAAATATCTGCATGAAGTGAAACGGCAGACGAGCTGAATGAGATGCAGATTCACTCTCTGCCAGCAGGTGGCGCTTTAAGCGTTTCCTTGGTTTCCGCTGTAAACAAAGCAGAGCTGCACTTATGAACTTTAATATGCATTATACAGAGGCAAGATGAAAATAAAAAATACCATATAAACTTTTCTAAAGACAGTAAGTTCCCCTCAGACATACATTCATATAAACTCCTACCACTAATTGAATTGTGATTTGTTTAGCATCTCAACCAATTTGAATCGTCACATGTATGAATCGATTTTCAACATGCTTGCGGTTAATCGTTACATCCCTACAATTAACTAATGCAAACGGTTTAAACCCTTTGATGCCGCTTTTGCCTTTATATTAGTGATTTGATTCGCTGTTCTGAACTTCTATTAATTTCATGGTATTTGCTATGTTTGACTGTCATATTCAATGGTTGACAATTAGTATTTAAATCACAGCCATGACTTTTGATAATCTGGTTTAATTCAGGGTTTTATTCTTAAGGTAGTAGAAATTTCTGTATGGCTGGTAACCGAATTTTAATAGGCAGATTGGCTGGCGAGTTCAAGTTACTTTCAAACCCTGTCCTGAAGTCTTCTGAGATCTTGGTTACACTATCAGTTTTGAAGTTTGCCTCTAATCTTGAGACCTTTGGATACAGGGAGGCGACTTCACGAACCACAACGGAACTGGTGGAAAGTCCATTTATGGCCACAAGTTTGAGGATGAGAACTTCACCCTGAAGCACACCGGCCCTGGCTGCATGTCCATGGCCAATGCTGGCCCCAACACCAACGGTTCCCAGTTCTTCATCTGCACAGATCTTACTTCATGGTGAGCAGAAGCAGTGTGAATGTGCATGTCTTTTGGATCCATGCTGTGGAGCTTCCTGACGACTTTTCACGTTTTCTTAAAACACATTTTTATTCCTTGGCATTTAATTCAGTTTGAGAGCTGTGGCTTTTCTTTTTGTCTTTGCCGTTTTGTTTTTCTAATCCGTAATGTACAGTACCTTATTGTTGTTTGTTTTATGACCCTTTATGTACAGCACTTTGGTCAACTACTGTTGTTTTTAAATGTGCTCTAGAAATAGACTAAACTTGAACTTTCTCCCCCAGGCTGGATGGTAAGCATGTTGTCTTCGGACAGGTTGTGGAGGGCTTGGACGTCATCAAGAAAGTGGAGAGCTACGGTTCCAACAGTGGAAAGACCAGTGCCAAGATCATCGTTGCTGACTGTGGCCAGCTGTAACCACCTCAACCACTAACCTCCACCCAAACCTCAGTCTAGTACCCCTCAGTGCTCCCTTTCACAAATCCTGCCGCTAACCACAACATTCCTTTCCAAGATCTACAACCCCTCCCTATATCCTTCAGTCGTCCATCTTTGTCTCTCTGACGAGTTGCCTTTGCTGTTTTGTTTTTATTTGCAAATGAAGTCCTGTAGGCCTATCATTTGTGTATCAAAGTCTGAAAATAAAGGGGAACAATGACATGAAACCTCTTGAAGCTTATTTTTGTGTTTTATGTTGCTTCAGGTTAATGTAAGTCACATTCAGTGAGCTCTTTGATCTTGTTCTTTTCAGAGAACTTGTTGATCTGGCTCATAAATCTTCACTATTCCTGTAGGCAGTTCAGCTCCCTCAGTGAATCCAGTCAGAGCAGTTTGAGTTAACAGACTTGCACTCCAGGGAACTTAATCTGTTAAATCGAGGCTATTGCAACTTGTTGTTGGAATATAGTATGTGTATGTGTAAAACAAAAGCCATGGGATAAATGATTGAATGGAAAAGTTTGAGACCAATTTGTTTTTGGGTGGACCATTTGTTTAAGCTCTATATTAAGCTTTATAATATGAACATGCAACAATTTGCCTGTACATTTTCTACTCCATCTTAAGTGAATTATTATTTTTTTTACCAGGAAAGTAATGTAGGGTGTAACTTGGTTTCATTCATTTGGGATTGACTGGATTGTTGGATCATTGTGGTTTACTAGGCTACTTGTGGCAGCTGTTTAATGCGAGTGGTGTATTTCTGGTTTTTGGATTATCGTGCCACCCTTTCCCTGGTGCATGTTTTAAGAAAATGCACCGATAAATCACAATTAGTGCAGTAATATTCCATAATAAGAAATATGGTGACTTTAAGGATGTAACTTGATTATATCTATTAAATGTAGTGTCATTCAGCATAATGTTATTCCTATCTTTACAGGTTGAGATGGGACAGCTGGCAAATGTGTAATCTTAGCTGTGTGAACATTTGGTGCCAAATTAAAGTGACCTCATTGAACATGTAACACAATCACTAGCACCTGCTTGGCCTGTGAGACAAATGCATGCTTGTCATTGCATCGCATTATTTAAGATTAATGTAATGTTTAAAAATTGAATAGCTTTGGACGGGTTTTATTGAATGAGGTTACTGATAAACATAAATTCTTTGTGCATGTATTGTACATTTTTAAAGTCCGATGCCATTTAAAGTGTTCTCTTAATTTAATTAGGGATCTTTAAAATTTTCTTTTTCCGGTTATTCCGATAGCAATGAGAAAGAATATTGCATTGTTGAAAGATGTTGAAATGCATTTATTAAAATCCAGTAGGAATTGCTTAGATGTGTGCATTAACAAGAAGTCACTGATCCTGCTCAGAGAGGCCATACAACACTGCACATTATACATCTCCCTTATGTTTAATTCAGTTCATCAGCTCATTAGATGGGTGCATGACCTGAACAGGGTGTCTTTGCACAGCAGAGATAATGCTGCTGTGTGTGTGTGCCAGCTCAAAATTCAGTGTGAAGATGCAATGCTGCATAACAGCCAGACTAAAGAAGTGAGGTCTGCCCACCTCAGCCCCTACAATAAAATACACAGTAATTTATGTGTAAATGCAACTATGAGCAGCATTAAACAGTATGAAGACGCCTATGCCAGTAAAGATGCGTTTCAGCGTAAATTTGGCCTCGGATACCAGAAACACGTGTAGTGCTGATCAGTTTTGGGAAAAATTACTTTTAAAAGTAATGCATTACAATATTGCGTTACTCCCTAAAACAGTAACTAATTACGTTAATTACTTTTTATGGAAAGTAATGCGTTACGTTACTTTTTAAATCTGGTTACTGGTGCTGATAGACTTCCAGGAGTTAAAGGAAGACAAGGCTCAGCAAACTTATTCGTTAAAATACCCGACAGAGGGCGCTCAACTCAAACTTTTACCTGCATAAACAGAAAATCAAAGCCATGCTCACTGTCATCAGACTTCTACACGCTTTAGAAGCAAAATAATTATAGAAACAACTTTATTTAGAACAACCTCGTTATCCTTACTTCAAAGATACTTTAACCATGTGCCATGATGGCGTGTCTTGTCATGTTTCTCCGCTCAGACCGTGTTTGTATGTGGTCAGCTCCTCGGGTCGGGGTGACACACGCCCTGTCCGCGAGGGCTGTGGGGCTGCGCGCGGCAGAGCAGGTTCTTGTCGCAGTCGCAGCGCTCCAGTCTTCTGCGGAATTTGGCGCGTCCCCGCAGCAGACACACCTCGCCCAGCGCGGGCACGCGCTGACATCTCCTCCCAGTCAAGTAGAGCGCGCAGCACAGACCCTCCTCACAGTCGCGCGAGCGCACGCACGGGGACATCTCGGGCGCTGCGGGCGGAGAATCAAAAGTGAGGGTCAGCGAGTCGACTAAAAATGAATCACTGCAGTCAAACCTAGAAGAACTTGAGTTTTTCTTAAAGGTGCAGTGCTGGAGCCGATGACGTCACGTACGTTTCCGAATGTGCCAGAAAAGTTTCTCGTTTGAAAAGGCTTTTTTGTTTTGGACTTTTAAACATTCGGTTAAGCAAACAATGTGTTTAACTGTGAGTAAATTGCATTTTGCTATTCCAGCCAAGTTTTAAACATTTTAAAATGCCCTCAGAAAAGGTAATCATGTTTAATTTGACATTAAAAGCAATTTAATGCACACATTTCTACAAATACACATTTCCAATTTTCTATTATCAGTTGTTTTCTAAATAAAATCGTGGTAAATGAAAACCCTTCTGACACAAAACATAAGACAGAGGCATAAAAAAAGAAGGTATTTTACCTTGTCATTTAAGAGTTCACTTTTCAGATTGTTGAAGTCTTTTTGACTGTTTTTTTTATTTATTTATGGAGTAGTTAGGCCTAATTAATTAAAAGGTGAAAATATAGTGGTAACAGATGGTGACAGCCTGAGGAAACAACTTAAATTCTATGCAATATATTTATATTCTGTATTCTTAGATTTAAGACAAAATGCTTTTTTTTCTTAAAATTACATGTCACACTTAATATGAAAATTGATTACCAGCCACAACGTTATCCTACTTTATCAATTCACTTTTAGGAACTGTTCGTTTTGACTTAACAGTTTGATAACTTGTCATTTTAATCTCTGTGCTTATTGTACTGTAATATCTCGTTGTTGACACAGCAAAATACACCTGTGCAGAGTTTTTACAGCTGATGCAGACAATGTATGTTGTTAATGTTTTCAATAATGTCTGTCCTTGCCAGCTCAGGGAAAATTACTAATAGTCAATAATATAGCAACACTTGACCAAAGGTATGACCCAAAAACATGATTTAAAAAAAACCATAAAACGATCTATTCTTACCTTTTTGACTTCCTTGCACATCCACTTGAACCTTTGTCTTGGAAGCATTGCGCTGTTTCTTCTTTGAGCCTTTGCATTCAGTTGCCTTGTGAAAAACAGAATGTGAATGTAAATATTCTGAAAAATTGTTATTGCAAGTTTGAGATTAAACCATGGTTGGACGCAACTTCAGTTGATTACAATACTGAACCAAACAGAATCTTACTTGTGCAGCGGTGCAGTCTTGCGTAGGAGGTGAAGCTGTTCTGATTCCCTGCACAGCTGAGGTTCTTCTAACAGAATTATGGGCATTTACAACTGTGTCACTCTGTAGATGCAATACTGACTGGAAGAGATTGTCAAACAGACAGAAATAGTGAAAACAAGTAGAGTTACTCTGTTTTTAAAGATAAAATCACATGCATGCATATATATTTATAAGAAATTATATTATAATAAATACCAATAGGCTTTGTGTGTTCTTTAGCTTTGTAACATTGTTCCATAAGCACACAAAAGTAAAAAAAATATATATAATAATAAAAATTAAGGTTTAAGAATATAAATTCTTACCTCTTGAGAGTTTGTCATTTCTCTGGAGGAGCGGATAATGTTGGAATCCAGGCACTGTACAGCAGAAACAACAGACAGCCAAAACATGACATAAACGGTCTGCATGGTTGTATCCAAACTGTCCTGACCACAATGAGGCTGTGTGCAAGAGCAAGACGTCGAGCTCTAGTGTGGAAGAGCAACCTGCTCCGTGTTTTAATGGAACTACGGCAATTACCCTAAATAAACATGTGGGGGGGGGTAAGAAAAAAGAAAGAATGGGTCTTTCATTAGTGGTTACTTTCTGAGGGTTTCAATATTTATAGTCTCAGCTCATGTAGGAAGTGTGTAGTGCATTGCGGTGTTAATTAAGGCAAATTATGGCCCATACGCATAACAAACATGAAAGCTTGGCTGTACCTTTCATGGCACGTAAATCCTCATAGACCCTTTACACATGTAACACCTTTGAAACTTGTTATGATGAAAAATATGACATCCTTTAAATGACAGCCATCAGTTAACCGCATCAGTAGATTCGGATGTAAGTTGCTTCCTGGAACGGAACAGGTGATTATCTGCACCTTGAACGCTGGCTTAGGGGAGGGGGGGGGGGGGGGGGACTCAAAATCCACGTTTCTCACCGGCCTGGGAGGCAGATAATAACAGTGACACTACTTTGTTTAACCAATGTGAATATGTTTAGCCACTAAATAAAAATGTCTTGTTCAGCCTAAACATTCTTGTCGTGTCAACTACATATTTATTGTTTAGCAAATGATCAATTAGCAACAAGTTATTTTAATTTGTCATAGCCTAATTCTTACATACAGCTTTACATGACCTGTGATCTTTGAAATCTTGTAGACAAAGTAGTGCAATAGGATCATTAATGCACATGTAACTCAAATACACTGACAACCATACAGTCAGCAAACAGTAAAACAATAAACCTGTAACAGTAAATGCATCATTTATTCATGCTTTTTTATTTATCTATCGATCTATCTATCTATCTATCTATCTGTTACAAAAACTCAAAAATTAAAGCAACCAGATCCAAGATCATTTTAATATACTCAACTAATGAAAAAAATTGTTGAGTTCAATCAGCTCCAACATATTTAGAAACATATTAATATAAAGTATTAATATTGTGTGTTACAGTTCTTTTTTATTTTATTTTGGCAGAGCTTTCGACCAGAAAATGTAAGTTTGTTTACAGCTTTCCTGTAGCTCAAATGGTAGAGCATGGCGCTAGCAACGCCAAGATCATGGGTTCGATTCCCAGGGAAAGCAAGAGCTGATAAAATGTAAAACTGTAACTTGAATGCAATGTAAGTCGCTTTGGATAAAAGCGTCTGCTAAATGCATAAATGTAAATGTTTAAGTCCAAAGATCCAAAGGCTCATATACAGTTACCTCAATGCACCAAAACTAATATACACTATATTGTCAAAAGTATTGGTTCACCCCCTTCTAATGAACAGGTTTGACTACTTTAGTAATTTCTATGAGTACAAATCTTAATGTTAAAGCATAATTGTGTGCTTCTAATATTATAGCAACAGTTTGGACAGGACCCTTTTCTATTCTAACATAACAATGCCTCTGTGTATAAGACAAGGTTCAAGAATAAATGATTGATTGAGTCAGTGTGGAAGAACTTGACTGGTCTGCATAAAACCAAGTCCTAATCCCAGTTTAACACCTCTGGTGTGACTGTAAATGTAGACCTTGAGCCAAAAACTCATCACCAAACACCAATGACTTGTACATATGGGTTCAGTCATTTTAGACACTTCCAAAACTGTTGCAACAGAGATGGAAATACAATTTTTAAATACATGAATTATGTTCCCATCGTTGTTGCCACAGATTTGGAAGTGCATTTTTCTGTTCTAAAGAAGGGGGTGTCCCAATACTTTAGTCTATATAGTGTATGTACAAGTCATTGGTGTTTGGTGATGAGTTTTTGGCTCAAGGTCTGCATTTACAGTCACACCAGAGGTGTTAAACTGGGATTAGGACTTGGTTTTATGCAGACCAGTCAAGTTCTTCCACACTGACTCAATCAATCATTTTCTTCTTGAACCTTGTCTTATACACAGAGGCATTGTCATGTTAGAATAGAAAAGAGTCCTGTCCAAACTGTTGCTATAATATTAGAAGCACACAATTTCCTAGAATATCATTATATGCTTTAACATTAAGATTTGTACTCATAGAAATTACTAAAGTAGTCAAACCTGTTCATTAGAAGGGGGCGACCCAATACTTTTGGCAATATAGTGTATATATATATATAGTTTTTACTTTACCAAACAGAACACTTATCACTCGAATGGTAACTTGAAACTAAATAAAACTTTTTTAACAAAATGTATTCTAAATATTAATTCTGAATAACAAGTATGTACATTACATATCTTTATAATGCTTTACCAAATCACACATTATTCAAGGGCAAGGGATTATGGGTAGCCTGTTTATTTGAGCCTCTGTACCAAACTTGACATTGTAAGTTTTTGCTATTTAATATTATAACACATTGCTCACACTAAATTTCCTATAAGTTGATTTTATCTAATGTCAACCGTCAGCTGTGTGAATTGTTTTACACGTTTTCTTTTACCTATATTCCTACAGAAATTTTGCTATCTATATGAAGGAAGGATTCCATTTTAATCCAACAATACAATTTCCTCTAATTAAATTAAATGATTCCTGTCAGAACTGGTTGTGTTTTCTTTCTCTGTCTCTCTGTGTCTGTCTGTGTGTGTGTGTGTGTGTGTGTGTGTGTGTGTGTGTGTGTGTGTGTGTGTGTGTGTGTGTGTGTGTGTGTGTGTGTGTGTGTGTGTGTGTGTGTGTGTGTGTGTGTGTGTGCGTGTGCGTGTGCGTGTGCGTGTGCGTGTGCGTGTGCTGAACAGAGGGCAGGTGATGGAAGATCAAACCCTCAGGCTGATACAAAAGCCAGTCATGTACTCCAAACCCAGTGTTGTTTTAGTATCATCTGGGGCAGGTTGCATAAAAGGTTAAGACTAGACTTAAAAGTTAGTCTTCTAATTTTGTTCTTTAAGAAAATTTGTCAAATTTGGTTACATTAAAATGTAGATTAGTCTAAGCTGAATCCAAAATATAAGACTGATTACCCCTTGGTTAACTGCTAGTTGGTCAAACTAGTTCTTAAGACACTGTCTTAACATAGAGGCTAAGTTTATGCAACTGGCCCCAGTTTGCTATTATAGTTTTTGCTGATACTTTTAATTAGATTTTTATAGTTTTATGTTTTCATTTGTATTTTAAAGTTTTAGCAATTTTGTTGTCTTTTGCTATTTTTCTTCGTTTTTTTATGTCTATATAGCTTTTAAGTTTTAATTTTACTTTTATTCAACATTTATATTTTATGCTTTTATATTTTATTTCAGTTAATCTAAATTCTATTTCAAGTAATCATAGTTCATCATATTTAGTGTTTTACCTGAAAGCCTGAGTAGTTATATGAGGTTATTGTGTGTGTGTGTGTGTGTGTGTGTGTGTGTGTGTGTGTGTGTGTGTGTGGTGGTGTGGGTGTGTGTGTGTGTGTGTGTGTGTGTGTGTGTGTGTGTGTGTGTGTGTGTGTGTGTGTGTGTGTGTGTGTGTGTGTGTGTGTGTGTGTGTGTGTGTGTGTTGGGATATTTGAATTACCAGAGATGGCACAGGGCAAAGGTGAAATCTGTTGCGTCATTTAACATTTTCCATAGATGTTCAGTGGCTGAATGGATTAACATTACACGGGAAACGAAACTGACACAGCCAGAAAACAGAACCATATGATCACAGGTTTGATGCATCTGTAACAGAACTGCGCTGTCACTCTATTGCTCTCGTATACAGACTTTTGATATTATTAGACTTTAGCGTAGCACATTATGAACAATCACCATTGGTTTCATAGTGCAGCGATTAAGTCACTGATTGAGCAGTATTCACAAGTGAAAAGTAGCAGCGGCTGCTGATTGTGTGTGTTGAGTCTGGATGAGAGATCACAGATAAAGGCTCATTGTGATGAAAAGAAGCCTGCAGGTCATTCACCTACCCAATAAAGAGCAGCAGATGCACACAATTACTCTTGCTATGACGCAGTGTTTGTGTGTGTGTGCGTATACGTATGCATGTCTGTATATTTCCTCCAAAGACCCCTCAACAGATCACATGCAGGCGGCGGTGGACACAGACACCTCCCTCCCTCCAGCAACACTCACAGTCCAACAAGTGACCCCTGCATCACACACACCTGCACTGGACATACACTCATGCACTGAAGAAGAGAATGCATCCTAAGGTAAGACTAACTTTAAAAGTATTGTTTAAGATATTTCTTTTACATATAATATTAAAAGGCAATAATTTGATTCATTAACCACTTTCATATAATGTCTTGATCGAGAGACTACAAATTGTTTCATGATGTCAGACAATTGTGTTTTATGATGATTTTTCTTGTTTCATTATTAAATATTATGGAGCCTTGTTTCAAAATACTAGATTAGTAGTTTCCAAAATACTAATAGGTTAATTGGGTAAAGGTTAAAACGGTACAGAAAACCCTCTCTTTAAGAAGTATTGAAAGTTTGGGAACACAAAATGATGATGTTGGCAGGTTAAGTGATAGCTGGTTAAGAGAATAGGGAGTTAACTAATGTTGGCAACATGTTGCACACATGCAAGTAAGTATTGACACAGGTGTTGACTTGTGGATCAGCTCTTATTGTATGTGCTTATAACATGACGGGACAGGAACAGAGTGGAAATAATACACAATTCACTTTGGATTGTTGAAAGGAACTGAAAAGCTGAACACTATACTCAACTGCATGAATTAAGAATAAATTAATTATTCTGAATTAATCTTTCATCAAAAGTTTTTGTTTTGTTTTCGGAGTCATGTGATTACCAATGCTGCATTTATTTGTCCAAAAAACACACTAAAAACAGTCATATTGTGAAATATTATTATAGGTTAAAAACAACTGTTTTATATTTTAAAATGTAATTTATTCATGTGATGCAAAGCTGAATTTTCAGCATCATTACTCCAGTCAGTGTCACATGTTCTCTCAGAAATCATTCTAATATGCTGATTTGCTCCTTAAGAATAATTTATTATTCTTATCGATGTTCAAAACAGTTGTGCTGCTCAATAATTTTGTCTCTATAGGCAAAATAAAGTATTTACTGTCCTTTTGATCAATTGATGCACCCTTGCCGAATAACAGTATTGCATTTCTTAAAATAAAATGAAATGTATACATTTAACATTTGAAAAGTGTAAATTAATACAATGTTAGCATTAGCATTCATCACAGCATATGACAGAAGTACATTATCTTTGAGTTATGTACACAAGAAAATAAATTCAGTTCAAAAACACAAATGCTGCTGTTTTTCACAAACTAAATTGATAAGACATTGACAGTCAAAGATAAAAGGAGCGTTCTGAAACACTGAGGCTGTTCCTCATGTGCCCTACAGCAGCTGTAATCATATTGTTGAAACGCAATCACACAGCACGTAATTCCTGCCCTGGAACAAAGAGCTCATCTAGAACAAACCTGTCCTCGAGCCCTTTTACACATCCTAGAAGATGCATAGAGCCCTGAGTTCTGGTATAGTGACTACATTTTGGGTCCCTACTGGATATTAGTTGGATGTCAATTAGAGCAGTAAGTTCTCAAACTTTTTAGGCCATCTCTGATCAAACATATTTTTAAATGTATAATTTCACCATAATGTCATTTTGTAATTCATAATAAATCATTGGGTTTAGATAAATGATGGTGCTGCAAGATACTTATCGTCCATTGACTTGCCCTTTTCAAATGGACCCTATCAAAATAGCTTATAAAAAACACCGTAGTTTATATATTGTTTTCTGTGGAAGAATCGCATGTTAATGCACAGTTTGCAGTCCAATTCAAAAATGTTTTAAAATAAGAGGTAATGTAACCTTTTAATGTGCATGCATCTGTTTAGACTTCTATTTTCTTTGGGTAATTTCTAACCAGATTTTGGAAAAGATACTGTTAATACCACTTCTTTGTGCCAGGCTTGTGTACACAAGCTAACAACCAAACTTCAAACTAGCCACTGAGGATCTAACAACTAAACAAACAATAAATGCAGTCTACAGTTACTGCTCCATGTAAAACAAATGTTCCGTCTGTGTGTCAAATTTGAGTCGAAAAAACATTTAAAGCAGGTTAAAATAGTTTTTAAATTATTATTATAAATATATGAATCAAATTTGTACATAGTTGTACATTTTCTAAGATTTAGGCCCTCATTCATACTCTGTGATAGGATGCAATGGAGTAAAAGGCCTCCAGAATCCAAAATCCAAATTTGGATCGGTCTCATTTTTGAAGTTTGCATCAGATTCTGTTATTTTCCTGTTAAATACTGAGAAGCTACAGTACTTTGAAACACTCTGTATTGTATCAAGCTCTGTATAAATAAAGATGACTTTGTGATTTAAATAACTATACAATATATGAGATGTGTATCATGGTTTCCAACATCTTCAACGTTGATAATAATAATAATAAATGTTTATTAAGCAGCGAATCAGCATATGATTTCTGAAGGATCATGTGGCACTGGAGAGACATGTTGTCATCTTTAGACATTGTACCTGTTGTAGTCAACAAATATTCCATATAGTCTCTCAATTAATATGAGATCATCAAATCTAAGTGTATAATACTTAACAAACGTGAAAATACATACTGTGATAATCTGACCCATGACTGTGTGTCCAGTGACAGAGGTGGATCATGGCTATGCTGAACCCTATGGACTGGATCAGAGAGAGCAGGGACTCTCCTCGTCTGGTGCTTGTCATTGTGTGTGTGGCCCTGCTGCTGGATAACATGCTGCTAACAGTTGTGGGTAAGTAAACAGCCATCCTAAACAAATAATAAGGTTTTTCACTAGGAATATGAATGCAGGGAATTGCTGCTATTTAGACACATTAAATGTAGCCTATATGTACACCTTGTTGAAAAAAACAGCATATGCTGGTTAAGTATGTTTTGAAGCATGGCAGCTGGCTTGAGCTGGTTTAAGCTGGTCCTTAGTGGGCCATGAGCTGGTTTATGCTGGTCCTGAGCAGGAACTAGTTGCTTAGGACCAGCACATGACCAGCATAAACCAGCTCAGGACTGCAAAACATACCTAACATATACCTAGCATATGCTTGCTAGTCCTTTTGCAGAACTGCCTTAATTCTTTGTGGCATGGATTCAACAAGGTGCTAGAAACATTCCTCAGAGATTTTGGTCTTTATTGACATGACAGAATCACACAGTTGCTGCAGATTTGTGGGCTGCACTTCCATGATGTGAATCTCCTGTTTCATCACTTCCCAAACGTGCTCTATTGGATTGAGATCTGGTGACTGTGGAGGCCTTTTGAGTATAATGAACTCATTGTCAAGAAACCAGTCTGAGATGATTTGAGCTTTGTGACATTATCCTGCTGGAAGTAGCCATCACAAGATGGGCACACTGTGGTCATAAAGGGATGAACATGGTCAGAAACAATACTCAGGTAGGCTGTGGTGTTTAAACAATGCTTAGTTGGTATCAAGGGGCCCATAGTGTGTCAAGAAAATACCCCACACCATTACACCACCAACAGCAGCCTGAACCGCTGATACAAGGCAGGGTGGATCCATACTTTCATGTTGTTTATGCCAAATTCTGACCCTACCATTCAGATGTCACAGCAGAAATCAACAGACCAGGCAACCCTTTTTCAATCTTCTGTTGTATTTTGGTGAGATTGTGTGAATTGTAGTCTTAGTTGACAACAGTGGTACCCGATGTGGTCTTCAGCTGTTGTATCCTGTCTGTTGTGTGCTCAGAGATGCTCCTCAGCAAACCTTGGTTGTAATGAGTGGTTATTTGAGTTACTGTTGCCTTTGTATGAGCTCAGAACCAGTCTAGCTATTCTCCTGTGACATCTGGCATCAACAAAGCATTTTTACCCACAGAACTGCCGCTCACTCTTTTATGGACCATTCTCTGTAAATCCTGGAGATGGTTGCGCACTGAAATCTCAGTAGACCAGCAGTTTCTGAAATAGGCTACTCAGACCAGCCCATCTGGCACCAACAACCATCCACCTTCAAAGTCACTTAAATCACCTTTCTTCCCCATTCTGATGCTCGGTCGTCTCAACCATCAGATTGTCTTAACCATGTCTGCATGCCTAAATGCATTGAGTTGCTGCCATGTGATTGGTCTATTAGATATTTGCGTTAACGGACAGTTGTACCTAATCAAGTGGCCAGTGAGTGTATGTAAGTACCTGTTTGTTTAGTTGATCTAGCCATACTTGTTGATTACAATAAGATGTCCACATACTTTTAGCCGTGTGCATCACTGGTTTCCTTTTGAGTCCACTCTGTATAGGCAAAACATTATACAGAAATCAAAACATGAGAGAGAAAGTCAAGCATTATGCTGGACAAGCGACTCGGCTCTCATCATGCCCATGACATTTATCTGCTTGCATCTGCCCTGACCTCTGTCTCATACAGTCCGCAGCAGGCGGAGGGGAAGGGTTATTTGCAAACACGCACACAGACACTGGCTCTTCCTCTTCCCATCCTCACGTCACCTCTCATTCTCTCCAGTTCCCATCATCCCAACCTTCCTGTATGCCACAGAGCACCAGACACAAGAGCGCCCATCTGCCGCCCCCTCTGAGGATCAGCCCACCTACAGCTCCATCTTCTCTCTGTACGACAACAGCACCTACACCATCAGCACTGCCAATCTCACCATCTCCTCTGGTGCTAATGGAAGTTCAGGGCTCAACAGCAGCTCTGCTGAGCGACACAGGTGTAAAGAGGACAGTGAGTTTTTGGAAGAGGAGAATGTGAGGGTTGGGCTGTTGTTTGCCTCCAAAGCCATGGTGCAGCTCATGGTCAACCCATTTGTGGGCCCGCTGACTAACAGGTACATAAACGCTTTGAGCAGATCATAATATGTTATTTAGCTGAAGTTAGTACATAATGATTATAGAGGGCTGAATGATCTAATTCAAATTTCTGATGCGTGCCTGTTTTATAGGATTGGATATCACAAACCGATGTTTGCTGGGTTTGTCATCATGTTTGTCTCCACAATAAGTAAGTCACACTGTAAAAAATGACTGAATTTAACGGTAAAAGACTGTAAAAATGCTACAGTAAAAACCTGGTAATGGTAAGTTCCCCTACTATATATGGTGAAAAACTGTATTGGACATTACATGTAATTTTACGGTAGTATACCGTTTTTGGAAGTAAAAAAGAATGTATAATTTACAGTGAATAACCTTAAATAGACATTCCCAAAATTCCCTGCGTTACATTTCAAATTTGATTTTTTTTTTTTTTAAATAACTATGTTTCTTCAGTTTTGTACATTAGGGTTGTATGTTACATCTAATGTTGTTAAATTAATGTACTTCAATAGGTTGGTATATTAACATTGTATCATTTATAATCAGTTTATGGTAAAATTCTGGCAACCACAGCTGCCGGTTTTTTACCATAAATTTTACAGATTTTTTTTTTTTTCACAGTGCATGTTATATGATGCAACTGCAAGTCATAAATATTGACTGGTTGTACAGTTGTTCTCAGGGCCGGGATCATGAATAGTTCGGTTTGCTCATTATCCAAATTTCCACTCGCTGAAAAATATTTTAATGGGAACTCTATTCATTGCATGATTAGAAATCCTATTAATGTGTCATCTACTTTACTATGATTATTAAACTCTGCATGAAATGGAAATTCATCCAATCCATTTTCTAAATCCATGTTATTGATCTTATTGTGAACAGGGGTTAACAGGATAGTTCACTCAAAAATTACAATCATGTCATCATTTACTCAAGTTGTTGCAAACCTGTACATTTCATTCTGCTGAACATAAAATAAGATATTTTGAAGGATACCCAAACAGTTTCTGATCCCCAATATCATGTGGTTACCTTTTGGTTACCAACATTCTTCAAAATATCTTTTGTGTCCAACAGATACAGTACAGATTTGGAAATGTAGGGTGAGTAAATGATAACAGAATATACATTTTTGGATGAACTATCCATTTCATCATGGCAATGAGTTAATGTATATTAAACTATAAAATGCATACCAAATGTTTGGTTAAAATGTGATAATCATGCATATGAATATGTTGTGTTTATGATGACGAAATTGAGGAGGACATGAATTTGAATGAGAACAGGATGTTGGTTCTCAGCTCTTTTACATTGTAACCCTGTTGAAAAAAAACAACAAATGCTGGTTAGGTATGTTTTGAAGCATGGTATCTGGTTTGAACTGGTTTAATCTGGTCATGTGCTGGTCCTAAACTGGTTAGCTCCTGCTCAGGACCAGCTTATAACCAGCTGCCATGCTTCAAAACAAACCTAACCGGCACATGCTGTTTTTTTAACAGGGAAATCAAGTGGTTGACTTTTGAGAATGAAAATTATTGTGTAGGATTAACTACAATGGAGAAACAATATGAAAATGATTGCTCATAAAATTGTTTGAATGCACTATGAGCACTGAGTGAGAAATTCAATATATTTTTGCTTGTTGATGTGTTTTATATGGTTTCACTTTATATGGCTAGTGCCAACTACAAGTGAAATGAGGTGGACTCTGACTTTGAATGCTTTCTCTGCAGTGTTTGCCTTCTCAGGGACATACGCGCTGCTGTTTTTCGCCCGCTCATTACAGGGAATTGGATCATCCTTTTCCTCTGTGGCAGGTATAATATGTGTGATTTAGCATACTTGATATAATTAACCAAATATTGGATGTGTATGATTGAAATGCCATTTTTAAAGTCTCTCACTTGATCAAACACAGTAAAAACAGGAATAGTGTGAAATATTATTAGGCCTACAATTTAAAATGTTTTCTGTCTTAATATATTTTAACGTAATTTATTCCTGTAATGCAAAGCTGAATTTTCAGCATGATTACTGCAGTCTTCAGAGTCACATGATCCTTCAGAAATCATTCTAATATGCTGATTTGGTGCTCAAAAACATCTCTTCTTATTGGAAAACAGTTGTGCTACTTAATATTTTTGTGGAAATATACCTGATACCTTGTTGAGGATTGTTTGACCAGTAAAAAGTTCAAAAGATCAGCATTTATTGTAACTTTATGAATGTCTCTACTGTAACTTTTGATCAATTTAATGCATACTTGTTGAATAAAAGTATTAATTTCTCTCTAAAAACCTTTGTGACTCCAAACGTTTTAGCTGTATAGTGTATATATGATAAAAATGACTGTGTAATTCTGTAGGTCTGGGAATGTTAGCAAGTGTGTACACAGATGACAATGAGAGAGGCATTGCCATGGGAATCGCATTGGGAGGACTTGCCATGGGAGTGCTAAGTACGTTAATATAGTATTATATTTGTCCTCTAATGTGCTTTACATTACAATATAAGTTAACAATGTAAAGTAACATCAACAACTGGAAATCACTAGCAATACCTAACTGAAATTAACCAAATGTGTGCCACAAATGACAATTTTAACACTGCAAAATGTACTCTTTTCAGTTGGAGCGCCATTTGGCAGTGTAATGTATGAGTTTGTTGGTAAAAGTTCGCCCTTCCTCGTCCTTGCCTTCTTGGCTGTGTTTGATGGAGGTAAGATATTAGTAAAACTTATAAATTTGCCTTTTTAAATTCATAGAGTTACATCTCATTATTTATCCAACTGTTTTCAATACCCAATTTCAACACCAGCCCTCCAGCTCTGCATCCTTCAGCCCTCAAAAATATCTCCAGGGGTGAGTAGTTAATTCAATAGTTAATGCAAGTTATAAAAGTTAATAAAATATAGGAAATGTGTGTGTTACTGTAAGAAGCGGGAGTGATTGTTATGTCTCTTCTGTTCAGAGCGTGGAAGGAACACCATTACTCACCCTGCTGAAGGATCCCTACATACTCATTAGTGCAGGTGTGTGTGTAAATAAAATAACATCAAATACATCCTCAAATACTGCCCACAGTTAAACCAGTTTAAAAAGTTGTCGTGGAGGTGTAGTAGCAGTTTCTGTAATTACACGTATGCCTCCATATAATCACAGCCGAATGTTTTGATGTGAACAGCTAAAACGATTTGTAAATGAAGCGGATGAGGAGATGTGCTGAGTGAATGATGAGTAAGATTATGGTTCCTGTATATAATTACAGGGTCGTTGTGCTTTGCAAACATGGGGGTGGCTGTTTTAGAGCCCACTCTTCCCATCTGGATGATGCAAACAATGTGCTCGCCAAAATGGCAGCTTGGTAAGAAACTCTATTATTCCAAGTCATTAAAATGTGATTGAAACAAATTCACTTCCTGCTTATTTAGGTAATTTGATTTAATTTCTGTTTGTTTCCTCTCTCACACAAATGTAATGTTAAAGTAGTTCACTTGAAAGAATTCGGAACCATTTTGTCATTAGATACCTCCTCACAGAGGACTAAGTGAAACATGTAGCTTGAGAAGATCTGTGGTTTTTCTGTATAGTTCAGTCAACTGATATAAGTTGGAAGAAGCCAGCTAAGAGGTTCCTGATGGCTCCTATGACCCTGTTAAACATAATGACTGTGTTTTATTTGCTTATCTTCTCTGTGGTTCTGTTGACTGAGCTAATCATGGCTGCTGATATTGCAGGTATGGCTTTCCTACCAGCAAGTATTTCTTACCTCATTGGGACCAATCTGTTTGGAGTACTGGCCAATAAAATGGGAAGGTAATACATTTTCTTGCATGTCTCAAAATAAATAAATTAAAAAGCACATGTATAAGTCATTTTGGTGGAAAAAGCTCTGCTCTACAGAGATAAGAGCTGTATCATTTAGAAATGCTTCTCTGACGTAGGTGGTTGTGTTCCATGATCGGCATGCTTATAGTTGGCATCAGTCTGCTCTGTGTGAGTATCACATATTAAATCACATTTCATCACAATTTGCTCATGCATGCTTTAACTATGTACAAAAAAAATACACTGTGGTTCAAAAGTCAGTAAGTTTTTTTTTTTTTTTTGAGAAATACATTTTATTCATCAAGGATGCATTAAATTGATCAAAAGTGACAGTAAAGACACTTATATAATGTTACAATATAATGTTATTTGAAATATTTCTATTTCAAATAAATGCTATTCTTTCGAACTTTCTTTTCATCAAAGTATCCTGACCATGAATCATGGTTTCCACAAAAATATTATAAAAAAATATTTTTGATAATGATAATGAGAAATGCACCAAGTCAGCATATTAGAATGATTTCTGAAGGATCATGTGACACTGAAGACTGGAGTAATGATGCTGAAAATTCAGCCTTGATCACAGGAATAAATTACATTTTAAAATATATTCAAATAGAAAACAGTTATTTAAAATTGTAATAATATTTCACAATATTGCTGTTTTTACTGTATTTTTCATCAAATAATACAGTCTTGGTGAGCACAAGAGACTTATTTAAAAAATCTTAATAAATATTACCGACCCCACACTTTTGAACGGTAGAGTATATAAAAGGACTGTGGTGATTGAAATATATTGAAATATTGAAAATATGAATTTGTTGTAGGTTCCCTTTGCCAAAGACATCTATGGGCTTATTGGTCCCAATGGAGGGTTGGGATTTGCTATTGGTGAATATTATTCATTTATTTACCATGCAGTATTTAAGTGAAAGTTCCCACAAAATGAAAATTCTTTCATCATTTAGTCATCCTCATGCCTTTTCCAAAAATTTTTTAAAAATGTCTCTCAGTTTTTATTTTTTAGAGCCCCATTGCCTTTCAGTGTATGAGCAAAATCTAAATAAAAAAATATCTTCTGTTGTGTTCTGCAGAAGAATAAAAGAGTAAACAAAGACAGAATTTACATTTTGCAGTAAACTATGCTATGCATTTAAAATATATAACTCTACCAGATTGTATGAAATGTGCAACTCTAAATTATTTGTGCTTGTAGGAATGGTTGATTCATCTATGATGGCTATAATGGGTTACATAGTGGATATTCGCCATGTGTCTGTCTACGGAAGCGTGTACGCTATTGCTGATGTTGCCCTCTGTATGGGATTTGCTGTTGGTAATTGCCCTTAATGCAGTTGTATTGGAATACATTTTTACTATTAGACATGTTTTGCACAATTTATTCTTATTCTGTCACAATTTAGATCTATTTTCTGGTCAAAACTTGGTGTTTGCTCACCCTAAGAGCTCCAGGAGCCAAACTGACTCTTCCTTCCTACTGCAGGTCCATCGATTGGAGGGGCCATAGTAAGAGCCATAGGCTTCCCCAATCTCATGGTGATCATCGGCATTATCAACATCCTGTATGCACCCCTTTGCTTCTTCCTCAAAAATCCTGCTGTTCGGGAGGAGAAGATGGTGAGAAACACAAATGTGACTGTATGCATGTCTATATCAATATGTTTACAAATGCTTCCTAATGACACCTGACACTTGTTTCTCAAGGCTATTATAAATCAGGAGTGTCCAATGCATGTGAAGAGCTACAATACACAGCGTGGGTACAGGGAATTCCCTCTGAGTGATGAAAGTGAGGAGGACACTGAAGAGTGATGCACATATACTTATAAAGGAACTTGCCAACAAATCATCAGGACCTGCAGCCCTGATTCAAAAGGTTTAAAATGATTAATATAGCAACTTTTCCTATCCTTATGATCACATTTTTGTGTACAAATGGTTAGTGCGAAGTAAATATTGTTTTTGTGCGCATGTAAAGTGTTGTTTATCTTGTCTCTTGTCACGTCAGTGGGTTTGAATGAAATAAACAGGCCTAATTTGTCAACTTGATTTGATTGTTTTCATCATGATGTGCATGTGAAGGTAGGATTGTGCATCAGTAATGAAGAGAAAATCCATTGTGAGTGGGATGCCAACTTCTTTTGTGCCTCCTGCGACACACAATTAATTTCCTTTGGATATGCATCAGATGTTATTGAATTTAATGATTGTGATTTCCAGGATAAAAGAGTAGGAAGTTACGGACAAAGGGAACCAATACAGCTTCAAGTTCGACAACAAATTTGAAACCATAAATAACTTAATAACCGGTTCTTCTTGGTCATTATACAAAACAGGTGCCTTTTGTGTCCCTCATTAACAAATAAATACTGACATGAACAGTAACTACATGCTATTTCATGAATTTAACACAAAATGTCCAGTTATATGCTGTAAAAGAACATAAGTGCAAACCGATTGTAATGTTTTTGGACACTAAGTTGCATGTTATTTACAAATAAGTAAAATGCATTATAGTGTAAATGTGACCCACTTATGTAGGACGTGAGTGCATTTTTATATGTAATTTCATAATTATTAATAATAATAGTCAATAATATTGTCTTTGAAATATGGTTAAAGTGTACTTCCGAATACTGCCGAAAAACAAGCATTTATGGTACACTTAAATATACTTTAATGTCATTTCTGGTGAAACTTATATGCCACACATTTAAATATATTTATAATATAATAACAAATAACACACTACAGTTAAAATAATAACAATTACTTTACATGTGCGTTAGTATGTTGGTCAACAAGTGTCTACTTCTGTAAAGCAAGACAAAAACATATTAAAACATGATTTATAATACATCATTTTTCATTATTGTAAAGTGCATTCTATGCGTTAAATGTGTGAAACAGTCATGAAGACTATTAATTTCATTAATATTACAGTAGTTTTTTTATGAATATACTTTGGACGGTGCACATTACAGTAAATGCAGAAATTGCATGTGTTAGCTTAGCATGAGATGGGATGATACAATGTATTAACAGTCTATTTGTCTAACATAAAATCAGCTTTACCAAAAGAAAAATTCAGAAGTGTTTATTTACTTAATTTCTGCACTTACCGCGCCACCTATTGGGTGTTGTATCACTATAAATGGAAAATTAAAACCGAACGGCGTTTCTGAAATGTGTGATCATTTGTATTTAACTGTAAACGACACTAAAATCACTTCACAATTGCTGCTTGGTGAATAACACTCTATTTACCTCAAGTACTTCGCTTGGACGTGTCGCTTCAGATGGGAACTTTTTGAACAGTCAAGTTTCTGGGGAAATATTTTAAGGTTGCACTTTTAAACAACAGCGCTGTATACGTACAGTGTTTATGGGTTTTTTTAGTACATGGAGTAGAACTGAATCATTGAAATGATTCCTAAAACACAAGTTTGAGCTGTTAAGGCCGTGTTATAAAAATTAGCGGTGTGGAACCGCTATTAATAATTTTGTCATTTGATCTTCGTATTTCTCTACGGTCAAAGATAGTCAAATGTGAGACAAAGCAATGGATGTGGCACACATTCTTCAGGAGATGAAAATCGGAGATGCAGCGGGTTCCTGCTCCTCTGCTTTCAGCCGCATTCATGAGCTGCTCGAGCTGGAAGAAGCGCCGGAGGGACGAGCGCTCATCCTGGGGGAGACTGCAGAGCTGCTCTCGCTCGCTCCGCTGGACTGGCTCTTCCCTGAAGTGAACGCTGACCTGCGAGGCCAGTATTTGGGCTTAGTGAACTCATTCACCCGTTACGCTGCCCTACCATTATGTGACACAGACAGCGGCACTTTACCTGCCAAAAGTTACGAGGACATACCGGCCAAAGCCCAGGCTGTTAGTGCCGTGTTACTAGCGCTGTCTGCGCAGATTCAGAAAGCGCTGGAGCATCAAAACCGTCCAGACATCAGGTCTCTATTTCGCACACTAGCCCCCAGCTTCTGTATATTCTCCGTTACACACCTGCAGGAGCAGCCTTGGAGCAGTGCAGCCTCCAGAAACAGCGCTCGGGAGCTGCTAACATCAGCTGTGGCACTGACGGGCAGCAGGTCAGTGCAGGAGCTGCTGTCTGGAAGACCTGAGGAGGGCCAGAAAGGACTTCTGAGGCCAGTTCTCGACACACTGCAGCCTGAATTAACCAAGTATGTTTCAGAAGGTCAAAGCACTGGCCTCTCTCAGCTTTGAAAAAAAGTATATTTTTAATTAAATTGGCTCTGCAAAACTACATTTTCTAAGTAAACTAAGAGGGTCAGTTCCTATTACGCAGTACATTCAAGACATCATACTGTCTTAATGTACTGTATAAGACACACTGCTCACAATTTTAAGATTTGTGAGTGAAATTTTTAGAATCAGTTTTCTTTTATTATTAATATGAGGGTGAACTTGGGAAGTTTAAGGGCTACTTAAGTAAAATTGTATAGCCTGGAAATGTTAAGGACGTTAATTAAATATTAAACAACATGGACATTTCTATAGTGAACATGCATTTTTTATTTTTTTTATATTTTGCTTTAAAATCAGAAATACAAAAAAGGTGTGGACTTCCCACAAACCCAATAAGGGCTCAGGTGTGGGACAATAAAACAAGAAATGAACGAAATGTCCACACACTGATGTAACTGCTCCAAAAAAACTTTATTAAAATATGTACAATATTTTGACCATCAGGGCCCAATATTTTGACCATCTTAAGGCTAAAAGTAGCTCATAACTCGACAATTTAGGAAATCTTGAAAATAATGGGCGTTTCAGTCTTAAATTTAGGACTCCTAAATTTTTGCTCTAAGAGTGTTTCACAAAGCGTTTTAGCACTAAATCTGTGAACATTAGGAGTAGTGAAGATGACTCCTAAGTCAATAAGACCAAGCCACAAACTATCCTAAATGGTTGTTGCTGGCAATCTGCCTCAGAATATAAACATTTTAGAAACATCTGATGATAATGAGCTTTTAAAAAGGTATCACCTTTAGTTTTGGAGGTTATCCCAACTCCAATTGTTTTTTTTGATTATATCCTTATTTTCATTAAACAGCTGGGCAAGAAGTTACAGATGTTCTCTTGCGTCCAGTTTGGTTTTCTTTTACGTTTGCATGTCTTACTATCAGCCATGATTATTCTACTCTGTTAATTAAAAGGCTGTTTATATGCATATTCACTAATTATGAGAAGCATAAATGTAAGAGGCTGACTATTAGCTGAACATATACTTGTTTAATTAGTGACACTTAGCCTACATTTTAAAATCTTTTTTTTTTTTTCATTTGAATGTGGCAATTAACATTTTTATTTTTAAACCTTTATTTGAATATGGCAACATAATATTGCACTCTACAATATTTCTATGAATAGATCTCTGACAGAGAACCCTCATTTAGCAATCACACAAAAAATGACTGAAAACATTGTGGAACAAGTTTGGAAATTCACTGGTCTAAAAGCATTTAAATCTTGTTTAAAATCCTGTTACCTTTCTTGCCATTGTGTAAATGAACAAATTAAAGAGTGTATTTCTGAAGATCTGCTGTTCTTCTTTAAATTACATCACAGGAGCACATAATAATGTGGTATTAAATGCACTCAAGCTTGTCCTTTTTTGTGTTCAGGGAGAGCTGGAAGCGTAACCAGGCAGTGAAGCATGTGTTCTCCTGGATGCTGGTTCAGGTTGAACGGCCCTGTTTAACTGAGTATTTGGAGAAGGTGTTTCCTCCATCTCTGCTGATATCTGATGATTATCGCACAGAAAACAAAGTACTGGGTGTGCACTGCCTGCATCACATTGTTCTCAATGTGGTAAGTAAATATTTTCTAGTAAATATTTTGTCCACCACAACTATCTACAAAAAACTTGTCCATGCAGAATCTTTTCATGCAAAAAAAAAAGTTCCAGAATCTAAACCTGCCTACAGAGCAGCATAATACAGCATCATAAAGACACTGCTGATATGAATGCAAAAGGCAATCCTAGAATGTATTGAAGTGCCACGAAATGAGTTGATGGAGACTAGAGCAATAACAGTGATAAATATACTCAGATTTAAATCCTGATCATTGTGTCTTTAACTGTCCATTTATCCTCAAAGATTGTTGTGTCTCTGAATTTGAGTCGCTTTTATTGTGCTCCTGACATTCATAAGCAAGACATCAAATCCTGGAAGACATTATAAGCCAGTGTTTTTTAATATATGTATTTGAAATGTGTGTTCAATTGATCTTCTCCTTTCTTAGCCAGCTGCTGATCTGAGGCAGTTCAACCGAGCTCAGGTGCTCTATCATGCTGTCTTCAGTCACTTACACACATCTGAGGCTACACTCATACAGGTGACGCTTTCACTCACAGTCCACGTGTGTACTTGAACGCAGATGTTTAGTTTTCATTGTGTCTCACCTTATTGCTGTCATTTTCAGGTTGTGCTGCCCTGCCTTCTAGACTTGCTGTCAGTCCTTGAGAAACCTCCAGTGCAATCAGGTTTACCGCGCAAACGAAATCGCTTTGACAATGTGCTCCGGCACATCTTGACATACATGGAAATGGAGCACAAGCTTGACCTTCGTCGTGTTTATGCCAAAAATCTTGTCTTATTTATTGAGAGGTGAGGCCTAAATAACTCAAGTAGCTTTCTCAGTATTAGTGATTTCAGTAGTTATGATAGAATGTTTACCCTGAAGATGAAGTATGTATATTCTGTGACAATAATATTTGTTATCAAACATACACTTCAGGATAGCTTTCATTTTCAGGTGATACCAAAAATGATAGATTGTAATCAGTTACTCAGCCTCATGTTGATGCAAACCCTTTTTGCAAAAAACCTTCATCTTCGATACACAGTATTTTTAATATTTTCATCATTTTTGTCCATTGAAAAGTCCACACAACCAATATTGCAAGCTTCAAAAAGTTTATAAAGACATTGTAAAAGTAATCCATATGAATTGAGCATTTTAATCCAAGTCTTCTGCAGAGACAGAGTCACTTTTTATGATAAACAGATTTAATTTAGGCTTTTATTCACATATAAACATTGATTAATGCACATTCATAGAGCTCATCAAAAATAACAAATGTTAGAACATTTTTGGGTGAACTATTACTTTAATGTTAATTAATAGTCAAAAAAGATGTTGGCATTGTCTTAGGCTACTGTTGTTGGTAGCAAAGCATTTCTAAAAATCTCACCAATAGCCCGTTCATATTTTTGGTGAGTCTCGGAAAAACAAAAAACTAATTCATTTTCATGTTGATATATTTATTACTATGTTGTTCAAAATATTCTTAACTAACTTGATAGCATAATTGTTGTAATTTTACTGATCTTTAGCTACTTTGATGTTCCAATTTGTCATGTTGTTATCTCATAGGATGGGTATAGTAATCATTCGTCACCTGAAGAGGCTGGAGAGGGTGATTGTGGGATACTTGGAGGTCTCAGATGCTCCAGAGGAGAAAGCCAGACTAAGTATCCTGGATGCTCTGCAAAAAACTCTACAGATTGCTTGGCCACGGTGACCATCCATAGCACTATATAACATGAATGCTTCAGTGCAACTACATGAAATCAGTTCTTTCATTATTCCACTCTCTTGCTTATATCAGATGTAATTCACACTAACACATTGTGTGCTTTTATGTATATTTCTAGTATGGAGAGGAGGATGGGTTCACTAGCTCAGAGTCTTCTGAGGTTTCTGGTTGACATCTCATCAGAGCCATTACCCACCCCGCTGAAAGAACAGCTCATGACCCAAGCGACCCACTGTTTACTGCTGCTCGACCACTGCTCAAAGGGAAAATTACAGGTGAGAACGACCATTATTATTTTTGTATTGAATCTTGTGGTTATAGAAGGGTCCCACTTTATATTAAGTGGCCCTAATGCCTGTGTACTTACATAGTAACTAGATGTGTACGTAGTATGTACAGTGTAAGTACACATTGGTACATAGTATCTACAGCTGTAATATTTCTGTAACTACACACACGTAACAACCCTCAGAATGGTATGTGTAAGTACAAATGTGTAACAGAACATTGGTAACAACACTTTTTTTTCACTTCACTAAGTACTCGTGTAACAGGAATTATATAACTACATTTTGTAACAACAATATGTATAAGAGTAATTGGAACAATTTGATCCAGGGGGTGGAGATGGGTAGGTTTAGGGGTGGAAATGGGATCCAGGGGGTGGAAAAGGGTAGGTTTAGGGATATGTAAAGTGGGAGGAGTTGGATCTCGAGTTGGTGCACCACTGTAATACCAGTGTACTTACATCGTAACTCCTCAGGAACTGTCCACTTAATATAAAGCGTAACATTCTGGACACCAACCACAATTTATATGTAAAGCCTAACTTACTGGCCGCTGCTGTGTAACATCAGAGTAATTACATGGTAAATCCATAGGAATTGTTTACTTAATATAAAGTGTAACACTTTCTTTACCAAAAAATGCTGTTAGTCCTGTTACACATTTGTACTTTCATTACCAAAAAGTGTTGTTACCAATGTACCAAATGTTACACATTTGTACTTACACATACCATTCAGTGGGTTGTTACATATGTGTAGTTACACAAACATTAGCGCTGTAGATACTATGTACCAATGTGTACTTGCACTGTGGTTACATACTACGTACACATCTAGTTACTATGTAAGTACACAGGTATTAGGGCCACTTAATATAAAGTGGGACAGTAAAAATGTTATCTTATGTTTGTTATATCATTGTTGAAAGTTCGCAAGTGAAATAAATAAAAATGGCAGATTTATAAGCCAGTAATCCTCCTTATGAGTGACTAATTAGAATTTCATCATGCTTACAAAGCTTTTATGAAATGGTAAAAGCATCATTACTCTGATACATATTTGATGCAGTTCGAAGCTGTTTTCTCCCCTTCTATTTTTTCATTTTTTCTTATTTCCCCTTGTTTTTCTACAGACTCTTCTGAGAGAGCTAGACAGCAGTTGTGTGTCTGAACCGGTGTTGAAGTGTATCCAGAAAGTCACTGCAGCACCTCTGTGTCAGTAAGCTGTGAGAGTATGTGCCGCTTTTGTAAGTGACGTTGGCTCAGTAGAATCTGATTCAGTGATCAGTTCACTTACATGCTATTAACAAAATACAATGTGTGTGCTATCCAGGGGAACTGGCGTTTTTTGTTTTATTTGTGCAAAAATAAAAATTATACAACCTCAAAGATACTTTGATTTGCAGGCTGTTTTGAACATGCTGTAAAACACCAAATTTTGGACACCAAAAACCAGGTCTTTCATCCTACTTTTAAGATACTTCATTAACGCATGCCTCAAGATAGATTGCTAACAGCATATAACTCTGTTAATGAAGGTTTTATTTCTTCTTTGGCACAATTTTGGCCTCTTCAATGGTCAGCATTTCCACTTCAGCTGTGCTCAGCGAGTTGTTTAGGCAGTTAAGCAAAGGTCTCAGCTCAGGTTGTCACTTCATCAGAAAATGTCTGTGCACAATTCGATTTCGCAACAGTAACACATACCAGTGCTGTTCAACACACACTGGATAGTATTGAGTTAAAAGAAACATTTCTGAGCTTTATATATATATATATATATACAGTGGGTACGGAAAGTATTCAGACCCCCTTCAATTTTTCACTCTTTGTTATATTGCAGCCATTTGCTAAAATCATTTAAGTTCATTTTTTTTCCTCAAATGTACACACAGCACCCCATATTGACAGAAAAACACAGAATTGTTGACATTTTTGCAGATTTATTAAAGAAGAAAAACTGAAATATCACATGGTCCTAAGTATTCAGACCCTTTGCTCAGGAATGAATACACTGTCTTAAGAATATCAGCTGACGCTCACAGTGTGTCAGCAAAACGTCAAAGTTTCAGAGTTGTGGCATCTGTGCTGCAGGTGAGCACAGTGCCTTTCCTTACGTTTGGGAACAAACCCTTCGAGCTAAACTGAGCTATCTTGGTGAGAGAAGTTCTGTGAGCTATGCATTCAGATATTGTAGAAAGTCAACCATCACTGCAGCCCTCCAGCAGTATGGCAGAGTTCTCCACACATTTCTGCAAATAAGATTCTCTGGTCTGATTAGAACTTTTTTTTTAATTCTATATGTGTGGATATCTCTGTCCAATAAGTCCCAACAGAAGCATGGTGGTTGCTGCAATAATCGAAACTACAGGGATCTGGACGTTCTCCAGAGTGCTCAACCTCAGAAAGGTTTAGACAATGAAAGGCTAAAATATCGAAGGAGTGGCTTCATACTGTTCTTGAATGGCTGGTCTCTGGTGAGGGCTGTCCATTTACCATTGACAGAACTCTGCATACATTTGTCTTTGTCAATAAATCAAAAGTGCTTTGAAAGGATGGACCATGCAGTTTGTGTTGCTGTCAATATGGGGTGCTGTGTGTACATTAAGAAAAAAAATGAACAAATGATTTTAGCAAATGGCTGCAATATAACAAAGAGTGAAAAATTTAAGGGGGTCTGAATACTTTCCGTACCCACTGTATATATATATAAAAGAGGAGTTTGCCATATGAAACTATCTCTTGGAAAGAACCTTGCTTATACATCTGGTTAGGATCTTTCCATACATTTTCTTTGTAATAAGTGCTTTGAAAGGATGTGCATTTGTGTTGCTAACAGCATTAGCACTGAGGTCAGTCCAACTCCATAAACAATAGCAATGTTTTCTAGGGGTCTGCAGTGTAATTGCTGGTGGGTGCATGAGATGTAAAAGATGATCCAAGTAAAAATGCATTCAAACAACAATATAGAAAAGTGTTTTTTAACTTTAGAACACCAGCCACTGTCAAACTAACAGACACTACTTAAGCATGCATTCCATTTCAAATAAAGTTTATTAAATGAACATGGGTCAAAGTTGACCACAAAGTACACAATGGAACATTTTTAAAAAACACTTATGCTTGCAACAGCATAAGTACAGATGAGACAGGTCAATGTACAAACAATCCCACATTAGAGATTTGGAGAGGAGTGTACAAACACACACCAGTGTACATTGTTATTGAATAGAGGTGTTATATCAACGATCAGGTTTCATGAATTGGAAATGTTCCACGCACAGCAGAGTTACTCTGGTGTGATCAGCAGTTCAGTCTTTATGTGGCCTTGCTTTTCTGAGCTGGTTCTATCTCTTGTTCATATTCTATCTCTACATAGGCCCGTTTTTTCCTGATTGGGCCTTTGAGTGGAGCCTTTCCTTTCGATTTGGCCTGAGTCTTCTCTTCTTCTAACTCTTCTTCAGACTCCTCTTCCTCAATGGATTCCTCCTCAGCATCCTCTTCATCACTGCTGCCCTTCAGGTTGTTCATTTCCTGTAAAACATGGTCAGGGTTGAAATAATGTCACTCTGAGAGAGTAACCATGTTTTTTTATGGAATTTAATTTTTAAACGTAAAATATTACCTCAAAATCACTGAGATCACTCTCTTCAAACTCATCATCAGCGACAAATTCTCTCGTCCCAGACTCCTGAAAGACAGAAACAAGATCACATAAGTATATAAATAATAATTATTATTAATATTAACCCCATCTAAGAATGTGCACAAGTTCTCCCAAAGTTGTTTTTAATTAAATTGTATTAATATTTCATAATATTACTGTATTTTTACAAAAATAAATGCAGCCTTGATGAGCATAAGATACTTCTTAATATAAGGCTGTTAATGTTCCTGTAACAAACAAAACAATAAATAAAGTTAATACCTCTTCTTCTTCCTCTTCCTCTGATTCAGTCTCCTCGTCCTGTTTTTCCATAGCTTTATCAAAGGCGTGGATGGGGAAGTTGTATATGTCTCCATACTAAACAAAGGGAAAAAATAAAACTTCAAATGCAATCACTGATCTGGCACAAAAGCAGGAAAAAGATGTGCCAAAGATGTACTTACCGTTCCTTGTTTTAGACGGTCTAGCAGTTCTTTTTCTATGGCATTTTCCAGCTGAGCAGCAATAAGAGCTTTTTCCTGTTGGTAAGATGAAAAAAAAGTAAATGCAACACACATTTAACTCCACATTCGATCCAAACCGATTAGTTGTTTTTAAAAGAAGGGGTTAAAAAAACTGAGGTAGGCCTGTTTAAATGCTCAAACTAAATAAAAATACAAAGATGGGGATATATTCAGGAATTCATGTATGTTCAGAACATCACCCACCTCTCTCCTCTTTTCTCGTCTCTCTACTTTTCTACTGAGTGGAACCAATTTTCTCCTGGAAATTTAAAAAAACAGGCATCATGTAAGAGATTATATAGGGGTATTGTGTAAATGCTGTTCAAACAATCCTGACAATAAAAATGTATCAGTTTCCACAAAAATTATGCAGCACTGCTTTCAACATTGATAAATATTTCTCAAGCAGCAAATCAGCATATTAGAATGATTTCTGAAGGATCATGCGTAACTGAAGACTGGAGTAATGATGCTGAAAATACAGCTTTGATCACAGAAATAAATTACATTTTAAAATATATTAAATAGAAAACAGTTATATTAAATTGTAATAATAATTCACAATATTACTGTACTTTTCATCAAACAAATGCAGCCTTGGTGAGCTTTTATTACAAGACCACTTACAAAATAAAGAAATGTAATGAAAGACATCATGTAATCACACATGGGACTAGTGCAATGCACAGAATGCAGAAAATAATCAGAACCACAGCAAAGAACTGTAGCTAATAAGAAAGAGACTCACTGTCGTTTGAGTGTGAGTTTGCGGATTCGAATGAGATACTGTGTGATCTTAGTCAAGCGCTGTTTGCACTTGTGTCGGATGAACCGCGGCCAGTAGATCAGATTCTCATCGATCTGTTCCAGAGCCTTTGCATAGTTTCGATCAAGTTTCACCTGAGTGAGAGTAGCACGGGTTTATTAAACATTTCAATGCGAATGACAGCAAATGATCAACGTGTTTTGTTCGTTTTGGTTCTCATACCTTCTCCCACATGCGAGCAGGGAATGCTGCTCTCTCAATAACTTTCATGTAGAGATAACACAGGCCTAAGGAAACAACAGTTGTGATGATCAAGAAATTAATATTCTGAAACATTTTGTTTGGAAAACTGAGTGCCGACCACATGTTCGCATCTGCTTTTGTGAAGTGCGTTTTTACCTTTCTCTTCTCTTACAGTAGCATACTGGCTGTTGGCGAGAGGACATGAACTGCGATTGCAAAGGCCTGTGATGTTGTATTCATTTCGACAGAACTGCTGAGTTTTGGTTCTTCAACAACGACAAGAAATCAAACAGTTAGATGTCATGTTCGTCCACATAAGTTACAACAACAACAAAAATACACCTCTGAACAGTGTAATTTATAATGGTGAAGTGTACTTACTTTACTTTGTAGGAACAAAAACTCTTATTGCCGATAAGGTCCCATATAACCTTTAAAAGACAGATGATTCAATGTCAAAGTATGCTAAATATCAAAAATGTAAAACAATCTAAACGTTCACCGCTGCCAGTGTTTGAAATGAAATATTGTTTTGTTAAGATTTCGTTTCAGTTATTATTGGTTCAGTCACGTCCTGTTCACTCTAAATCACATTTAACTCATCCGTGTTGCTTGTCTAAACAGATAACTTAACGTTACGCTGTTTTCATAAGCTTCTCTTAAAACGCTTTACTTACGTCGTCGTGTTGCATTCTGGCAGCTTCTTTGGACGGTCGTCACTAAACACTTAAATTCCAGCGCTAAACTGATACAATGGAATTAACTACCAAATACTTATGATAACCTAATTAGGTTTATGTGATCAAATAAATACCACATGGAAGTTTCTGGCGGCAGCCATGTTAACACCATGAGCATCGCGAGAGTAGCAATCTCGCGATACCGGCGATTTCCGAGACTTCTTCTTCTTTGGGTTTTAACGGCAGCTTGCATCCTTGACGTTGCATTACTGCCATCTTCTGGTTCTAGTTATTTCCCATATACTTTAGTCATCATATTCTTGTCATTAGTCTTGTTTTAGTCAGAAAGCAAATCAAATATTTCATTCCTTGTTCACTCCTACTGCAGTCCATTATATTCTTTACTCCACGTCTTATTTTTTTTGACATGTCTTTTATCATATCCATCCATTTTGAACAATTAATAAGCACATGTTCTACAGTCTCAGGTGATTTCCGAGACTGGTGAACCGGTTCTTTTTTATCGGATCTTTTGAACGAATCATCTTGACTCGGTTCACAACAGTTCAGAGCGGATCGGATCTATAATGAGTGAAACGTGTAAAGACATGTTCAGCGTATCAATGCAGATTATATTCTTAATGACTGTATCTGGGCTGAATGCTGAAACAAATTGGTACTCGAAAATTACAATAAACATTTATTAATAAGCGTAATCGAAAAAACCGCAATGAACCGTAACATCTATGTAGAGCACGTCGGGATTTCAGAAGCTGCGTGAAAACGTCATCACGTCATCACGTAAAGGCTGAATACGATATGTTCAGTAAACGAGCTGGACTTCCTATCAGCACAGTATTTCGAAAATTTTGTTTCCATTGCTTCACATAAGGAAAGTAATTAATAAACAGTGCTCTTAACAATACTAGCAAACTGATTTCTGTTTATTATATTTAATGTTTTAACATAAGCTGAATCAGATGGTTTATGCGCAATGTCGTAATTCGGCTGCACATTTCACGAAATATCGTGAATAAACCAATCATCATTTTGTAAAACCTTTTTAGAAGGATTCGTGTGTAACAATGATCTGTTGCACAGATCTTTTCCTATTCAAGCTACAGCTTTCTGCGTGGTGGTGACAAACTTGAGTCATTGCTTTTCTTTGTAACATTCAGTACATATTGTCATGTATAAGTGATCTAAGTGAGTTTATCCATATGAAATGAAAAGAGTATTTATATATGTACGATATAAGGCAAAGTTAGTGAGTATATCACACTCATGAGAGGGGCATGCTGGGAACTTTTCATTGGTTGGCTGCTTAACCCTTTACTTGACAAAGCAAGGGGTTAGTCACAAAGCCTGTAAAAAGGTAACTCATAGTAAAGAGTAGCCCCAGAGTGCACCCTGGACGATGGGGCGGGGCGACACATTGGGGCGGGGCGACACGTGTCGCTCCGCCCACCCCCAATTTCATTGGTTTATGATACAGCAGAGTTTATTGGTGTAGACGTTTGCACATGAGCATTCTTTTATATATGTTTTTATGAATGATCTACGCTGTTTGGCTGTACTACAGAAACATTAAGTGCTAACAACAGCGATTTTAGTTAGAATTAGCAAATGTGTTTTTTTTTTTTAACTTATGATGAATTAGTTAGATTAAGTTCCTATCAATCGCTTGGTGACGGCATCTCCGAGTACTTCAGTACCTCGGGCTTCAGAGCTGTGTAATATGAGCGGCTCACGAATTAAGTCTGGGGAACAAATTCTTAATTCGTGGCCATGATATAGTCCTACCTATGCTATAAATAGCCTCACCTATGAGAAATATTAATTATGTTCCTGTGTGATGAACGTAAATATATTTAGTGGTCCTCAACAGGTGGGTTGCACGTTAAATGAAGTCAGATATTATTGCACTTTTCAAAGTACACGAAGCAGATACTTAAACATTGAGCAGTTTTAGCTGGGCGATGTTGATAAAAATGATCCACTGTTTGAGATTTAGCTGTTTTGTATAATGTATATTTATATGTAGCCATATTCTTTATTTTAGGATCGGTGGATAAGCAAAATCTTCGGATATGATGATAATTCACTGTAGTTCAGTAAGACAGGACAAACCCGCAAATGGTTTTATTTTAAAGAACAACTGCGCTGACAAATAAGACAATAATACCAAATAGTCCATCAGCGTGAACTGAGGTTTTATGTGTGGATAATGGGAATAAAAACCTTGCTGAAACAATTTTTTTTGCATATAGGCCTATTTTAAATGTTTTTGTTTACTAAAACAGCTGCTATTAAATCTGACCTACAGCAAATATTATTATTAATGTGCTTTAGTGCGTATTTAAGAAATAAATGTTAATTTTCTCTGCAACATTTTTATACTTTTATATATAGGCTATATGCACAAATTAAATAACTGGTTTTGAGGCTTAAATCCTTTAAAAAGAACCAGGAATCACTGTACTATATTATGCCTACTGATTTTAGATTTTTAGTAGTTATTAGTCTTTAATAAATAAAAATATATTAATCACAGTGAAGGGCTCTTTTACTCATTAAAAGTGCTCAAGTAGCCTACCTATTGCACAGATTTACAGCTCTGAGTGATTTAATATTCGATAGTTATGCAGGTATATGGCTGCAATGTTCGAGTGTTAATAACTGAATCTAAATTCATCCCGTGATTAGAACACGCACACAATGAGGGTGCGGATACAGGAATAATTGGAGTTTTAATATGTGATGTCACGGACACTTATTTACTATAAGATATGAACCTTTAAAAACTGAGAATCAATATAGGCTCAAATATTTTATTAAGATATAAACAAGGAAACATTGAGCTTGTCATGAAAACATTTTATTAGCACTTTATAACCAAGTTTGTGAGGCATTGAGCAACATAGGCTATAACTCATCTCTTTAAACAACAACAAAAAACGCTTTAAAACGTAAAATCAGCCGTTTATGTTCGTGTTTGTCTATCTGTAAAATACAGTAAATTATCATAATTTGCGTATAAAATCCCAATTTAGTGCTGATCCGCGGCCTGCCGATCCTCAAGGAAATATGAATGAACCTGAAGAACCCGGAGGTGAAGTCATCAAGAGTTTATTTGTAAACAATGACTTCATCTGACTACAATTACCATGGTTACTAAACAGATAATAATTAAGACAGGCCTATGATTCTAAAGTTAGCACATAATATTTTTGTAATATGGCCAAATCAATCAATCGTTCACAAAGGAATGCGCATGCTCGAGTCTACACCAATAAGATTTGCCGTGTTATAAACCAATGGAATTGGGGGTGGGCGGAGCGACACGTGTCGCCCCGCCCCAATCGTCCAGACTGCACTCTGGACTCGAGTACTTGGAAAGGCGGCACAGAGAAAGCAGAAAGCAGCAGCAATCAGTTTAAAAGGGTAAAGGAGAAAGCATGAACGCTGAGGCTTGGAGAAGTGTGTTTGCTGCCTCGTGAAGGAAAAGCAAAAGCTTACAGCACCTGGTATTCCCAGGCGGTCTCCCATCCAAGTACTAACCAGGCCCGACCCTGCTTAGCTTCCGAGATCGGACGAGATCGGGCGTGCTCAGGGTGGTATGGCCGTAAGCGAGTATTGCACTCAAGAGCGAGCTATTTAAAGACGACACACGGGGGTGTATTTCTGAACGATTTAAAGACAAAAATGCCATGCCTGTGTTTAGTATGAATCAAATTACGTGAAATAAATAAATAACAATAAAAATATACATTTAACCCTCTGGTTGTGTTCGGACTCCTGTCACTCTTGTTGTGTTCCCGGTCAAAAATGACCGGACTCCAAACAACTGCTTATAAATCTGTCATTATGCTATATTATCACTAAATATTGGATTCATTCTTTTTGTCAACTTGTTTTCTTTCATTTAGGACTGGTTTTGTGTTTCTATTTGCATCTGATTAATCGTTAGCCTCATTTATCTGAGAGTAGGCTCCTCGTTTTTTGAGTGAAAAAATCTTTTTTTATGAATAATTTTCACAATATTAAACAAAAAAATATAAAAATTTGCACTGTTTCTCACACTAGTGTACTTTAATGATTAATCAGGAAGTTTTCTTTTAAATGCTTTTATTTTGTACAAAATTGCAAAAAGTCACACTTGTGGTGTTCCCGGTCAAAAATGACCGGACTCCGATCAATTGCTTATAAATCTGTCATTATGCTATATTATCAACAAATATTGGATTCAATCTTTTTGTCAACTTGTTTTCTTTCATTTAGGACTGGTTTTGTGTTTCTATTTGCATCTGATTAATCGTAAGCCTCATTTATCCGAAAGTAGGCACCTTATTTTTTGAGTGAAAAAAGCATTTTTTATGAATAATTTTCACAATATGAGATCAAAAATTATGAAAATTTGCACTGTTTCTCACACTAGTGTGCTTTAATGATTAATCAAGAAGTTTGCTTTTAAATGCTTTTATTTTGTACAAAATTGCACAAAGTCACACTTGTCAAAAATGGCCGGCCATTGAAAGTGAATGGGGAAGAATGAAAGTAAGAGAAACAACTAGTGTTCAGGAGAATGTTGTGCTTGCAAACATAAAGGCCTTGGACCTGTGCGTGTGTGGATGCATGTATACTCACGCTATCACACTCACACACACACACACACACATCTATGCATACAAACTATTGTGAGAATTACAACGCTTTTATGAGGCGCCATGTAGGATTTAAATCAAACCGCTTATCAATACATACATAAAACACGCATTTCAGCTATTGGATGTTCAAAATATATATATGAAATACGTGCACCTAATATGAAATCCACCAATACACCTTATGTTAGGCTTTGATCGCATATACATATAAACTTGGCCAATTTTCACGTCATAATTCAGACTTTTAGGCTTATCCTTATGTTTATATTTTAGACATCCATCAATTAATGAAGAAAAAAATTGCCGTGCTGGTGGAAACAACACGAGACCGTGCTGCCGCGGCTGTCAAGAGCGGCTCGACAGTGTTTAGTGTCCCGCAGCAGCAGAGAGTTCTGCTTCAAATACATGCAATAAAGCTTGCCATAAACCCCGGCAAAAGTAATTACCATGAATGTGTCAGGGGGAAATAGTAAGGAGATATTTTAATTATTTACTAATAAACTGTTTTCTGTGTCAGTGAGATCGTGACTCCCATCTCCTCATTAGACGCGCCTTTAGAGAGAAGTGCATCTTCACGGATTATAATGAAAGAGTTTTCGATTTGATTTATTTCGTTAAGTAGTAATTTAAAGCTTTCTATAGATATATTTATCATGTCTGTGAGTCATGTATTCGCTGACTTTCGGTTCATTTTTGTGAAGTGCTCCTGTTCAAGATGAGACAGCACATCATTGTTTTCTTTATTTTATAAAATTATTTTATATATTCAGGGCTCTAGACTGCGACCATTTTTTTGAGAGTGTGCGAGTAAAAATTTGAAGTGGTCGCACTTTGTGTCACACACCGCACTCATGAGCAGAGCAGAGGCAGAATGGGCGCGTCAGCACGAGCGCGAAGGTGCGCAGCGGACGGAGCACAACGGAGGATTTGGTTTTCAAACTAAAGTAAAAGACTGCTTCTTAAACCAGAGAAGGTGAACATGTTGGTATTCTTGTAAAGAAAACATGCAAGTCCTGTCAGCGACAGACAGTTTAGTTCGACTTTTTGTTTTCGTTTTGAAAAGCTTGTTATCTTTGCTGTTTACCTCACGTTACACTATGGAGGCTTTCCTTATTTTTTTATATTATTATTATTTGATTCCTCAGTGTTTGCTAAACATTCTGTTATGTATTAGTCGGTATAATACAGCATGTGATGTGTCCTATGCCTCGTCTTATTCGTTTTTGTTAATAAATGTTATGCTAGTTTGTCATTGTAACCTACTGTTTTATTGTTGTTGTGCTTTTTAATTAAGAATAACAATGAATCCATCTTTTGTTTTAGTCTTAAAAAGTGAAAGGTGTATAGATATAAGCAAAATAGACCATTATCTTTTCTTGTAAAGCTGACACCAAGATCTTTTAAGTGAAAGCAAAAAGAGTAATTCCTGTCACAAAATATAAATCCAAATAATACTGATGAAAAAGGGGTTGAATGTTGAACCCACCATATAACTATTAACTATGAAAAAGTCCGTAGATTAATCAAATGGCGCCCCTGAGAAAGTGTGAAGAATGAGTCAGAGCCCTTATTTTATAAAAAGAGTTTGGTCTTTTAAAAACACTTTTATGTTTTAATGCATTATTGCAGCCACACTCTCCGCACAAACTTGAGCAGCGCACATTTTCAAATGTTATATGCTTGAACCGTTTTAGTATATCTATAGATTTTATTTTAGGCGGAAGAGAAGGCTGCAAACGCTGCTTCCTTTTGCCGCTGGCCGCTTGGTCGTTACAAGAAAGAAAAAACTGAAATGCCTTCCGTTTGCACTGAAAAGTTCACGCACATCCACATATGAAATCACTTGCATATACATATAGACACAACTAAAGCATGCTTCTTTCTTATCAGAATTGTATACGTTTGTGAATTTTATTTTGTATGTTTGCGCGAGTGTTTTGTGGGTGTGTATGCGCGCATCGAGTTTATATGTATGTGAGTGTTTATAGGTGTGTATGCATGGATCAAGTTTATATGTATATGCGAGTATGTATAGGTGTGTGCATGCAGCGAGTTTATATGTATGTGCGTGTGTTGTTGTAGGTGTATATGCATGGATCGAGTTTATATGTATAAGCGAGTGTTTATAGGTGTATGCATGCGTCAAGTTTATATGTATATGCAAGTTATTCACAAGTGTATATGCATTCATTACTAACATAAGGTGTATTGGTATGGATTTCATATTAGTGTGCACGTGTATTTCATATATATATTTTGAACATCCAATAGTATACATGTATATGTTTGAGTAATTTTTTATAAAAGGTGTATATGCACGTGTACAATTTATATATTTTTTCATTATTATAATAATGTGTTTATGTATTGATAAGCGAAGTTTGATTTAAATCCTACATCCACATATGGCGCCTCATACAAGGCCTTTTTGTGGGTGTGTATGTTTGTATGTGAGTGTTTATAGGTGTGTATGCAATCAAGCACAACATTCTCCTGAACACTAGTTGTTTCTCTTACTTTATGCATTCTTCCCCATTCACTTTCAATGGCCGGCATTGACAAGTGTGACTTTGTGCAATTTTGTACAAAATAAAAGCATTTAAAAGCAAACTTCTTGATTAAACATTAAAGCACACTAGTGTGATAAACAGTGCCAATTTTCATAATTTTTTATCTCATATTGTAAAAATTATTCATAAAAAATGCTTTTTTTCACTCAAAAAATGAGGTGCCTACTTTCAGATAAATGAGGCCTACGATTAATCAGATGCAAATAGAAACACAAAACCAGTCCTAAATGAAAGAAAACAAGTTGACAAAAAGATTGAATCCAATATTTGGTGATAATATAGCATAATGACAGATTTCTAAGCAATTGATCGGAGTCCGGTCATTTTTGACCGGGAACACCACAAGTGTGACTTTTTGCAATTTTGTACAAAATAAAAGCATTTAAAAGCAAACTTCCTGATTAATCATTAAAGCACACTAGTGTGAGAAACAGTGCAAATTTTCATAATTTTTTATCTCATTAGCAAACTTCCTGATTAATCATTAAAGCACACTAGTGTGAGAAACAGTGCAAATTTTCATAATTTTTTATCTCATATTGTGAAAATTATTCATAAAAAATGATTTTTTTCACTTAAAAAATGAGAAGCCTCCTTTCGGATAAATGAGGCTTACGATTAATCAGATGCAAATAGAAACACAAAACCAGTCCTAAATGAAAGAAAACAAGTTGACAAAAAGATTGAATCCAATATTTGGTGATAATATAGCATAATGACAGATTTATAAGCAATTGATCGGAGTCCGGTCATTTTTGACCGGGAACACCACAAGTGTGACTTTTTGCAATTTTGTACAAAATAAAAGCATTTAAAAGCAAACTTCCTGATTAATCATTAAAGTACACTAGTGTGAGAAACAGTGCAAATTTTTATATTTTTGTTTAATATTGTGAAAATTATTCATAAAAAAAGATTTTTTCACTCAAAAAATGAGGAGCCTACTTTCGGATAAATGAGGCTTACGATTAATCAGATGCAAATAGAAACACAAAACCAGTCCTAAATGAAAGAAAACAAGTTGACAAAAAGAATGAATCCAAAATTTAGTGATAATATAGCATAATGACAGATTTATAAGCAGTTGTTTGGAGTCCAGTCATTTTTGACCGGGAACACAACAAGTGTGACTAGGTGAAATAAAACCCACAAAAAAATAAGAACATTCTAAAAAAATTAGTGAGAAGTACTTATACCCTATGTGCACAAAGTCAGTAAGTTTGAGTCCAATGCGATAACGTTAACTAGTATTTTCGGGAAAAAGAAAATCTTTTTCGGGTCAATTTGAATGTGGATTGCAATTTGAATTAGAATGCAATGATGTGGAAGTTTCAAATTTCAATATTTTATTCAGAATACAACATAGATGACATATCAAATGTTTAAACTGAGAAAATGTACCATTTTAAGGGAAAAATAAGTTGATTTTAAATTTCATGGCATCAACACATCTCAAAAAAGTTGGGACAAGGCCATGTTTACCACTGTGTGGCATCCCCTCTTCTTTTTATAACAGTCTGCAAACGTCTGGGGACTGAGGAGACAAGTTGCTCAAGTTTAGGAATAGGAATGTTGTCCCATTCTTGTCTAATACAGGCTTCTAGTTGCTCAACTGTCTTAGGTCTTCTTTGTCGCATCTTCCTCTTTATGATGCGCCAAATGTTTTCTATGGGTGAAAGATCTGGACTGCAGGCTGGCCATTTCAGTACCCGGATCCTTCTTCTACGCAGCCATGATGTTGTAATTGATGCAGTATGTGGTCTGGCATTGTCATGTTGGAAAATGCAAGGTCTTCCCTGAAAAAGACGACGTCTGGATGGGAGCATATGTTGTTCTAGAACTTGGATATACCTTTCAGCATTGATGGTGCCTTTCCAGATGTGTAAGCTGCCCATGCCACACGCACTCATGCAACCAAATACCATCAGAGATGCAGGCTTCTGAACTGAGCGCTGATAACAACTTGGGTTGTCCTTGTCCTCTTTAGTCCGAATGACATGGCGTCCCAGTTTTCCAAAAAGAACTTCAAATTTTGATTCGTCTGACCACAGAACTGTTTTCCACTTTGCCACAGTCCATTTCAAATGAGCCTTGGCCCAGAGAAAACGCCAGCGCTTCTGGATCATGTTTAGATATGGCTTCTTTTTTGACCTATAGAGTTTTAGCCGGCAACGGCGAACGGCACGGTGGATTGTGTTCACCGACAATGTTTTCTGGAAGTATTCCTGAGCCCATGTTGTGATTTCCATTACAGTAGCATTCCTGTATGTGATGCAGTGCCATCTAAGGGCCCGAAGATCACGGGCATCCAGTATGGTTTTCCGGCCTTGACCCTTACGCACAGAGATTGTTCCAGATTCTCTGAATCTTTGGATGATATTATGCACTGTAGATGATGATAACTTCAAACTCTTTGCAATTTTTCTCTGAGAAACTCCTTTCTGATATTGCTCCACTATTTTTCGCCGCAGCATTGGGGGAATTGGTGATCCTCTTCCCATCTTGACTTCTGAGAGACACTGCCACTCTGAGAGGCTCTTTTTATACCCAATCATGTTGCCAATTGACCTAATAAGTTGCAAATTGGTCCTCCAGCTGTTCCTTATATGTACATTTAACTTTTCCGGCCTCTTATTGCTACCTGTCCCAACTTTTTTGGAATATGTAGCTCTCATGAAATCCAAAATGAGCCAATATTTGGCATGACATTTCAAAATGTCTTACTTTCAACATTTGATGTGTTATCTATATTCTATTGTGAATAAAATATAAGTTTATGAGATTTGTAAATTATTGCATTCCTTTTTTATTCACAATTTGTACAGTGTCACAACTTTTTTGGAATCGGGTTTGTAAATAAATAATAGTAAATAAATGAATGAATGAATAAGTGAATGAATGAATAAATAAATAAATGTAAATAAATGTCAAAACTCTATGTTGCGGTGAGGCACTTTGAGTGGAAGTAAATGGGGGCCCATTTTTTAATGAGTTCAAAACAGAAATGTCATGCCTATATTGTTTTCGGAAAAAAAAATTTTTTTTTAATAAAAATCTGACAAAGCTGTGTTATAATCACTCTACAGTGAAAAAAACAAAACAACATATGAACTAGTCCCTCTTTTTCATTCATAAATAAATAAATCAGGGTTCCTCAAATCTTGCCCTGGAGGACCAATGCGCTGCAGACTTTAGCTTCAACCCTGATCAAACTCACCTACCTGTGATTTTCTAAAGATCCTGAAGACATTGATTAGCATGCTCAGGTGTGTTTGATTAGGGTTAGAGCTGAACTCTGCAGGAAAGTGGATCTCGTGAGCAATTTTTGTTTGAAGATTGCTGAAATAGAAAAAGGCAAAAACGAATGTTGCAATGAGGCACCCTGAGTGGAAGTAAATGGGGGCCTAATTTTGAATGATTTAAAAAACAGAAAGGCCATGCGTATGGTTTCCTAAATTAAATAAATAAATGTTCGCTCTTAGGTTAATGCTTGCTTTTGTTTTGTTTTTCAGCTGATGAAACACTCTTCTCCTGTTTCCAAGTACCGAAAAAGTACCCAAAAAAAAGCTGAAATCTTTTATTTGTTTACTTGCAAGTCATTTGACCACTCACCAACATCAGAGATACATGAACTTGAGAATGTGTGTTGTTGTTGTTAATTATTGACATTTTAGCTTAAAATCTAAGAGGGTACATCTATGTAGTTTACAAGGAGCTTCGGTCGACAGACAAGTTTGGGAAGCTCTCAAGTTGAAGAGAGGAGCATCATTTCCAAAAGAACATGCAGCGCTCAAGAGGTTGTTGTAGAGAGAGAGAAAAGGCCTGTCTATCGCCCCCTGGAGGAGAAAGGAAGAATGACGAGGCTGAGCTGTCCTTCGTCACACCGAAAGCAGAAAGCAGCAGCTATCAGTTTAAAAGGGTAAAGGAGAAAGCATGAACGCTGAGGCTTGGAGAAGTGTGTTTGCTGCCTCGTGAAGGAAAAGCAAAAGCTTACAGCACCTGGTATTCCCAGGCGGTCTCCCATCCAAGTACTAACCAGGCCCGACCCTGCTTAGCTTCCGAGATCGGACGAGATCGGGCGTGCTCAGGGTGGTATGGCCGTAAGCGAGTATTGCACTCAAGAGCGAGCTATTTAAAGACGACACACTGGGGTGTATTTCTGAACGATTTAAAGAGAAAAATGCCATGCCTGTGTTTAGTATGAATCAAATTACGTGAAATAAATAAACAACAATAAAAATATACATTTAAATAAATAAATTCAAAAGTCAATGTTGTGGTGAAGCACTTTGAGTGGAAGTAAATGGGGGCGTATTTTTGAACGATTTAAAAACAGAAATGTCATACCTGGTTCATATAAATTAAATTAAGCGAAATAAATAAATAATAGTAAATAAACGAATGAATGAATAAGTGAATGAATAAATAAATAAATAAATAAATAAATGTCAAAACTCTATGTTGCGGTGAGGCACTTTGAGTGGAAGTAAATGGGGGCCCATTTTTTAATGAGTTCAAAACAGAAATGTCATGCCTATTGTTTTCGAAAAAAAAAAAAAAAAATTTAAATAAAAATCTGACAAAGCTGTGTTATAATCACTCTACAGTGAAAAAAACAAAACAACATATGAACTAGTCCCTCTTTTTCATTCATAAATAAATAAATCAGGGTTCCTCAAATCTTGCCCTGGAGGGCCAATGCGCTGCAGACTTTAGCTTCAACCCTGATCAAACTCACCTACCTGTGATTTTCTAAAGATCCTGAAGACATTGATTAGCATGCTCAGGTGTGTTTGATTAGGGTTAGAGCTGAACTCTGCAGGAAAGTGGATCTCGTGAGCAATTTTTGTTTGAAGATTGCTGAAATAGAAAAAGGCAAAAACGAATGTTGCAATGAGGCACCCTGAGTGGAAGTAAATGGGGGCCTAATTTTGAATGATTTAAAAAACAGAAAGGCGTATGGTTTCCTAAATTAAATAAATAAATGTTCGCTCTTAGGTTAATGCTTGCTTTTGTTTTGTTTTTCAGCTGATGAAACACTCTTCTCCTGTTTCCAAGTACCGAAAAAGTACCAAAAAAAAAGCTGAAATCTTTTATTTGTTTACTTGCAAGTCATTTGACCACTCACCAACATCAGAGATACATGAACTTGAGAATGTGTGTTGTTGTTGTTAAACATTTTAGCTTAAAATCTAAGAGGGTACATCTATGTAGTTTACAAGGAGTTCGGTCGACAGACAAGTTTGGGAAGCTCTCAAGTTGAAGAGAGGAGCATCATTTCCAAAAGAACATGCAGCGCTCAAGAGGTTGTTGTAGAGAGAGAGAAAAGGCCTGTCTATCGCCCCCTGGAGGAGAAAGGAAGAATGACGAGGCTGAGCTGTCCTTCGTCACACCGAAAGCAGAAAGCAGCAGCTATCAGTTTAAAAGGGTAAAGGAGAAAGCATGAACGCTGAGGCTTGGAGAAGTGTGTTTGCTGCCTCGTGAAGGAAAAGCAAAAGCTTACAGCACCTGGTATTCCCAGGCGGTCTCCCATCCAAGTACTAACCAGGCCCGACCCTGCTTAGCTTCCGAGATCGGACGAGATCGGGCGTGCTCAGGGTGGTATGGCCGTAAGCGAGTATTGCACTCAAGAGCGAGCTATTTAAAGACGACACACTGGGGTGTATTTCTGAACGATTTAAAGAGAAAAATGCCATGCCTGTGTTTAGTATGAATCAAATTACGTGAAATAAATAAACAACAATAAAAATATACATTTAAATAAATAAATTCAAAAATCAATGTTGTGGTGAAGCACTTTGAGTGGAAGTAAATGGGGCGTATTTTTGAACGATTTAAAAACAGAAATGTCATACCTGGTTCATATAAATTAAATTAAGCGAAATAAATAAATAATAGTAAATAAACGAATGAATGAATAAGTGAATGAATAAATAAATAAATAAATGTCAAAACTCTATGTTGCGGTGAGGCACTTTGAGTGGAAGTAAATGGGGGCCCATTTTTTAATGAGTTCAAAACAGAAATGTCATGCCTATTGTTTTCGAAAAAAAAAAAAAAAAATTAAATAAAAATCTGACAAAGCTGTGTTATAATCACTCTACAGTGAAAAAAAACAAAACAACATATGAACTAGTCCCTCTTTTTCATTCATAAATAAATAAATCAGGGTTCCTCAAATCTTGCCCTGGAGGGCCAATGCGCTGCAGACTTTAGCTTCAACCCTGATCAAACTCACCTACCTGTGATTTTCTAAAGATCCTGAAGACATTGATTAGCATGCTCAGGTGTGTTTGATTAGGGTTAGAGCTGAACTCTGCAGGAAAGTGGATCTCGTGAGCAATTTTTGTTTGAAGATTGCTGAAATAGAAAAAGGCAAAAACGAATGTTGCAATGAGGCACCCTGAGTGGAAGTAAATGGGGGCCTAATTTTGAATGATTTAAAAAACAGAAAGGCCATGCGTATGGTTTCCTAAATTAAATAAATAAATGTTCGCTCTTAGGTTAATGCTTGCTTTTGTTTTGTTTTTCAGCTGATGAAACACTCTTCTCCTGTTTCCAAGTACCGAAAAAGTACCAAAAAAAAAGCTGAAATCTTTTATTTGTTTACTTGCAAGTCATTTGACCACTCACCAACATCAGAGATACATGAACTTGAGAATGTGTGTTGTTGTTGTTAAACATTTTAGCTTAAAATCTAAGAGGGTACATCTATGTAGTTTACAAGGAGTTCGGTCGACAGACAAGTTTGGGAAGCTCTCAAGTTGAAGAGAGGAGCATCATTTCCAAAAGAACATGCAGCGCTCAAGAGGTTGTTGTAGAGAGAGAGAAAAGGCCTGTCTATCGCCCCCTGGAGGAGAAAGGAAGAATGACGAGGCTGAGCTGTCCTTCGTCACACCGAAAGCAGAAAGCAGCAGCTATCAGTTTAAAAGGGTAAAGGAGAAAGCATGAACGCTGAGGCTTGGAGAAGTGTGTTTGCTGCCTCGTGAAGGAAAAGCAAAAGCTTACAGCACCTGGTATTCCCAGGCGGTCTCCCATCCAAGTACTAACCAGGCCCGACCCTGCTTAGCTTCCGAGATCGGACGAGATCGGGCGTGCTCAGGGTGGTATGGCCGTAAGCGAGTATTGCACTCAAGAGCGAGCTATTTAAAGACGACACACTGGGGTGTATTTCTGAACGATTTAAAGAGAAAAATGCCATGCCTGTGTTTAGTATGAATCAAATTACGTGAAATAAATAAACAACAATAAAAATATACATTTAAATAAATAAATTCAAAAATCAATGTTGTGGTGAAGCACTTTGAGTGGAAGTAAATGGGGCGTATTTTTGAACGATTTAAAAACAGAAATGTCATACCTGGTTCATATAAATTAAATTAAGCGAAATAAATAAATAATAGTAAATAAACGAATGAATGAATAAGTGAATGAATAAATAAATAAATAAATAAATAAATGTCAAAACTCTATGTTGCGGTGAGGCACTTTGAGTGGAAGTAAATGGGGGCCCATTTTTTAATGAGTTCAAAACAGAAATGTCATGCCTATTTTTTTCGAAAAAAAAAAAAAAAATTAAATAAAAATCTGACAAAGCTGTGTTATAATCACTCTACAGTGAAAAAAACAAAACAACATATGAACTAGTCCCTCTTTTTCATTCATAAATAAATAAATCAGGGTTCCTCAAATCTTGCCCTGGAGGGCCAATGCGCTGCAGACTTTAGCTTCAACCCTGATCAAACTCACCTACCTGTGATTTTCTAAAGATCCTGAAGACATTGATTAGCATGCTCAGGTGTGTTTGATTAGGGTTAGAGCTGAACTCTGCAGGAAAGTGGATCTCGTGAGCAATTTTTGTTTGAAGATTGCTGAAATAGAAAAAGGCAAAAACGAATGTTGCAATGAGGCACCCTGAGTGGAAGTAAATGGGGGCCTAATTTTGAATGATTTAAAAAACAGAAAGGCCATGCGTATGGTTTCCTAAATTAAATAAATAAATGTTCGCTCTTAGGTTAATGCTTGCTTTTGTTTTGTTTTTCAGCTGATGAAACACTCTTCTCCTGTTTCCAAGTACCGAAAAAGTACCAAAAAAAAAGCTGAAATCTTTTATTTGTTTACTTGCAAGTCATTTGACCACTCACCAACATCAGAGATACATGAACTTGAGAATGTGTGTTGTTGTTGTTAATTATTGACATTTTAGCTTAAAATCTAAGAGGGTACATCTATGTAGTTTACAAGGAGCTCGGTCGACAGACAAGTTTGGGAAGCTCTCAAGTTGAAGAGAGGAGCATCATTTCCAAAAGAACATGCAGCGCTCAAGAGGTTGTTGTAGAGAGAGAGAAAAGGCCTGTCTATCGCCCCCTGGAGGAGAAAGGAAGAATGACGAGGCTGAGCTGTCCTTCGTCACACCGAAAGCAGAAAGCAGCAGCTATCAGTTTAAAAGGGTAAAGGAGAAAGCATGAACGCTGAGGCTTGGAGAAGTGTGTTTGCTGCCTCGTGAAGGAAAAGCAAAAGCTTACAGCACCTGGTATTCCCAGGCGGTCTCCCATCCAAGTACTAACCAGGCCCGACCCTGCTTAGCTTCCGAGATCGGACGAGATCGGGCGTGCTCAGGGTGGTATGGCCGTAAGCGAGTATTGCACTCAAGAGCGAGCTATTTAAAGACGACACACTGGGGTGTATTTCTGAACGATTTAAAGAGAAAAATGCCATGCCTGTGTTTAGTATGAATCAAATTACGTGAAATAAATAAACAACAATAAAAATATACATTTAAATAAATAAATTCAAAAATCAATGTTGTGGTGAAGCACTTTGAGTGGAAGTAAATGGGGCGTATTTTTGAACGATTTAAAAACAGAAATGTCATACCTGGTTCATATAAATTAAATTAAGCGAAATAAATAAATAATAGTAAATAAATGAATGAATGAATAAGTGAATGAATGAATAAATAAATAAATAAATGTAAATAAATGTCAAAACTCTATGTTGCGGTGAGGCACTTTGAGTGGAAGTAAATGGGGGCCCATTTTTTAATGAGTTCAAAACAGAAATGTCATGCCTATTGTTTTCGAAAAAAAAAAAAAAAAATTAAATAAAAATCTGACAAAGCTGTGTTATAATCACTCTACAGTGAAAAAAACAAAACAACATCAACTAGTCCCTCTTTTTCCAGGGTTCCTCGAATCTTGCCCTGGAGGGCCAATGCGCTGCAGACTTTAGCTTCAACCCTGATCAAACTCACCTACCTGTGATTTTCTAAAGATCCTGAAGACATTGATTAGCATGCTCAGGTGTGTTTGATTAGGGTTAGAGCTGAACTCTGCAGGAAAGTGGATCTCGTGAGCAATTTTTGGCCTTTGAAGATTGCTGAAATAGAAAAAGGCAAAAACGAATGTTGCAATGAGGCACCCTGAGTGGAAGTAAATGGGGGCCTAATTTTGAATAATTTAAAAAACAGAAAGGCCATGCGTATGGTTTCCTAAATTAAATAAATAAATGTTCGCTCTTAGGTTAATGCTTGCTTTTGTTTTGTTTTTCAGCTGATGAAACACTCTTTCTCCTGTTTCCAAGTACCGAAAAAGTATCACTGAAATCTTTTATTTGTTTACTTGCAAGTCATTTGACCACTCACCAACATCAGAGAATTGAACTTGAGAATGTGTGTTGTTGTTGTTAATTATTGACATTTTAGCTTAAAATCTAAGAGGGTACATCTATGTAGTTTACAAGGAGTTCGGTCGACAGACAAGTTTGGGAAGCTCTCAAGTTGAAGAGAGGAGCATAATTTCCAAAAGAACATGCAGCGCTCAAGAGGTTGTTGTAGAGAGAGAAAAGGCCTGTCTATCGCCCCCTGGAGGAGAAAGGAAGAATGACGAGGCTGAGCTGTCCTTCGTCACACCGAAAGCAGAAGGTCTTCAAGGTTCTAGGTTCTTGTTTATTTGTCACATACACAATCATACAGGGTATAATCAGTAGTGAAATGTAGATCAGGACGGGTCCGCTCAATGGACAGTGCAAAAAATGAATTGATTATACATAACACAGGAGCATGTCTACAAGAAATAAAATAAGGAGTAAAATGTGCTAAAATGAGGGTTTAATAAATATTAATATAACCAGGGATGTGTATTAGATGTTTATGAGACTGAGTTTAGGAGCCTGATGATCTGAGGGTAGAAGCTCCTTCTCTCTGTTTTTGCCATCACACTTCTGAAGCGCTTAAAGGAAGTGTGATGAAAAGACGGTTACCGGGGTGATATGAGTCCTTGATTATTTTTGCAGCTCTGCTTCTGCAAGATGTCCTGCAGAGAGGGGAGGGCAGACCCAGAGATGCGCTCAGCTAACAACTCTCTGCAGGGCCTTGCAGTCCTGATTTGTGGCGTTACTATACCACACTGAGATGCACTGAGTCAATACACTTTCTATGGCCCCTGAATAGAAAGTTTTCAGGATTGCTGGTGAGACCCTGAATTTCCTCAGCTGTCGCAGATGGTACAGTCTTTAACTTTCTTGACCTTTTTGATGTGTGCAGTCCAAGTCAGGTCCTCGGAGATGTTTACACCGAGGTATTGAAGCTCTTACTCTCTCCACAGTCCCACTGAAAAGAGGAGTAGGGCAAGGTGTCTCTTCCTGAAGTCTACAATCAGCTCTTTATTTTGCTCATTGTCCTGGCACCATGATGTTAGTCTCTCTATCACCCAAGTTGCGGTCTCATCATTGTTGGAAATGAGGCCCAGAACCACAGTAAATTCAAAAATCAATGTGGAGGTGAGAGGACACTTTGTGTAGAGAGAGTGAGCAGGGGACTCAGTAACGCAGCCCTGCGGGGCTCCTACGTATTGGAGTTGGAGGTGAACTGGCCCATTTTCACCACTTGTGGTCTGCCGGTGAGGAATGTCATACCTGGATCCAGTCACATAGTGGAATGTTTAAGCCGAGGTCTGAAGTAAATAGCTTGGAGGGGATAATAGTAAATAAATGAATGAATGAATAAGTGAATGAATAGTTGCCATTTTTGCTGTCAAATAAATAAATGTAAATAAATGTCAAAACTCTATGTTGCGGTGAGGCACTTTGAGTGGAAGTAAATGGGGGCCCATTTTTTCTTTAATGAGTTCAAAACAGACTGTTGAAGGGCAACTGGACGATCATGCAAGAGGGTTTACTGTTCTTAGGCACAGGGATATGACAGATTTTCGAATGAGGTGGGAAAAAAAAACTCGTTAAAAAATTAAATAAAAATCTGACAAAGCTGTGTTATAATCACTCTACAGTGAAAAAAACAAAACAACATATGAACTAGTCCCTCTTTTTCTCTCCTTATTCTCTCCGGATCGTCCTCCGTCACGGTGATAAATAAATCAGGGTTCCTCTTCCTGACGCGTTGAATCGGCAGAGTCGCACCGCCGTGCCCGGCCGTGGAGGACCTTCGGCCAATGCGCTCTCACCTCGCAGGGGTTACTTTAGCTTCAACCCTGATCAAACTCACCTACCTGTGATTTAGCAGCTCTAAAGATCCTGCCCGTCGGAAGACATTGATTAAACGCATGCTCAGGACCGGCGTGTGTTTGATTAGGGTTAGAGCCCGCACCGTGAACTCTGCAGGAAAGTGGATCTTATTGTTACGTTTCAGAGCAATTTTTGTTTGAAGATTGCTGAAATAGAAAAAGCTTAATGCAATCCGTGAACTCGCTGACGAATGCCCGGAACATTGCAATGAGGCACCCTGAGTGGAAGTAAATGGGGGCCAGCGCGTACTTCCCTCACCCCGGGGATTTTGAATGATTTTGTTTAATTCCGGTGTGAAAACCGCGTGAGAAAGGCCTGGGATGCGTATGGTTTCCTAAATTAAATAAATAAATGTTCGCTCTTAGGTTAATGCTTGGAAGTTCTTTTTCCTGTTTTGTTTTTCAGCTGATGAAACACTCTTTTGTTGATGTAGCTCCTGTTTTTGGACCAAGTCGTGTCTGCCGAGGTGGAAAAGTACGATGACCGCGGAAACTCGCGGGGTAAAAAAGCTGAAATGGAGAGATGTTCTGAGGCGAGCAGGAACGCGACAGAATGGAGATTATTTGTCGCACCATTACTTGCAAGTCATGAAACACACTCCACCCCCCTGATTTTTCCACTCTGTCCACCAACAGCAAAGTCAGAGATACATGAACTTGAGAATGTGAGCCATGTTGACAAACAAAGGATGTTGTTAATTATTGACATTTTAATCCTGCTTAAAATCTAAGAGGGTACATCTATGTAGTTTACAAGGAGTTCGGTCGACAGACAAGTTTGGGAAGCTCTCAAGTTGAAGGCGTTCCGAGAGGAGCATCATTTCCAAACGCTGGAGTGGGTAAAGTGTTCAAGCAGGTGCAGCGCTCAAGAGGTTGTTGTAGAGAGAGAGAAAAGGCCTGTCTATCGCCCCCTGGAGGAGAAAGGAAGAATGACGAGGTATATAAAAACTGAGCTGGAGCCATCCTTTAACGTCACACCGAAAGCAGAAAGCAGCAGCTATCAGTTTAAAAGGGTAAAGGAGAAAGCATGAACGCTGAGGCTTGGAGAAGTGTGTTTGCTGCCTCGTGAAGGAAAAGCAAAAGCTTACAGCACCTGGTATTCCCAGGCGGTCTCCCATCCAAGTACTAACCAGGCCCGACCCTGCTTAGCTTCCGAGATCGGACGAGATCGGGCGTGCTCAGGGTGGTATGGCCGTAAGCGAGTATTGCACTCAAGAGCGAGCTATTTAAAGACGACACACTGGGGTGTATTTCTGAACGATTTAAAGAGAAAAATGCCATGCCTGTGTTTAGTATGAATCAAATTACGTGAAATAAATAAACAACAATAAAAATATACATTTAAATAAATAAATTCAAAAATCAATGTTGTGGTGAAGCACTTTGAGTGGAAGTAAATGGGGGCGTATTTTTGAACGATTTAAAAACAGAAATGTCATACCTGGTTCATATAAATTAAATTAAGCGAAATAAATAAATAATAGTAAATAAATGAATGAATGAATAAATAAATGTAAATAAATGTCAAAACTCTATGTTGCGGTGAGGCACTTTGAGTGGAAGTAAATGGGGGCCCATTTTTTAATGAGTTCAAAACAGAAATGTCATGCCTATTTGTTTTCGAAAAAAATAAATAAAAATTAAATAAAAATCTGACAAAGCTGTGTTATAATCACTCTACAGTGAAAAAAAACAAAACAACATATCAACTAGTCCCTCTTTTTCATTCATAAATAAATAAATCAGGGTTCCTCGAAATCTTGCCCTGGAGGGCCAATGCGCTGCAGACTTTAGCTTCAACCCTGATCAAACTCACCTACCTGTGATTTTCTAAAGATCCTGAAGACATTGATTAGCATGCTCAGGTGTGTTTGATTAGGGTTAGAGCTGAACTCTGCAGGAAAGTGGATCTCGTGAGCAATTTTTGTTTGAAGATTGCTGAAATAGAAAAAGGCAAAAACGAATGTTGCAATGAGGCACCCTGAGTGGAAGTAAATGGGGGCCTAATTTTGAATGATTTAAAAAACAGAAAGGCCATGCGTATGGTTTCCTAAATTAAATAAATAAATGTTCGCTCTTAGGTTAATGCTTGCTTTTGTTTTGTTTTTCAGCTGATGAAACACTCTTCTCCTGTTTCCAAGTACCGAAAAAGTACCAAAAAAAAAGCTGAAATCTTTTATTTGTTTACTTGCAAGTCATTTGACCACTCACCAACATCAGAGATACATGAACTTGAGAATGTGTGTTGTTGTTGTTAATTATTGACATTTTAGCTTAAAATCTAAGAGGGTACATCTATGTAGTTTACAAGGAGTTCGGTCGACAGACAAGTTTGGGAAGCTCTCAAGTTGAAGAGAGGAGCATCATTTCCAAAAGAACATGCAGCGCTCAAGAGGTTGTTGTAGAGAGAGAGAAAAGGCCTGTCTATCGCCCCCTGGAGGAGAAAGGAAGAATGACGAGGCTGAGCTGTCCTTCGTCACACCGAAAGCAGAAAGCAGCAGCTATCAGTTTAAAAGGGTAAAGGAGAAAGCATGAACGCTGAGGCTTGGAGAAGTGTGTTTGCTGCCTCGTGAAGGAAAAGCAAAAGCTTACAGCACCTGGTATTCCCAGGCGGTCTCCCATCCAAGTACTAACCAGGCCCGACCCTGCTTAGCTTCCGAGATCGGACGAGATCGGGCGTGCTCAGGGTGGTATGGCCGTAAGCGAGTATTGCACTCAAGAGCGAGCTATTTAAAGACGACACACTGGGGTGTATTTCTGAACGATTTAAAGAGAAAAATGCCATGCCTGTGTTTAGTATGAATCAAATTACGTGAAATAAATAAACAACAATAAAAATATACATTTAAATAAATAAATTCAAAAATCAATGTTGTGGTGAAGCACTTTGAGTGGAAGTAAATGGGGCGTATTTTTGAACGATTTAAAAACAGAAATGTCATACCTGGTTCATATAAATTAAATTAAGCGAAATAAATAAATAATAGTAAATAAATGAATGAATGAATAAGTGAATGAATGAATAAATAAATAAATAAATAAATGTCAAAACTCTATGTTGCGGTGAGGCACTTTGAGTGGAAGTAAATGGGGGCCCATTTTTTAATGAGTTCAAAACAGAAATGTCATGCCTATATTGTTTTCGGAAAAAAATAAATAAAAATTAAATAAAAATCTGACAAAGCTGTGTTATAATCACTCTACAGTGAAAAAAACAAAACAACATATCAACTAGTCCCTCTTTTTCATTCATAAATAAATAAATCAGGGTTCCTCAAATCTTGCCCTGGAGGGCCAATGCGCTGCAGACTTTAGCTTCAACCCTGATCAAACTCACCTACCTGTGATTTTCTAAAGATCCTGAAGACATTGATTAGCATGCTCAGGTGTGTTTGATTAGGGTTAGAGCTGAACTCTGCAGGAAAGTGGATCTCGTGAGCAATTTTTGTTTGAAGATTGCTGAAATAGAAAAAGGCAAAAACGAATGTTGCAATGAGGCACCCTGAGTGGAAGTAAATGGGGGCCTAATTTTGAATAATTTAAAAAACAGAAAGGCCATGCGTATGGTTTCCTAAATTAAATAAATAAATGTTCGCTCTTAGGTTAATGCTTGCTTTTGTTTTGTTTTGTTTTTCAGCTGATGAAACACTCTTCTCCTGTTTCCAAGTACCGAAAAAGTACCAAAAAAAAAGCTGAAATCTTTTATTTGTTTACTTGCAAGTCATTTGACCACTCACCAACATCAGAGAAACATGAACTTGAGAATGTGTGTTGTTGTTGTTAAACATTTTAGCTTAAAATCTAAGAGGGTACATCTATGTAGTTTACAAGGAGTTCGGTCGACAGACAAGTTTGGGAAGCTCTCAAGTTGAAGAGAGGAGCATCATTTCCAAAAGAACATGCAGCGCTCAAGAGGTTGTTGTAGAGAGAGAGGAGAGAGAGTTCAGCTTTCTATTTTTGAAAACAAGAACTCTATACCTTGAACTCTTGAAATGACTCTCTCAATATCAATGTGGAATATTCAAGGCTTGAACTCAACAGCATTTGGGCTAAAGAGTTTAAACACAGAATTCCAGAAGAGCATCAAGGAGATGGACATTATAATTCTACAGGAGACATGGAGCAGGGCAGACGCAATCACCCACTGCCCACCCAACTACAGAGAAATCATCCTACCATCACAAAAACTCAACACAGTCCGACAGGGAAGAGACTCAGGAGGAGTAATAATCTGGTACAAATCAAAATTCCACAACCACATCAACACAGTAAAGCAAGGCAAATACTACACCTGGCTTAAAATCCACAAGGAACTGCTCTCATCCAGAAAAGATACATTCCTGTGTGCTATATACATCCCGCCATCAGAGTCCCCCTACTACAGCGAAGACACGTTCTCCACATTAGAGGAAGAGACGAGCCACTTCCAGGCCCAGGGAAACGTGCTCATCTGCGGGGACCTGAACGCAAGAACAGGACTACAGCCGGACTTCACCGACACACAAGGGAGCAAATACATCAACAACAAACTGACTGTTATTAATAACACATTCTCCCATATCCACAGAAATAACCATGATCATACAGTAAACAAGAATGGGAAAGACCTCCTGCAGCTCTGTCGAAGCCTGGGTCTGTATATCATCAACGGTAGGTTACGAGGGGACACTTTAGGGAGATTCACATTTTGCTCACCTCTTGGGAATAGCACAGTTGATTATATGATAACAGACATAGATCCTTCATCTCTCAGATCATTCACTGTTAGAGAACTGACCCCTCTGTCTGATCACAGTCAAATCACTGCGTATCTCAAAAAGACTGAAAATAACATTAACACAAAGCCCAGTAAGCTGTACAACATCAGAAACCCATACAGATGGGCTGAAAACAGTGCTGAAGAATATCAGAAAGCACTTAGCAGCCAAAAAATACAAGCGCTGATAGATAACTTCCTAAATACCACCTATGCTCACACTAATGAAGGGGTCAATCTGGCTGTCAAAGATATAAATTACATATTTGAAAAATCAGCAAAACAATCCAAATTGAAAACAAAAAATGGAAAAAATCAAATACTCAAACATGACAAAAATTGGTTTGATCAGAACTGTCAAACTATTCGCAAAAAGCTGAGAACATTGTCAAATCAGAAACATAGCGATCCAAATAATGCAGAGATCCGCCATCTTTACTGCGAAACACTAAAACAATACAAACACACACTCAGAACCAAAAAAGCACAATACACCCAAAAACAACTGACAATAATCGAGAAGTCCGTGAACACAAACCAATTTTGGGATAATTGGAACAACCTGAAAAAAACTGATCATGAAGAATTGCCAATACAAAATGGAGAAATATGGGAAAGTCATTTCCAAACATTGTTTAATAAAGTACAAACTGACACAAACTGTAAGCAAAACCAAACAATCAACCAATTAGAAAAACTAGAATTAACAATCAAAGATAACCAAAACCCATTAGATTTCCCAATAACTGATAAAGAACTTACAGAAAAAATCAAAAATCTCCAACTCAAAAAAGCATCAGGACCTGATGGGATATTAAATGAAATGATAAAACACACAAGCAGCAAGCTCCAATTAGCCGTTCTAAAACTATTCAATGTGATCCTGAGTGTAGGTTACTTCCCCGACATCTGGAATCAAGGCTTGATAACACCAATCTTTAAAAACGGAGATAAATTTGATCCTAACAACTACAGAGGAATCTGTGTGAGCAGCAACCTGGGAAAGTTATTCAGTAGCATAATAAACACTCGACTACTAGACTTCATCACCACACACAATGTACTGAGCAGAAGTCAAATCGGATTCTTACCAAATTACCGTACATCTGATCACATCTATACACTACATACTCTAATTGAAAAACACGTTAACCAAGATAAAGGTAAAATATATGCATGCTTTATTGACTTTAAAAAAGCTTTTGACTCAATTTGGCACCAAGGACTATTCTACAAACTTATTGAAAGTGGAATAGGAGGTAAAACCTATGACCTCATCAAATCAATGTACACTGAAAGTAAATGTGGCGTAAAAATCAACACCAAACGTACAAGGTATCTCTCCCAGGAGCGTGGAGTGAGACAGGGCTGCTGCTTAAGCCCAACATTATTTAACATCTATATAAATGAACTGGCGCTCAGTCTGGAGCGATCTGCAGCTCCTGGTCTCACTCTACACGACTCAGAGATCAAATGCCTGCTGTATGCAGATGATCTGGTTCTGCTGTCTCCCACTCAACATGGTCTACAGCAGAACCTGGACCTGCTGGAGCAATACTGCCAGACCTGGGCCCTGACAGTCAACCTGAAGAAAAACAACATTATGATCTTTCAGAAGAGATCCAGATCCCAAGGAACACAACACACATTTTCATTAGGCACGAACCAGATAGCACACACGTCACACTACAACTACCTGGGTTTGAAAATCACATCCACTGGAAACTTTAATCATGCTGTGAATGAACTGAGAGATAAAGCACGCAGGGCCTTCTACGCCATAAAACGGCAATGTCCTATAGAAATCCCTATTAGAATTTGGCTGAAAATATTAGAATCAGTAATTGAGCCCATTGCACTATATGGCAGTGAGGTGTGGGGTCCACTGACAAACCCAAGTCAAGATCTCACTAAATGGGAAAAACACCCGATTGAGACCCTGCATGCAGAACTCTGTAAAAATATACTACACGTGCACCGGCACACAACAAATAACGCATGCAGGGCAGAATTAGGCAAATATCCTCTAATCATAAAGATACAAAAAAGGGCTATTAAATTCTGGAAACATCTGAAGCTCAGTGACCCCCAATCATACCATTATAAAGCCCTGCAATACCAAGAGATGAGCAAAGAAAGCAAGCCCTTCCTCCATCTGATCCAGAGCTTCAGTCCTGATGCTTCACTAACATCTACTGATGCTCTGACTCACAACATCAGAACCAATCAGATCACTGCACAAATCAAACAGAGTTGCATCACTCATTGGCAAACCCAAACTCAACAACAGAGTAAAATGCAATGCTATCTGTCCCTAAAGAGAGAGTACAGTATGGCAGAGTACCTGTACACAGTGTCAGATAAGAAACTGAGAAGCACGTTGACCAGATACAGACTCAGCGGACACAAGCTGATGATAGAGACGGGCAGACACAGACAAACATGGCTGCCCCCCGAGCAGAGATTGTGTTCACACTGTGATCTGAATCAGACGGAAACAGAACTGCACTTCCTAACAGAATGCTCCAAATACACAGATATACGGACAGTGTTCTACAACAAAATACAGCAGATCCATCCCACATTTAAAACTCTTCCAGACCAGGAGAAACTAGCGTATCTGCTCGGAGAACACAAGAGCTGCTGTGTGTTTGCTGCTCAATATGTGTCTCTCTGTCACCACAGAAGAGAAGACACTCCACCTGCCCTGAGCTGATGTTCCCAGCACATCTACATTATATTATGCCAGATTACTCTGTTATATTACTTACATGTACATTTTGCTTCTGTAAATCTAATCCCTTATTTTTTTTTTTTTTTTTTTTTTTCTAGTTTATATACTTGCATACATTAGTAATTCATTTTGCACTACTTGCTTAATACTTTTATATATTATTATTATTACAATTATTATTCTTTTTCTTTCTGTTAATACATATATGCACTATTTGTGAGCAGCCCAGCTGCAATTGCTTTGGCAATACAAATGTATAGCTTTTGTCATGCCAATAAAGCACACTTAAATTGAAATTGAAATTGAAAAGGCCTGTCTATCGCCCCCTGGAGGAGAAAGGAAGAATGACGAGGCTGAGCTGTCCTTTGTCACACCGAAAGCAGAAAGCAGCAGCAATCAGTTTAAAAGGGTAAAGGAGAAAGCATGAACGCTGAGGCTTGGAGAAGTGTGTTTGCTGCCTCGTGAAGGAAAAGCAAAAGCTTACAGCACCTGGTATTCCCAGGCAGTCTCCCATCCAAGTACTAACCAAGCCCGACCCTGCTTAGCTTCCGAGATCGGACGAGATCGGGCGTGCTCAGGGTGGTATGGCCGTAAGCGAGTATTGCACTCAAGAGCGAGCTATTTAAAGACGACACACTGGGGTGTATTTCTGAACGATTTAAAGACAAAAATGCCATGCCTGTGTTTAGTATGAATCAAATTACGTGAAATAAATAAATAACAATAAAAATATACATCTAAATAAATAAATTCAAAAATCATTGTTGTGGTGAAGCACTTTGAGTGGAAGTAAATGGGGGCATATTTTTGAACGATTTAAAAACAGAAATGTCATACCTGGTTCATATAAATTAAATTAAGCGAAATACAAACCCGATTCCAAAAAAGTTGGGACACTGTACAAATTGTGAATAAAAACAGAATGCAATGTAGAAGTTTCAAATTTCAATATTTTATTCAGAATACAACATAGATGACATGTCAAATGTTTAAACTGAGAAAATGTACCATTTTAAGGGAAAAATAAGTTGATTTTAAATTTCATGGCATCAACATCTCAAAAAAGTTGGGACAAGGCCATGTTTACCACTGTGTGGCATCCCCTCTTCTTTTTATAACAGTCTGCAAACGTCTGGGGACTGAGGAGACAAGTTGCTCAAGTTTAGGAATAGGAATGTTGTCCCATTCTTGTCTAATACAGGCTTCTAGTTGCTCAACTGTCTTAGGTCTTCTTTGTCGCATCTTCCTCTTTATGATGCGCCAAATGTTTTCTATGGGTGAAAGATCTGGACTGCAGGCTGGCCATTTCAGTACCCGGATCCTTCTTCTACGCAGCCATGATGTTGTAATTGATGCAGTATGTGGTCTGGCATTGTCATGTTGGAAAATGCAAGGTCTTCCCTGAAAGAGACGACGTCTGGATGGGAGCATATGTTGTTCTAGAACTTGGATATACCTTTCAGCATTGATGGTGCCTTTCCAAATGTGTAAGCTGCCCATGCCACACGCACTCATGCAACCAAATACCATCAGAGATGCAGGCTTCTGAACGGAGCGCTGATAACAACTTGGGTTGTCCTTGTCCTCTTTAGTCCGGATGACATGGCGTCCCAGTTTTCCAAAGAGAACTTCAAATTTTGATTCGTCTGACCACAGAACAGTTTTCCACTTTGCCACAGTCCATTTCAAATGAGCCTTGGCCCAGAGAAAACGCCAGCGCTTCTGGATCATGTTTAGATATGGCTTCTTTTTTGACCTATAGAGTTTTAGCCGGCAACGGCGAACGGCACGGTGGATTGTGTTCACCGACAATGTTTTCTGGAAGTATTCCTGAGCCCATGTTGTGATTTCCATTACAGTAGCATTCCTGTATGTGATGCAGTGCCATCTAAGGGCCCGAAGATCACGGGCATCCAGTATGGTTTTCCGGCCTTGACCCTTACGCACAGAGATTGTTCCAGATTCTCTGAATCTTTGGATGATATTATGCACTGTAGATGATGATAACTTCAAACTCTTTGCAATTTTTCTCTGAGAAACTCCTTTCTGATATTGCTCCACTATTTTTCGCCGCAGCATTGGGGGAATTGGTGATCCTCTTCCCATCTTGACTTCTGAGAGACACTGCCACTCTGAGAGGCTCTTTTTATACCCAATCATGTTGCCAATTGACCTAATAAGTTGCAAATTGGTCCTCCAGCTGTTCCTTATATGTACATTTAACTTTTCCGGCCTCTTATTGCTACCTGTCCCAACTTTTTTGGAATATGTAGCTCTCATGAAATCCAAAATGAGCCAATATTTGGCATGACATTTCAAAATGTCTCACTTTCAACATTTGATGTGTTATCTATATTCTATTGTGAATAAAATATAAGTTTATGAGATTTGTAAATTATTGCATTCCTTTTTTATTCACAATTTGTACAGTGTCACAACTTTTTTGGAATCGGGTTTGTAAATAAATAATAGTAAATAAATGAATGAATGAATAAGTGAATGAATGAATAAATAAATAAATGTAAATAAATGTCAAAACTCTATGTTGCGGTGAGGCACTTTGAGTGGAAGTAAATGGGGGCCCATTTTTTAATGAGTTCAAAACAGAAATGTCATGCCTATATTGTTTTCGGAAAAAAAAAAAAAAAATTAAATAAAAATCTGACAAAGCTGTGTTATAATCACTCTACAGTGAAAAAAACAAAACAACATATGAACTAGTCCCTCTTTTTCATTCATAAATAAATAAATCAGGGTTCCTCAAATCTTGCCCTGGAGGACCAATGCGCTGCAGACTTTAGCTTCAACCCTGATCAAACTCACCTACCTGTGATTTTCTAAAGATCCTGAAGACATTGATTAGCATGCTCAGGTGTGTTTGATTAGGGTTAGAGCTGAACTCTGCAGGAAAGTGGATCTCGTGAGCAATTTTTGTTTGAAGATCGCTGAAATAGAAAAAGGCAAAAACGAATGTTGCAATGAGGCACCCTGAGTGGAAGTAAATGGGGGCCTAATTTTGAATGATTTAAAAAACAGAAAGGCCATGCGTATGGTTTCCTAAATTAAATAAATAAATGTTCGCTCTTAGGTTAATGCTTGCTTTTGTTTTGTTTTTCAGCTGATGAAACACTCTTCTCCTGTTTCCAAGTACCGAAAAAGTACCAAAAAAAAAGCTGAAATCTTTTATTTGTTTACTTGCAAGTCATTTGACCACTCACCAACATCAGAGATACATGAACTTGAGAATGTGTGTTGTTGTTGTTAAACATTTTAGCTTAAAATCTAAGAGGGTACATCTATGTAGTTTACAAGGAGTTCGGTCGACAGACAAGTTTGGGAAGCTCTCAAGTTGAAGAGAGGAGCATCATTTCCAAAAGAACATGCAGCGCTCAAGAGGTTGTTGTAGAGAGAGAGAAAAGGCCTGTCTATCGCCCCCTGGAGGAGAAAGGAAGAATGACGAGGCTGAGCTGTCCTTCGTCACACCGAAAGCAGAAAGCAGCAGCTATCAGTTTAAAAGGGTAAAGGAGAAAGCATGAACGCTGAGGCTTGGAGAAGTGTGTTTGCTGCCTCGTGAAGGAAAAGCAAAAGCTTACAGCACCTGGTATTCCCAGGCGGTCTCCCATCCAAGTACTAACCAGGCCCGACCCTGCTTAGCTTCCGAGATCGGACGAGATCGGGCGTGCTCAGGGTGGTATGGCCGTAAGCGAGTATTGCACTCAAGAGCGAGCTATTTAAAGACGACACACGGGGGTGTATTTCTGAACGATTTAAAGACAAAAATGCCATGCCTGTGTTTAGTATGAATCAAATTACCTGAAATAAATAAACAACAATAAAAATATACATTTAAATAAATAAATTCAAAAATCAATGTTGTGGTGAAGCACTTTGAGTGGAAGTAAATGGGGGCGTATTTTTGAACGATTTAAAAACAGAAATGTCATACCTGGTTCATATAAATTAAATTAAGTGAAATAAATAAATAATAGTAAATAAATGAATGAATGAATAAGTGAATGAATGAATAAATAAATAAATGTAAATAAATGTCAAAACTCAGTTGTGGTGAGGCACTTTGAGTGGAAGTAAATGGGGGCCCATTTTTAAAGTAACGTGCCCAACACTGTTTAAGACTGATAGGAAAGGAAGATGTTTAGCTAAGAGTGACAGTTAGTAGAAGTATTTTTTTTCTCACTTTAATTATATGATGTAATATGATATTTAATAAAAAGTATAGTAATTATAAGTATAGTCAATAGTATTTTGTCAGCTTTTGCACTGAAGGCAGAAAAAAATGCATAGCTTTTAAATGGGAATGGTGCATTTTTTTCTTTCTACATCACTCAAATCAGTAGTATTTATGTGTTTTATCCTATTATTGTTTTTTTAAAAAGGAAACACTCAAGCCCAATGATGAAAAAAGAAGCAGCAGCACTTCACTAGCATGGATATAGTTCAAGATTATAGGTATGCTTTAAAAAATATATAAAAATCTTTGCACCCCATAGCAACCTCCAACACACAAGGGCTGCCTTCTCCAGAGGGCATGTTTCTTGGTTTCTTGTGTACTTTATCTGCATATTTTGGGTTATTATGTTAAGACTGTGTCTTAAGAACTAGTTTGACCAACTAGCAGTGGCCAAGGGGTATCTGTGTTAAGTCATCCAAAGTTCAGACTGGACTGGACTTGTGTATTTGTCAGTAATCTTTGCCTTTCTTTCAGATAGTGCTACCAGGAATTGTGCAGAGGCTGGAGAGTCTTCTGCAGTCAGGACTGCCTGTGCTAGGCCCTACTCCAGTCAAGTCAACTCCTGATGCTTGTCTGCATCAATAGAGACATGGGCCTGAAAACATTCAGTGACTGGGGTTCAGTCATCAAAAGACACTCCAGTTAAGTCGTGCATCCCAAGAAAGACTTAAGGTCTCTGCACACCGAGTACGAAATTTTCGCACGTTAAAAAATAAATACGACCTCACGTTGTGTCAATCACGTTTGCACACTGCCTCCGAAACTTTCGTCCGTCATAAAAAATTCGGATCAGGTTCGATTTTCTGCGTTTTCGCATCCGTTGCATGCATTTTGATAGGAAAGGATGAAGAATACGAAAAAACGGAAATACGCAGCGAAAATTTTGGACTCAGTGTGCAATGGCCTCTGCTGCGTTTTTTCGTATTCGCAATCCTAAAAATTCGTCACGCACAGAGACCTTGCACGCTGAGTCCGATGCGTATTAATTAACCCGTTGCGAAAAAGATCGCAAAACAGTAGCCTACTAAACGGAGTCTTCAAGCATTGAGGATGATTTTGTTGTTCTCTTGCTTCTTAAAAAAAGAAAAAGAAAGGAAATATTGGGTCCATCCAATCCTAAAATATAGAGAAGATGGAGAGTTCCTCTTCTTATTAAGGAGCAGTGGGATTATCACGGGAGATTACTTCAGGACGTCAGTGTCTCAGTTTGATGCTTTGCTAGCGATACTAGAGCCACATATGAAAAAGAAGACCACCAATTTCTGTGAACTCAGTGTGCAAGGATCTATACAGTGCTTTGTGCTGCGAGACGAAGTGTATGAACTTGACCATCGCCATTCTGGATTTTGGCGTTCGCTTCTACGGTGGCTCTGAACTGTCAAAACACCTCTCAAAATGCTTGCCACGGATGCGAAAAACGCAAAAAATCGAACCCGACCCGGACGAAAATTTCGGAGGCAGTGTGCAAACGTGATTGACATAACGTGAGGTCGTATTTATTTTTCAACGTGTGAAAATTTCGGACGAAAAATTCGGACTCCGTGTGCAATGGCCTTAAGAGTCATTAACAATTGTAATTAAGACACACAAAAAAAGTGCATTTACCAGTAATAAATTAACGTATGTGTGTTTATGTGTGTTTTTTTTTTCTGGGGGTGCCAAGGCCAGACTCCCATTTCTGCTTGACAGCAATGTCAGGCAAAAGTTAAACAATGCAGCCAAAAACAAAAACAAAACAAATTACTTCTTAAGATGTTGTTTGGTGTTGTTCATTTGAAGGAATTTGTATGTGTTGTATTTAGTATATGTTGTAGTATCCTATACTGGAGTGTTAGAACATTTACTACAGTAATGGCTAAAGTAATTTGTCAATATTACTATAGTAGGATTACCACAGCAAATTACCATTCATAAGTTAGTACAATTTACTGTAGTACATTTATGGTTCAAAAACACTGTAGTATTTACCAGAGAAATTTTACAACATTTTCTATGGTAAATTTACTATACATTTCTATAGTACTTTTCCCCCACAATTTACTATAGTATCTTTACAATAGTGCGGTTCAAAAACACTATAGTATTTACTATAGAAATGTTACTACATTTTCTATAGTAAATTTACTCTAGTATTTTTTCATGTGGGCAGCATGGCTCACCTGCTAAGCATATTGTGCTGTGTCCTGGTTGGGAAATGTGTCATTTCAAGCCCAGTCTAAAGTAAGGAGTTGATGTTTTTTGCAGAGATGTTACCTGTTTGTATGGCCTTTACATTGCTTTGTTTGCTTTCTTTTGTTGTTGTTGTTGTTTTTTTGTACTTTTGTGTATTTACATTTTTGGCTGTATGTAGCTGTATTAACCTGAATTTAATGTTTTCTATTTTGTATTTAATAAATTGATTTGAAAACCCTTTGACTACTGTACATGTTTGACAATACAGACATTAGTTATGTGGTGACTGCATCCATTTCAGATGTATAATAGCTGTTTTCCCCAAAGACTTAAGTTATAGTAGCTGGAAACTATTGATAGTGAAACAGATGTATTGGTGTAGATCAGGGGTGCCCAGCCTGAACTCTGCAGGAAGATAGATCTCCAGGACCAGGGTTGGGCACCCCTGTTGTAGATTAATAGTGCGGGCCCTGTGTGGGCCTAGTGAGGGCTTCCTGGGGGCTCTAAGCGAGGGCTGCCCGTTAGGGGTGGGAATCTTTGGTCACCTCACGATTCGATCCGATTTCGATTCCGGGAGTCACGATCCGATTCCAGAACGATTCTTGATCTACTTTTTTCCCCCCTTTTAATTAGTTTACCGACTTGAGAATCTTAAAATCCTTACATTTACATATACAATAAGTACATTTACATATACAATAAGTAATTAAGTACTTTTTAAAATAATTACAAATTGTTTAAAAAAAAAAACAGTTGTATGTTAAGAATTTTATACTAATATAACTTAAAAATATACAAGCAAGTAGCAAATAATAAAGAGGAACATAGAAACATACAAACAAAGAGTATTTAAGATTATCTGAACGTTTTCCATTCAAGAACTGATTTTTCTTCATCTATAGGGGAGAGTGGGGACAGTTGCAACACTTTTTGCATTTCCTTTAGTTTTTCAGAGACTGTTTGCATTAGAAAGCCATAATTTTAATACAATAAAGCCACATCAGTCGGCTACTCACCCACATTGCTGTAACACGTGCACATATGATTATATACATAAATTTATACTTGAATAGACAAAGTCAAATGTTGCAACTGACCCCACAACAGGGCAATCATTCAAATGTAATTAAAACCATTCTTAAATATAATTTTGCAGTTTATTTATTTTATTTGTGCATAGACATGGTCTTTAATAAGTTAAATTGGCTGTATAAAAACAAAGAATAGTAAATGGAAGAAAAAAAATTCAAGTAACAACCTTGTCTTGGTTAATTATTACAATACATTTGAACTTCAAAATATTAATTTAATCAGAATCAAGACACTAAAATTTAATAATAGCCTACTTCTGTTAACATCTGTGAAAGGTTACTGAACTAAGGTCAGTTGCATGAACAAAGTCACTAACTTAAGACTGTCTTAAGAACTAGTTTGACCAACTAGCAGCTAACCAAGTGTATCAATGTTGTGGTAAGAGACAACAACTGTCCCTACACTTGACAGCCGTGATAAAACTTGGTATAATAGCTTGACTCAAAATCTTTGACACATGCTAGCTATGCCTATTAGAAGCAAAGAAAACACAGATATAAATCATATGTTTTTACAATGCTTCACGCAAACAACTTAGACAGTATGACAAAATAAATCTGATTATTAAAAAAATACTTTTTTACCATGAAAATTATTTTTTGTAAAAGGAATGGTCACATGTGCCTGATTTCATCCAGGAAGGATGGGGGGCTGATTTAGCATGTGCAGTATGAATATCATCACTGTAGCTCATTCCTGATTGAAGAAATAAGCCATGTTGAACCGTCCACCTCCCCTACTGTTGTTTTTTACTATGACATCATTGACAGCGGGAGATCTATTAAGCTGCATTCAAGCACGGATCTCTTTTGAAATATAAGAAGTAATGTGGTTTGTCCTGTCCGTTTAATCCCTTAAGACATAACTGGCTGTGTTTACATTAATTTTGCATCATTTTGAGACGCAAGTACATTAAACCACTTACACGGAGTCGCGCACACACAGCCGCATGTGCGAGCAGTCTACACAAACAAAGCGCGCGTCAGCATTTGAAATTGAAAGAAGCATTCTGTTAGTGAGGTTCATATTTTAAATATATAAGTCCACTGCATTCCAAACCACATAAATGATGACTTCGTAGAGCATTTGTAAGGAAAATACAGACGGGCGAGACCGCACACTTCAAGTGTAACATCAAACAAAGCGCGCATCTCTCACAGCACATCCTGTGCAATGAAGCCCGTTAATGTCCTTGTAATTCGCTTCAACCTTTCCGAGCTTTGAAAGATTATTTTACGGACAGTTAGAGTGGTGTGTGTGTGTGAGGAATTGGAAGCAAGCAGAATACAGGTGTTTCTAATGCAAACTCAGCGTCATCGCACATCTGGTTAAAAACTAAGCTCAGAATCGATCCAGAATCGTTGGAGAGAGAATCGCGATGCATCGATGCATCGATTTTTTCTCCCACCCCCACTGCCCGTGCAGGGCCAGCGCTAAGGGGCCAACGTTTTGCCAATGAGCAAAATCTCAGAGGCCCTGCGCAGGTAGCCCGCTGGGGGCCCTCAGGCTAGCCCTAAGTGGGCCCGTAAAGGGCCACCGCAGGCCTGTTTGCAGGGCCAGTTTTGGCAAAGATTTGGCACAGTGAGTGCTGGCTAATGTGGCTGTGAGTCTAAAGTGGCCCGCACATGATGCCACAAATATGTCTCAGTTATCCTAAACCGTGTCAGGGCCAGTTTTGGAAAAGATATGGCACAGGGAGCACTGGCTAATGTGGCTGTGAGCTTAAAGTGGCCCTTATATGATGCCACAAATGTGGCCCAGTTATCCAAAACCTTATCTGGTCTGGTTTTGGCAAAGATATGGCATGGTAAGCACTGGCTAATGTGGCTGAGAGTCTAAAGTGGCTCACATATGATGCCACAAATGTGGCCCAGTTATCCTAAAACATATTTTGGCCAGTTTTGGCAAATATATGGCACAGTGAGCGCTGGCTAATGTGGCTGTGAGCCTAACTTGTCCCACATTTGATATGGCAACCCAGACAGCAACATAGTGTTGGCCCAGATCCGGCCCACATCTGGCCCGTGTGAAATTCATGCGGGCCAGATGTGGGCCGTATCTGGGCCGACACTGCTTGCTGTCTGGGAAATATGCCCCATATATTATAAAACAGATGAGGGCCACTTCTGGTTTTGATGTTGCACTTGACACTGGCTAATTGAAATGGAAGTTTGAAATTGTAAATATGGCTTAACAGAATTTGGCTACTTTTAGTAGGATGCAACACAGCCCAGACAGCAAGCCGTGTCGGCCCAGATCCGGCGCACATCTGGCCCACATGGATTTCACATGGGCCAGATGTGGGCTGGATCTGGGCCAAAACTATGTTGCAGTCTGGGAGTTAACTGATGCAGGATGATCTGGATATGAGTCTTAAGAAGACTACATAGCAATTTATTTTTTGAAACATGCTTTTTAATGGCAGTTTTTTATACTGTGCAGCATAAAGACAGAAGTGCACTAAAATGATAGCTCTTACTGTCAAGGTTTCTGTTAATTTGGACTTTGTTTTCCCTTTGCACCATTTCCCTTGTTGTGTTGATTGTTTTATTCTGTTCAGGTGTGCCTAGTTAATTATCCTTGCTTGGTCTGAGTACTTAAGTTCCTGTATGTTCACTTTGAGGTTGTTTGGTCTTATGTCTACATGTCTTAAAAGTTGCTGTGCTACATTGTGTTTGGATTTATCCTTGTTGGATAACCTTGATATGTAACCTTTCATCTTCGACGTGCGCTCTTTAACACAGCGTAGCCGTGACACTTACAGACTTACTGTGTAGGTAGAGTCTCAGTGAGAAACATTTAGGTTCAAACTTGTGAAGGATTTATTTTAAAGTATTGGAATGTGTCTTTGAATATTTATCAGTGACATTTGAATTGCTGCTTGTGCAAAACCTGGGTCAGGATGTTCTTACCAGGAAGGACACATTTCCGGAACTTATTTTAACATTTAGGGAGGATATTTTTAAATTTCTCTTTAAAATTTGTTGAGTATTGTTGATGCATAACCCATTTAAGGCTTAGTGTGGCCAAAATAATGTATATTGGTTTATTTGGTTCATTATTAGCTAAAATGCCACCATTCCATGCAGCATGTGGGCCACATGAGAAATGTGGGGAAGACCAGGGGTCCGTTCTTTGTACCTCGCTTAATGCATCTGAGATGATTTGAAAGATGCCAGATCTTCTAATCGTGATAACTGATCTCTGGCTAATTTGGTTCTTCAAATGAATTTGCATATTAGATTAAAATACCTGGCTGGCGGCAAGACAGCAACGTAATGACATCATATGATTAAAAAAGACACCTGACGAAAGAGTTGACACATTTCTGGACCTTTATAAGGAAACAGCCAAGTGAACAAAACTACATAAATGTATATAGATATAAATAGATAAATGAGATGTAAATAGATTAATGAAATGTGCACTGTTTTTAATTTATTTGTAATTTTTTTTACATGATTCCCAATTATTTATATTCATGACTTCTAGTATTTGTACAGGTGTTATATTTTTATTTTAATGTTGTAATTAGCAATTCATTTAATTTTATCTTTGAAGCAGATTTGTTAAGTGACAGCATTAACTAAAGTTTCTTAGAGATCAAGTTATCTGCATCTCCTGCACTCCATCAAGCCCCTCCCATAATATGTCATCACTCAAATTAATGCACAGCTCAGATTAACTGTATAGCATGTGTGTAAGACTCCAATACAATTATAAAGTAATTATTTCATCACTAATAAGACTTTCAATGAGTAAAACTGGCTGTAGTATTATATACAGACAGCAAGCAGTGTTGGCCCAGATCCGGCCCACATCTGGCCCGCATGGATTTCACACGGGCCAGATGTGGGCTGGATTTGGGCCAAAACTATGTTGCTACAACATTATCTTATTTTAAAATTCATTTTTAAATTATTGTCCCTGGACCAGTAGGGTACTCTTGTAATAAAGTAGCGGTGGCTGGGACCTATTTTAAGTATCAATTCTGCTTAAAAAGATGCGATCTAATCCTGTTTACATGAAATAAACCTGCTCCGGACCTGCTTACGGACCTGTTGCTATGACAGCAAGTCTAGGATGAGTTTCGAAGAACCAAATGATCCAAGATCAAGCGAAATCGTCAACCATCAAGTCCAGCTAACTGAGTTAGCGACATATGAAGAACGGACTGATAAAAATTGGATAAAAACCAATAAAAACTGATAAAAATCAACTGTGGCCCACATTAGGGCCAGTTTTGATTTATTTGGTTGGCTTACATGCAGCAATGCTAAGGTTTACTTGAGGCCCAAATCTGGCAAACAGGACCTGACTGCCCAAATGCTATTATTCCACATGGTATGTGGGCCAGAATTAAAATAAATGTGGCCCAAATTGGGCCAGTTCTGCTTTATTTTATTTATTTATTTATCGTCACGGCTGCCATGCGGCCTTCCTATGGCTTGCTTGTGGCCCAAACAGGTGTGGACCACCCAAATGCCATCATTCTACATAGTATGTGGGCTAGAGCAAGGTGTTAGATCTGGGCCGGATCTGGGCCAGAATTAAAATAAATGTGGCCCAGATTTGGGCCAGTTCTGGTTTATTTTATTTATTTATTTTCATGGCTGCCATGCGGCCTTCCTTTGGCTTGCTTGTGGCCCAAATTTGGCAAACAGGAGCCGACCGCCCAAGTGCCATCATTCTTCTCAGTATGTGGGCCAGAGCAAGGTGTTGGATTTGCGCCAGAATTAAAATCAATGGGGCCCAGATTTGAGACAGTTCTGCTTTATTTGGTTTATTCATGACTGACATTGGGCTTTCCTTTGGCTTATTGTGGCCCAACTTTGGCAAACAGGAGCGGACCGCCCAAGTGCCATCATTCCACGTGGTGTGTGGGCCAGATGAAAGTGTCAGGTGTGGGCCTGATCTGGACCTCAGGAATTTTGCTATCTGGGATGTATTCATGGGAGAGGCATGCTGGGAGCAAAGATTGATTAATGCAAGTGTCTGAGTTGGATGTTACTATGGACGTTGTCTTATGGAAAGATAAACTAAAGTTTCCTGGAAGTAATAGGGTAAACCTTATTCTAGGTTCAACAAATAAATCGAGAGATTATTTGATATTAACTGACATCAGTTATATAGAATCTAATGCAAATGAGATAATCATAAACTGACAATACACTAATGCCAATGGTCTCTGGAAAGGGGTTTGGAAAGAGTGATATATTTACGTTCCGCATCTGAGCGGCGACATCTTCCATTTATTGACCTGGGTCACGTTGCAGTGGGAAGAAAGGGATCCGTTTCACAGTCTTGAACATGAAGCACTGGTGAACGATGCACTCCTGGGACGTGCAGGAGAAAGGATCACTGATCGTTGCAGGAGAAGATCCTAACATTTGGAACTTGCAAACGGCAGATCACTGAAGAGAAGTTTCTGAATCTGTTGCAGAAGATGGCTTGTGGTCGTTGTTGCTGTTGCTGTTTCCAAATTCCCCAAACTTGCTTCTTGCAGAACTTCCTTGTTTCTCCGGTAGAGCAACTTGGCTTAGCAGTAGACCACACCACTTAGAACAACTTCTTTGTCTTGAAGAGAACCTTTTAATCTTTCCCTGAGAAGGAGGGATCTGCAAGCCTTTCAGATCCAGCGTTTTGATTGGCCGATGCTGTCAGAGGTGGCCATGGTATGGCCTCTTTGGCATGAGGTCCATGTGCATTGCCTAAAGTCCATGTTTAGAACAATGTCTTTAAAGTTTTTCCTATGCATAATTCACTTTTCAAACCAATTCCAGATTAACCTACACATATATGATCCATTCAGGATTTAAAACTTTTGTTTTTTGGCCACATACAAGCTGCAAAGTTTCAGGAATGACATCTGCATATTTATGTGGGATTCACACTCGAAAGAGCAATAGACGGGACAAAAGTATATGTGAAAATGTATGTGCATTGAGGCTAGAGCATACTCACTAATTTCTGAAGCACCCTCAGTATTTAATTCTGGAACCGGGCCTGGATAAAACTGTTTGAGCACTTTTCATTATCAGTAGCTCATAGGCGATCACATGGAGTTTTATATGGCAGTAGGCTATGAATTCAAGGTTGGAAAAAATGAGCAGGATATTTGTTATTTTCCCTCATGAAAATCTCTTTACAGTTAGAGTAAACATTAATGCACACAGGCAGGGGTGCCGTAAGGGGGGGAAAAGTTAGGACGATTCTAAGGGCCCACGATGGGAGGGGGCCCGCCGAGGGAGAAACGTGATTTCTACCGAGGGGAACGCTAGAGCCCTGCATTTCAGCCCGGCCCCGACCGGGCTTCGAACGGGCCAATTTTCACGTCATAATTCAGACTTTTAGGCTTATCCTTATGTTTATATTTTAGACATCCATCAATTAATGAAGAAAAAAATTGCCGTGCTGGTGGAAACAACACCAGACCGTGCTGCCGCGACTGTGAAGAGCATCTCGACAGTGTTTAGTGTCCCGCAGCAGCAGAGAGCCTCAGCAGCTGAAGAGTTCTGCTTCAAATACACGCAATAAAGCTTGCCATAAAGCCCCAGCAAAAGTAATTACCATGAATGTGTCAGGGGGAAATAGTAAGGAGATATTTGAATTATTTACTAATAAACTAGTGTTTTCTGTGTCAGTGAGATCGTGACTCACCATCTCCTCATTAGACGCGCCTTTAGAGAGAAGTGCATCTTCACGGATTATAATGAAAGAGTTTTCGATTTGATTTATTTCGTTAAGTAGTAATTTAAAGCTTTCTATAGATATATTTATCATGTCTGTGAGTCATGTATTCACTGCCTTTCGGTTCATTTTTGTGAAGTGCTCCTGTTCAAGACGAGACAGCACATCATTGTTTTCTTTATTTTATAAAATTATTTTATATATTCAGGGCTCTAGACTGCGACCATTTTTTGGAGAGTGTGCGAGTAAAAATTTGAAGTGGTCGCACTTTGTGTCACACACTGCACTCATGAGCAGTGCAGAAGCAGTGTGTGTGCAGAATGAGCGCGTCAGCAGGAGCGCGAAGGTGCGCGCAATGGAGGATTTGGTTTTCAAACTAAAATGAAAGACGCTTCTTAAACCAGAGAAGGTGAACATGTTGGTATTCTTGTAGAGAAAACATGCAAGTCCTGTCAGCCACAGACAGTTTAGTTCGACTTTTTGTTTTCGTTTTGAAAAGCTTGTTATCTTTGCTGTTTACCTCATGTTACACTATGGAGGCTTTCCTTATTTTTTTATATTATTATTATTTGATTCCTCAGTGTTTGCTAAACATTCTGTTATGTATTAGTCGGTATATAATACAGCATGTGATGTGTCCTATGCCTCGTCTTATTCGTTTTTGTTAATAAATGTTATGCTAGTTTGTCATTGTAACATACTGTTTTATTGTTGTTGTGCTTTTTAATTAAGAATACCAATGAATCCATCTTTTGTTTTAGTCTTAAAAAGTGAAAGGTGTGTAGATATAAGCAAAACAGACAATTATCTTTTCTTGTAAAGCTGACACCAAGATTGTGAAAGTGAAAGCAAAAAGAGTAATTTCTGTCACAAAATATAAATCACAAATAATACTGATGAAAAAGAACGGGTTGAATGTTGAACACTTTCGTTATCATATAACTATAAACTATGATAAAAGTTCATCAGCATGCATTGATTAATCAAATGTTGTATCAAAAAAAAAAAGAATTTGCTACCAAATGATGTGTTTGTGCGACCAACTGAGAAAGTGTGAAGAATGAGTCTAGAGCCCTGATATTTTATAAAAAGCTTTGTAAAGTAGACCCTTTACAGTTCCGAATGATGTATTACTCTTACTTTTATGAGCAAAAATTACAGCAAGTTGTTTCAATTGAAAAAAATGCAATTGATTGCACTGGTGCCTCCATGTCACTCTCCGCACAAACTAGGATGCAGCGCACATTTATCGGTTTAACGTTAAAACATTGTTATATGCTTGAACTGTTTTAGTATATCTATAGATTTTATTTTAGGCAAGTCGTGATGATTTGAGAAGGCTAAATTGATCAAACATGGCTATGATCAGCTCACTGTCTGCCGCTGGCCGCTTGGTCGTTACTTTAAGAAAGAAAAAAATATATTTAACGAACAAAAAAAATGCTCCAAACATTTTTCTAAATTAACTTTATAAAAAACCAAAACGAAATATTATCACTTTGCCATTACATACAAAACTGAACGATTTTAATAGCTGAAACAGTATAATCTGATTTGGGAGAAGGGGAAAAAAGACTGGCTCGGGAACGCGATCGCTCTGTCTCGCTCCGATACCGCTCACACCTCGAGTCTAGGGCATGCACAAATCCACCCAGAATGCTGCGTGTTGATTTTCCTTTCTGCGCCTATGTTAACAGATTAGAGCAGCCACACTGCCTGCGGAATACGCGCGTATCAGGTGCAGTCCAACCACACCGCAACCTCGGCCCGCGACAGAATAGAAGTGAAGCGGATTTGTTCTGCAGCAGTCACGCAACAAACCCGCTCCACGTCCGCCACGCAGGCAGTGTGTCCCAGGCGTAAGGCTTCGGTTGAAAACGGCAGGTGTTAGGCATGCAGAGGAATTTTAAATTTGAGCGAGTGTGGAGCGATTTCACCGGAGCGGGATGAAATTGTAGGTGAGCGGGGAGCGGAAATGAGCGGAGCGGTCTGCTGTGACTTTGAGCGGTGGAGCGGGGGAGCGAACACCCACGTGCTCTGATGCAGACACACCTATACATACTCGCATATACATATAAACTCGATCCATGCATATACACCTACAACACCACACGCACATACATATAAACTCGCTGCATGCACACACCTATACATACTCGCATATACATATAAACTTGATCCATGCATACACACCTATAAACACTCACATACATATAAACTCGATGCGCGCATACACACCCACAAAACACTCGCGCAAACATACAAAATAAAATTCACAAACGTATACAATTCTGATAAGAAAGAAGCATGCTTTAGTTGTGTATATATGTATATGCAAGTGATTTCATATGTGGATGTGCGTGAACTTTTCAGTGCAAACGGAAGGCATTTCAGTGTAAAAGGAAGCAGCGGCACTTCCGGCGGGACATTTGAAAATGCTCAACGTGGCTTAATGCATTAAAACAGTGTTTTTAAAAGACCAAACTCAATAAACACATTATTAATAAAGCATATAATGTATAGACAAGCGTTTTCCTCCCATAAGGAATATGCTTAACCTGGCTTAATGCGTCAGTTTATGGGCGTCGGAACCAAAATAAATGAGCGCGGTAAAGTTAGTTTTAGGTTCGATATTCGCCGGACATTCGCTTTCGCGTGTTGCTGTTATATAGAGTCGACAGTCCTACAAAGATACCACTACCACGATTAGTTTTAACAATATGTAACGACTTTATATCGACATGAAAATATTATTTAAAAACAGCCTAAGTGTATTGTAGCAGCAAATTTAAACCGGAGAAAGCTTTGACGTGCTATAGCGGCGCTTGATGCATAAGGGACCGTCTGACAATTCCACCGACTGGGTTTAAAACGTCCAATGTATTTTAACTAAAGTGACTTTTAACATTTAAAATAAACCATTTCCAAACTGTAAAGCTTGTATTACTCATAGTGATTTACTACAGGTGGGATTTTGCCAATACCTTTCTTCATATATGCAGTACAGTACACAATTATGTTCATAAAAAAAGCTACTGTAAGTACCCAAATGGCTGTTCAAGGTTGTTGTGCATTCCTAGTGTCCAGACTGACTTACTACAGGTGAGATTTTGCCAATATCTCCCTTACTGTACATACAGTACACAAATATTTTTAGAAAACAATTACTTTAATTCACCAAAAGGTTTTTTTTCATGTTCCAAAGGTTGTAGTACATTCCTAGTGGCCAGGCTGACTTACTACAGGTGAAATTTTGCCAATATATCCATTACTGTATGTACAGTACACAAATAACTTTAGAAAACAATTACTGTAATTCACTTAAAGGGTTTTTTAATGTTCCAAAGGCTGTAGTACGTTTGTAGTTACAAGTCTGACTTACTACAGGTGAAATTTTGCCAGTATCTCGCTTACTGTATGTACAGTACACAAATCATTTTAGAAAACAATTACTGTAATTCACCTAAAGGGTTTTTTCATGTTCCAAAGGTTGTAGTACATTCCTAGTGGCCAGGCTGACGTACTACAGGCGAAATTTTGCCACAAATTTTCTTTACTGTACATACAGTGCATAATTATTCTTAGAAAACAATTACTGTAATTCACCAAAAGGGTTTTTTTCATGTTCCAAAGGCTGTAGTACGTTTGTAGTTACAAGTCTGACTTACTACAGGTGAAA